>CM060680.1:91229724-91829724 GCA_030686995.1 Artemisia argyi | reverse complement strand
GCAATTATTGTAGTTGTCTGTTACCTCATCTAATAATGAACAATGGTCAACATGTACATTCTTTTTAGAAATTTTGTTCACACCTGTGGACCATCAATCTCATATTATATCTAATAAGTGTACACTTAAACCCACAACTTCTTGGTTAGGAGGCACTCACATACCACCCAGGATGGACCTAGGGGTGTTTTTGAGGGTTCACGGAACCAGTGGCGAAGCTAGAAAATTTCCAGTGGGGGTCGGGATCTAAAATTTTTTTTCCTAATGCTATTTTTTGGGTAATACCGAAATTTTGGGTGGTCGAAACCGAATATACCGAAATTTTTCTACACGAAAACTATATACCCCCTACATCGCAAAAAAATTTCGGGGGGTCGGGCGCCCCCTCCCGCCCCTATGTAGCTGCGCCCCTGACGGGAACCCGATGGATATTTGTCTTTTCGTTAAAAATCCGGATTTCGTTAAAATGAACCTTGTTCCGAAACATTGTATCACATAAATACATGTCTTGTTTAGTTAGTCCAGTAATATGTTAAAAGAAAAACATGTCTTTTTAATTGTTTGCTATCTTTTTAAGAAATCTCACATTTTAGTTCATTTTTATTTCTGTAATACAAATTTTTGTGCACCTGGTGATTTAGAGTCCTGAGTCCCCTGCATACCCACTAGGTAGAGGTGTCAGTAGGGTCGGGTTCAATAGGGTTAAAAAAGCTTATCGGGTTAGTTTGACCCGAACCCGATAACCCGACATTGTTATCGGGTCAGGTAAGGGTTAGATAATTTTAGTTATCGGGTCAACCTGGTAAGACCCGAAAATCAATATTTAACTTTTTCTAGTACTACCAGACACTAGTATTTCTTTTGTTTCATGCCTGCTGTTTTGATTTTTACTTGTTACAAGTTTATGAAGTAATGCTTATTGGTGATTATTTAATGTTACTCGCAAAGTGTCTACTCATGCTAATATTTTTTGACCTACTGATAGAAATATGGTGATAAAGTGCTGTTGTGTCTTTGCAGCAGGGTGTCTTTGGCAATGCTATGTCACAGTAGCAGGGGGGGTTATTTGATTTTGTGGAAGACTTGCAGCATGGCGTGTTACTAAAATACTTTCCGTAGTATTATGTTTGCAGCATGATTTCTTGATATTTTTTGACGTACTGAATGAAACAAAATGACACAAGTTTTGTAATAATATCCCAACATCAGTAGTACTAGTAAAACCAAAAGAGACTTACTAAAATACTTTATTATACATGCTCTCATACAGTTAGTTGGTAACAAAAATGAGCTTAGTAAAGTTGTCATTGACTTGTATGTGAGCAAAGTATGTTACTATTAACTATTAAGTTGTTTAATCAAAGTCGCATCTGGTAATTTATTGGCTACTCATTTGTAGTATCACCAGATAACCTGAATCACCCGACCCGACGCAGCCCGACCCGAATATAACCCGAATCCGATAACCTGATTCTTTATAGGATCGGTTGCACCGTTTCGGGTGAGTTTCTAAAAATCAAAACCCGACTCAACCCGACCCGATAAGACCCAATAACACCCCTACCACTAGGCACCCTAGGCAAATTTACCTGCAGCATGATGATAACTTGATAAGTATATATATTTATTTATTACATGAACATCTCTTATCATAATTCCTCTGTTAAGATGTTGATTATTGACCATAAAAGTTTTAGATTTTTGCTTACACTCATGCTCATCTTATTCACACTTATGTTCATTGAAGTAACAGCTGATGTTCAAGCACAAGCTGGATTTCTTCCTCAAACTGAAAGTATGTATTTTTATAACCTTTTTTCTATATCATGTTATAATCATAGGTGGTTAGACTCTTGTTTATGTATCAACGAAAACTCATTAGGATTATATAAGATTCATTTTCTAGAAGCAACAAATTTTAATAAAACCTCAGTTTCGTTAACAAGTCCTTTATTCTCTTGCAGAGGATGCTCTTGTTGATATAGCTAGGGAATTGGGTAAAAGTGACTGGAATTTTACTCTGAATCCATGTGATAATACTTCGAACTGGAGAACAGAAAATAAGACCAAAATGTATAACAACACTCTTTTGTGTAACTGCTCCTACCACGGCGGTGTATGTCATGTGGAAACGTTGTATGTTTCATCGTTTCATTCTCATCCATACTTTGTCAATATTTTTGCTTATTTTGGACTTATGATGATTACCAAAAACACTATGACGTTTTATGATAATCTAGTTTCATTACAAGCATGCATGAGGCTTTACTTGAATGGTAATTCAGTTGAAGCTTGTAATAGTAATTTCATTGCTTTATGAACAGATCTCTCAAGGGGCAGGATCTTAAGGGTATTCTTCCACCATCACTAGCAAAGTTACGTTACATAAAAAACATGTAAGAAAAAGACCTATTGTTTGTATCAGAAGCCATGTACTAAATATTGATTCAGAAATCTTGGTTTATTGCAGCGATCTGACTCGTAATTACCTAAATGGTACCATACCACATGAATGGGCTTCAACCAAGCTGGAGTACTTGTGAGCCATTTTTTGGTCGTATTTAAAATTACTTTTTTGAGTATCTATATGAATTTCACCTTCTTACAGAATTGTAATCCAGGTCTGTTACAGTGAATCGCTTGTCAGGAAGGATTCCACCATACTTGGGCAATATAACCTCACTTATATATGTGTAAGTTCTTACAGGTCTCACTGTATCTTTTAGGCACACACAAAATTGGTCTTCTAATGCTAATTGCATAAAAAGATAATCGTATCTAGCAACAACAACTGGAAAAAAAGAAGGAAGAAGCAGAGTTTTAAGAATTAATGATTTAAGTTGATTACCTTAAGATGTAGGAACCAAAAGTTACTCGTATTATAGCTTAATCATAATTTTGAAAGGTTATTACTTTCAATTAATTTTTTATAAGTTGTAACCTAAATCAAAGTTTAGCCTAGGAGTAGAGAGACTGCTTCCAGGGAGACCTCCGGCACGTGCACATGTGTGAGTGATAAAGAAACCCAAAGTGCAAGGAGCAAAAGAGCAACAAGACAAACAAAGCACAGAGAACCAAACAAAGAACAAGGAGCAAAGCAAGTAAAGCAAGCAAACAAAGCAAATAGGAACGCAAGAGAAACAAGGAACGAAAAGGCAAAACAAACATAAGCAAGAACGCAAAGGCAAAACAAACACAAGCAAGCAGGCAGCAGGCAAGAAGACAACACAAAAAACAAGCAGCAAAGCAAGGGGCAAAAGCAAAGGCAAAGCAAAGGGCAAAAGCTAAGGCAAGGGGGCAAAAGCAAAGGCCAGGGGGGAAAAAGCTAAGGCAAAGGGAAAAGAGACACCACTAGCCTACTAAAAACCTAAAAGGGGACAAGCAAAGAGACCAAAACGCCTAAAGTGCAAAAGGGCCTACCAAACCTAAAACGCAAAAGGGCAAGGCAAAGACAACCTACCACACGACCTAAACTACCCGCAAGTTCTAATCCTAGCTCTCCACTCGTTCCTATCTGAGATCATGTCCTCGGACAAGAGAAGCTCCTTCATGTCTAGCCTAAGTCTATCCTCCCACCTGAGCTAAGGTCTTCCCCTCCTTCTCAAACCGTCGACCCTCAGCTCTTCGACTCTCCTTACTGGCGCCATCTGTGGCCTTCTCCTGACATGACCGAACCACCTCAACCTTCCTTCTCGCATCTTTGAGATTATAGTTTCAACTTCAAGTTCTGCTCTGAAAACTCCGTTCGGTATCATGTCAAGCATAGTCTTCCCACAAATCCACCTTAGCATTCTCAGTTCTGCCACTTCCACTTTGTTAGCTTGGGCTTTCGTGATAGGCCAACACTCTGACCCGTACAAGATAGCTGGTCTGATCGCCACCCTATAAAATTTTCCCTTAAGCTTAAGGGGGACTTTCTTATCACAAAGCACACCTGACGACGCCCTCCATTTCGCCCATCCTGCTCTAATACGGTGGGTAACGTCATCGTCAATCCTTCCTGATTTGTGTATCACCGCACCAAGATATCTAAAAAACTCCTTAGGTTGAAGAATCTGGTTGCCGATACGAACTTCCTCCTCATTGTGGCCGATCTCGTTGCTACCGAAATCACATCTCATGTATTCAGTCTTCTCTCTGCTTACCCGAAGACCACTGTCTTCCAATGCCTCTCGCCAGTGCTCCAGTCTGTAGTTTAGCCCTTCGGCCGATTCTGCTACCAACACAATATCGTCAGCGAAAATCATGCTCCAAGGAATGCCCTCTTGTATCCCTCTAGTTATCTCATCGAGAATCAGGGCGAAGAGGTATGGACTAATGGCTGATCCTTGGTGAAGTCCAACTTCCACCGGGAAAAACTCAGTGCACCCCACCGTGCACCGTACGCGGGTCTTCGCCCCCTCGTACATATCCCTAATGACTCTTAAGTATCTCCTTGGGGTTCCTTTTTCTATTAGAGTCCTCCAAATCAACTCTCGTGGGACACTATCGTATGCCTTTTCTAGGTCCAGGAAAGCCATATGCAAATCTCTCTGTCTTTCTCTATACTTCTCAATAAGACTTCTGAGGAGGTGGATAGCCTCGACCGAGGACCTCCCTGGCATAAATCCGAATTGGTTCTCTGACACCCTTGTCTCCCTTCTTAACCTCCTCTCAATAACTCTCTCCCAGAGCTTCATGGTGTGACCAAGTAGCTTAATACCCCTATAGTTGCTACACACTTGCGCGTCTCCCTTGTTCTTGAAGATGGGGATGACTTCGCTGAGTATCCATTCTTCTGGCATCTTGGCGCTAGAGAAGATCTTGTTGAAAAGGCAGGTCAACCAATTCACCCCTTCATCTCCTAGGCTCCTCCAAGCTTCTATGGGTATTTGGTCCGGGCCTACAGCTTTGTTTCTACCCATCTTCTGTAATGCAAACTTCACTTCTTCTTGGCTGATCCTCGAGTAGTAGCATTCTGGTGACAAATGCTGGCTAGAGTTCTCTCCTTCCCCCCTTCCATCGGTGTTCCCCTCGTTAAAGAGAGAGGAAAAATACTCTCCCCATCTCTTTCTAATACCTTCTTCACTCACGATGGTACATCCTCCTTCATTTTTGATGTATTTAATGCTTCCTAAATCTCTTCTTCTTTTCTCACGGGCTTTAGCAATTCTGAAGATATCGTTTGCTCCCTCTTTGGAGTCCAATTTCTTATACAAATCTTCGTACGCCTTGTCCTTCGCCTCTGCTACCGCCTTTTTTGCTTCCCTTTTAGCTACTTTATACCTCTCTTCCGCAGCTGCCCTATCCGCTTGGTGGCTCTCTCTACTCAAAAGAAACTCTTTGAACCGAGCTTGTTTCTCTGCAACTTTGATCTGTACCTCCTCACTGAACCACCAAGATTCCCTGCGTGTTGACTGGGTTCTCACTGACCCACTAGTCACGCCTAGGGAAAGCTTTGCTACGTCTCTGATGGTGCCAGGAAGGGTGTTCCACATCTGATCCGCATCCCTAGTAGTTAAGTCCTCTGCCCGAGCCGAAAGACCCTCTGAGACTTTCGCTCTAAACGCCTCCACCGCATCTCCGCTAAGATTCTTCCACAAAATCCTTGGCATCCCTGTCGCCTCTCTCCTGTGTCGACTCCTCTGGAAAAGAGTATCCAAGGCAACCAATCTGTGTTGAGATGCGCATGTCTCGCCAGGGAAAACCCTGCAGTCCTTCTGGCCTAAAAAGAGTCAGTTAAATATAAATCTTTCTTACTCTATTATGCAATTAGCTCATACAATTTTAAGTAAGTTATTATGTGCCTTATATCCAGTTGTTGTGTTTGATGAATAAATGAATACCAGGAGCCTGGAGAGCAACATGTTCTCTGGAACCATTCCAGCAGAGCTTGGAAAACTTAAAAACTTAGTAAACCTGTAAGCCATTTGGTACTGTATATTTACAATAATTTTTCCTGACTATGGTAATTGAGAAAATATTTATCTATGCGGGTTTCTTATTATCAAACCGACCGTAGGACGCTTCATGCAAATAATCTCTCTGGGGAGTTGCCGGTGGAGCTTAAAAATCTCACCAACTTGGCAGAACTGTATGCACACTCCACCCTTCCAAACTGATACTTTCAAAAGTTCCATTTGCTATTCAGTTTTTTTTATTTTTTATTTTTTATTTATTATTATTTTATTTTATTACTATTATTATTTTTTTGTCCTTTCTTGGTTATAATTATTATAAATTAGTTATCACTACCCTTGCGCAGCCGGTTGAGTAGTAACAACTTTACTGGAAAAATTCCAAGCCTTGAAAGCTGGAAACGACTTGAGAAACTGTAAGTTTGTACTTCTATCGATATTTTAAAACATTTATCTGATAGTGAAATCAACAGAGAGATGCAAGGAAGTGGACTGGAAGGACCAATACCACAAAGTGTTTCTCTACTGAGCAATTTGACTGAATTGTAAATCACTAAATCACATAAATTCCCTCTCAGGATTTTGATTTCTCTTTATTCATGAACGAATACCAATCTCCACGTGTTTTTATTCTGTATGCAGAAGAATTTCAGATTTACGTGGTAAAGGTTCACATTTTCCAAATCTAACTAGCTTGAAAAGCATGAAAACTTTGTAAGTCATTGTATGATATAGAAATATAATTACCAGTTGTTTATTCTTTTTTTCATCTACAAGAACTATAATGGATGTTACAGGATGTTGAGAAGCTGTAATCTAAATGGGACGATTCCTGCTGATTATATATCACAAATGTCCAAATTGAAGTATCTGTAATAGTTCTTGTCCTCCAAATTTGGATCAGTACCTATTTCAAACCACTTTCGTTTGTGTTTACTACTTTATTATTTGTTTAAACATCTTTCAAAAATATATCTATATAATTATACTTGAACAGAGATCTCAGTTTCAACAATTTGAATGGAGATATACCAAATCTACAAGGGCTATCATCCCTAAAAACAATGTAAGTATATGATTTTCCTTTTTCTCCCACGTGTTGTTTCAACTAAACTTCCAAATTATTATTTTTCTTAATTCAGATTTAGATCATCTATCTTTTCAGTAGTTTTCCACTCTTAATTAAGCTTATCTATATTATATTTTTGTTACATTTAAATTGTAAGTAAACAACAAATCGAAGAGACATAAATGGTAACAAATTGTGTCGTAAAATGAGCAGGTATCTCACTGGTAACTCTCTCAATGGTAATGTTCCTAGCTGGATCTTAGATGGAACTAATACACGGTACTGAGTTTTTAAGCTCCATTCAGCATTTCGTTTATATGACATCTGACTTACTCCTACATTTTCAATGTTCAACACCCAACCTCCACTTAATTGCTCTACTAAAACTTTGTATATACTAGGACTGAAAACCTTTATTATTAGGACATATTTTTTCTTAACTGATCGATTGTATTATTAACACAGTTCGGTAGATCTATCCTACAACCATTTTAGTAAAGAAAGTGTACCTGCATCTTGTGATAAATCATTGTAAGTTTCCAGCTTTCAAATGCTCTTTTCCTATCCGCATACACCTTGAAGTTAAAGTCTATAAACTCTTCGTTTACTAGGAACTTATTTAGAAGCTACACTGATGGGAATGATTCGTAAGTTTAAATATACTCAATGTTTGTTCTTTAGAGTGTACGAAACTATTTTTCACATATTTGAATAAAGTTTTTTTCATGTGTTTTATTTGCAGAGACCTTGCAAAGTGTCTTGGCAACAATCCTTGCTACAAAGGTGAGTGTTGAGCAACACTCTTTCCTGTGATCAGGGGCGAAGCTTCATAGGGGGGGGGGGGGGCGCCCGACCCCCCGAAATTTTTTTAGCGATGTAGGGGTATATAGTTTTCGTGTAGAAAAATTTCGGTATATTCGGTTTCGACCCCCCAAAAATTTTGGTATACCTGAAATATAGCCTTAGGAAAAAAAATTTAGATCCCGACCCCCCACTTACAAAATCCAAGCTTCGCCACTGCCTGTGATGTTGCACTTCCTTTTTTTTACATTAAACGGCTATTGATATTATGTATTTATTTTGTTGGTTCAGATTATTATTCAGTTTATATTAATTGCGGCGGGCCAGAAGCCACTATTGGACACAAGGTTTACGAAGCAGACCAGGATCCAGGAGGAGATACAAAATTTTTCCATGACCCTAATAGTTGGGGATTTAGTATCACAGGAAGTCAATTGGATGTTAATAAAACTGAATATACCTCAACTAATGTATCTATCCTCACTATGAACAACTCCGAACTTTACACCCGGGCTCGCCTCTCTCCGTTTTCTCTCACTTATTATGGTCGTTGCTTAGTAAATGGAAACTATACTGTGACTCTACACTTTGCAGAAATTTTCTTCAGAGATACTCAATCATACAAGAGTCTGGGAAGACGTGCTTTCGATGTTTATATACAGGTTAATTGGTGTTATTCTTTAAATTCCACGATGTTAGGAGGCGCGCCTTAGATCAATAAGACTTACTACCATTTCATTATCTCTATTTTCTCTTGTCGTATATATACGGGTAGATACCGTAGATATGTGATGATATTTGGTAAAAACTATTGGGCCATTTTAGCGTCTAACACTTTCTGAATGGATTTTTCCATACAATAGCTTAAGTTAATATAGTTGCTAAGTAAATACTCCACATAACTCCTTATGAGTTATTGAAAACAAAGAGTCCTTGCGTTAGTGCCGATTCAGTTCAGTGGTTGAATTACATGTTCCCGAGAAGTTGTTCAGTTCAGTGAGGTTTGACAATGCCTCATTGAACGATAAAAATAAGCAACAATTGTCAACATTGTTCCTTAAAGAAGAGTATATCCTGTAACTAATGTAGAAGCATTTATGCACACCTTACCTAACCATTGAATGCTCAACACATGTAAAGTAGAAGCCTTTTGAAACTGTAATTCTATGCTATAAAAGATAATGTTTGTAGTGGAGTAAATTTTTGTCAAATTCTTTGATTCAATTCTAGTAAGAATTTTAAACGTTAAAAACATCTTGTATAAATCTTGTTAAAACTGTTTGTTGCTTGCTCTTTATAAAACCATTTTAAACACACGTCAGTTAAAATGAAGAGTGTTTCTATAACTTAGTTATTAGGTTATAGTCACTCTAAAGGGAACAACACAAACTTTTGTTTGGATTTGACGAAAAGTATGAGACATTTCCTTCGAGGATGCAAAAGACTTGTCTTAATTTGATTTTTCTTTATTGTTTTTTCAGGGTGTAATTGTCTTCAAGAATTTTGATATCAGGCATAAAGCAGGCGGGGTCGATAAGGCAGTAGAAATACCTATACCAAAGGTTAGGGTAACTAACAAAACATTGGAAATTCGCCTCCAATATGCTGGGAATGGTACAACTGCAGTTCCAGTTAGAGGAGTGTTTGGACCTCTAATATCTGCCATTTCAATCGAATCTGGTATGTGTATTGTCCATAATTCTAACTTAACAATTAGTAACTGTAAAATTATCATATCTATTCTAGCTACTATCATTAATATGATCAGTTTAAGTAACATATAAAATTTTGATTTTCTTAGAATTCAAGCCTCCAACTCATCACAAAAGAAGTATATTCATAGTCCTCGGACCGGTAGCTGCGGCATTGTGCCTTATTCTCACAGTAGCTGGTATCGCATTGAAAAGGGGTTATCTACGGGATCGAATATCTAGAGAAGAAGGTGTGTGATTACTACTTGGTAATATAAATTTGTATTTCTGATAGACATTGACATTTTTCTTGTTAATGGTCTTACTAAGAATAGAACTTGCAGCACCTAAACCATATTAAATAAATAAAGACTTAGTTGACAAACTAAACTATGTTATATACTTTGTTATTGTTTTTGAAATACATTTATTTCACTTGAAACACATTGTGTCTTTACAGAACTAAGAGGACTGGATTTGCAGACTGGTGTATTTACATACAGACAAATCAAAGCCGCCACTGATAACTTTTCCATGTCCAATAAACTTGGTGAGGGTGGTTTTGGATCCGTCTACAAGGTAATTCTGTTAATATTTTGATTTCTTCGTTGGCATATGAAAGTAAGTTTCAAACAAAATATGGAGAACTCAATATATGTGTAATCTATAAATTTTAGGGTACACTACTAGATGGAACTCTTATTGCTGTGAAGCAACTCTCTTCTATATCAAAGCAAGGAAATCGTGAATTTGTAAACGAAATAGGGATGATAGCTGGTATACAACACCCTAATATTGTGAGGCTACATGGTTGTTGTGTAGAACGAAACCACCTACTGCTTATTTACGAGTACATGGAGAATAATTCTCTAGCACATGCTCTTTTCGGTATAATCTTTATTCGCCCATAATAGTTTTAAAGTTCCACTTTTTATGTTATGCTTTTTGCTAGCTGTCTAATATACTACAGTAAATAACTAAAACTAATGTCAATAACTATAGTCCTGACACGGACACATACGTATCTTTAGTTGGCACAATTTTCAAAAAATAAAATGTTACAGATTACATGGGACAATCCAAAATGGAACACGTAATACAATCTGGCTTAACACTCTATTTTTTTTATGTGTATTTTCAAAGAGCTAATGATTTGTGCTTGTATAAATTGCAATCTTAAGTAAAGCAGAGCAAATATATATAGAAACCGGATATACTAAATCATATTGTTATATCTAACAGAGCAGAACTTTCTCGATTATGATTTCTTTTTCTAATTGAATCTCAGACAATAATGACTCTAACATGGAAATTGATTGGGCTACAAGACAACGAATCTGTGTTGGCATTGCAAAAGGCTTGGCCTTCCTGCATGAAGAGTCGGTGCTTAAAATGGTTCATAGGGACATCAAAGCTACAAATGTACTATTGGATACGAACCTAACTCCAAAGATCTCAGACTTTGGTTTGGCTAAGCTCGATGAAGAAGAAAACACCCACATTACCACTAGAGTTGCAGGAACTATGTGAGAAATATTCTTGTTGATCTTTTTGTAGAAGGATCAATCTCTTTTACTTTCCACATTCATTTTTATTTTGGTCCTGCAGAGGGTACATGGCACCAGAATATGCATTATGGGGTTTCTTAACCTACAAAGCAGATGTATACAGTTTTGGGGTTCTAGCACTAGAAATCGTTGCTGGAAAGAATAATATAAAATATCAGCCAAGTGAAGATTACTTTTGTCTTCTTGATTGTGTATAAATTATTTTACAAAAACTACACTATTTCATCCTTTGTCTTTAGAGCTTAATGACAAGGTCTTAAGATAAATGTATTTCTTTTTTTTTAAGGCGGCTTTTATGGAACGAAAGGGGAGTTTGATTGAGTTGGTGGATCCAAGGTTGGGTTCTAATTTCAACAAAAAAGAGGCGGTGCGAATGATGAAAATTGCTCTGCTATGCACCAATCAATCACCCGCTCTTAGGCCAACCATGTCAGAAGTAGTGAGTATGCTCGAGGGTCGTACCAAAATGAAGGAACTTGATGATGAGTTGAGGTTTCAACCACTCAGAGGGAAACTTGAAGATATGCATTCCCATGAGTCTGATGATCAACCGAAGAATTCTGATATACCTACGTCTTCTAGCTCGCACGACCTCTATCCCAAGAGTGAAATTTCTGAAGAATTATTTTGAGATATACGTGAGTAAACAAAAATGTTTATATATCCGGTTAATGATTGGAGGGGTCATTATACTTTGTGATTTATTCACACAGATCATTGTACTATTTTCTTGTTCATTTGTGACTTGGGTCACTATACATGCGTAGAGGGTGTTTTTTATAGTTTAAAGACATTTTTCTTTAAGAACCATCTCGTATAATAAAAAATGTATGAATGATGACATGGAACACTAAATATCATGTCAATTCCATGTCACCATCTAAACCTTATGAATTCAATGGTGTGTTTGGGTAATGAAAGACCAACTGTTTGATTAACTGCCTAAATGAAAATAATTTTGTACATGTTAGCCAACGATTTTTCCATCATTTTTAAACTGTTATCATGAATATTGTTGATACAAAAGTTGGGCGTTCCTTGTTTAGGTTCATGTTCTCGTACCAATTAGATCTTAATGCTTGAGACCTGCGCACTAAGAAAGCAAACAAACACCGTTAGGCTTATCGTGGGATTGTCTCCCACGATTATCCTCCGACGTGAGAGTAAGTAATCGGTTTTAGGGTTATATTGAAGAGTTAGGGTTGTAGATCGTACCTTTAATGAGGGCCAGGATGCCCTTTATATACACACAAAATCCTTATTTGATACGTGTTCCTTACTCTTCGGCGTATCCCGGTATATCCGGTTGTTTTGATATATATCCCTTAAATAAGAGATATATATATATATCAAAACCATAAATAACTTTGGGTTTGGGCCTTCGTGAGCCCAAACCGATATCGTGATAGCCCATGCGTGATGGGCTTGAGTGTTAGTAATATCCCTTACTCGGGTTCGTGACCCGATTATGGACTATACGTCATCAAATATGTATATAAGAAACTTTTTCAGTTTATCCTAATGAGGCAAGCATGACACATCTTATGTAATTTGAAGAAGTCTTATGTAAATTTTGTCTGAACAAACAGAACTTCACTTCATTTTGTTTTTTTGTTTTTTTACATAATTGTTGGACTATAAACACATGTTTCCTTTCCATAGGTAAAAGCATTGGACGGATACACCATGTTCCTCCTTCTTGGGGGGGTCTTTTTTATTTACGTAGGTTTTTAAACCATGTGAAAGGTGCTCGAGAGTGGGAAGATTTTAGGGAGTTTGATGGTGTAGTGTATCCTACATGCAAAGATGCATGCTTTGCACGTGGATTGCTGGATGATGACAAGGAGTACATCGATGGACTTATTGAAGCAAGTCAATGGGGAATGGGAGATTACTTACGAAATTATTTTGTAAGTTTAATATTAACTGATACTATGTCGAGGCCTGAGATTGTTTGGGAGAAGTCTTGGAAACTGTTGGCGGAGGATGTGTTAGAATTAGAAAAGAAGAAACGAAACCATCCAGGTAATACATTATTTTAGATTCTTCTCACTTATATAAACATCATATATTTCGATTAAAATGTTTGTAAAAAAACATTTTTTTACAGATCTAGAGCTAAGTGATACTCAACGATATAATATATGTTTAACATACATTGAGGAAAAGTTACTTAGCTATGGTAAGAGCTTGAAAAATATAGTTAACATGCCTTACCCTGATTCCGAGTTTACAATGGAAGGATACAACCGGTTGATTTATGATGAATTGGACTATAAAATACCGGAGCTTATTTTACAACATGAATCCCTGTATAACAGTTTGACTAACGAGCAGAAAGTAATTTACAAGACTATTATTGATGCATCCAATAATAACAATGGGGGTATGTTTTTCATCTATGGCTATGGAGGCACTGGTAAGACCTTTTTATACAAGACGTTGACGGCATCTTTAAGGTCTAAAGTTGAGATTGTTCTAAATGTGGCATCAAGTGGTATTGCATCACTATTGCTTGATGGGGGAAGAACAGCCCATTCAAGGTTTGCAATACCCATTAATATTGTCGAGGATTCTATGTGTACAATTAAGGCAGATGGAGACCTTGCTGATTTGATAAGGCAAACAAAGTTAATTATATGGAACGAAGCTCCAATGATCAATAAACTTGCATATGAAGCTTTTGATAGAACATTGAGAGACATATCTTTAGACATAGGAGCTGATAACAAGGTATTTGGTGGTAAAGTTGTTGTTTTTGGTGGTGATTTTCGGAAAATCTTACCGGTCATTCCCAATGGATCTAGGCAAGATGTTGTACACGCTTCATTGAATATGTCATATTTATGGAGGTATTGCACGGTTTTAAAACTTACCAAAAACATGAGGCTTAGAGTTGGGTGCAATCCAGACGATGCAGCAGAAATCTATGAATTTACGGAATGGATATTGAATATAGGCGAAGGGAAAATAGGTGGTAAAAACGACGGCCATGCAGAAGTTAAGTTTCCTGAAGAAATGTTAATACATAACTCGAACGATCATGTTGATGCTATAATAAAGGAAACTTATGGTAACTTGGAGCAAAATTTGTAGGATCCGACATATTTCCAGGACAGAGCTATTCTTGCACCCACTCACGAGCAGGTGGACAAAATTAATGAACGCATGATGTCCAAACTATCTGGTAGGGAGAAGGTATGCTACAGTTCAGATTCTGTGTCGGATATAGACGTAGATTTTAACTACGATGAGTCTATGTATACTACAGAATTTTTAAACACTATAAAAATGTCCGGCATCCCACATCATAAGTTAGTCCTCAAAATCGGTGCGCCGATAATGTGTATTCGCAACATAGATTAAAGAGGTGGTCTATGTAATGGTACAAGGTTGCAAATTGTTAGGATGGGGATCAATAATATTGAGGCAAAGATCATAGCTGGTGGTCAAATAGGGACAGTTGTCGCAATTCCTCGCATGAACATTAGCCCGTCCGATAAGAAGATGCCTTTTCAGCTTAAGAGAAGACAATTCCCGATTTCTATTTGTTTTGCAATGACAATTAACAAGAGTCAAGGGCAAACATTATCCAAGGTTGGTCTTTTCCTGGAACGTCTGGTATTCTCTCACGGACAACTATATGTTGTTGTATCAAGAGTCAAAAGCAAGAAAGGACTAAAAGTATTATGTTGTGATAAAGACAGCAACTATTGCAATTACACAACAAACGTTGTGTATAAAAAAGTACTAAACTGGCTTTAGGTTTATTAAACTTTTCGGAATTTAGATGTTTTAATCTTTATAAAATTAGAAACTCAATGTTATTAACCTTCAGTTAGTGTATTTGTTTTCAAATCTCATTTATGTACGAGACATTTTTATGCGGTTAAGATTATGCATTTGTGAATTAGTTGGAGATTCTTTTAATATAAGACATGTAACACATTTATATTATTTTCAATAATAAAACTTATTGCTAGCGCCCCATCGGGGTGGGCCTAAGGCTAGTATGTATATAAGAAACTTTTTCAGTTTATCCTAATGAGGCAAGCATGACACATCTTATGTAATTTGAAGAAGTCTTATGTAAATTTTGTCTGAACAAACAGAACTTCATTTTGTTTTTTTTACTTTAGTATCCCATATGAGTTATGGCCTTAGGATTATTCTTGGCTCCTTATTAACACAACTTTTGGCCATGTCTGCTCTGTTATGTTCTATCATGTTTTAAAAGTAAAGACTTGGGAGTTAGTAAACACAAATATATATGTTCAATTGCATTATAATAACTTGATCATCGAGTTATACCTTAATTTTCTAGCGTTAAGCATCACGTTACCATACCGTGACCACGTTAGCAGCTTAACGTTGCGTTAAGGCATGAAAGAATAATAATTAAAAAAGATAATAATAATAACAAATCCCCCCCCCCCCTAACCCCCACCCCAAAACGTCTATATTTTAACAACGACGATAGTGTCTTGAATCTCATGGTTGGAATAACCCAAACGCGGATTCATTTTCAAACCCGAACGCGGGTTCATCATCAACCAACATCCATTTCCCTAACCCACTCGGCTTGTCGAACGAGGAACTTTACCTACAACATGAACAATTTCTACAATGGGAATGATGCATGGGGTTTGCACCAGGCTTTACCTCTCGAGGGATCTCGAGAAGCTTACACCCCCACCAGGCAGTGTACCTGATCGATGTAGTATAGTATAATGACAAGTACCGGGGGATTGATCGTTCAGCTAGGAATAGTGTCGCTAGGATTAGAAAACCTAAAGACTAGGTCTAGAGATGAGGGATGATTCTTTTTGTATTTTTTATATATTTTTTAGAAAGCAAATTAAAATCTCAGGTATGAAGGATTTGGGCGGAATTAGTTGCTAATCAACTAACCCAATACTAAGATACAATCAAAATAAAATACTAAAAATGAAATTAAACTAAATTATACTAAAGTTGTGAGCAATATGTGGGAGAAATGTGTTTACTTAGATTTCACTACTCCCTAGATATCTTTTACACGTTAATTACTTGTTATAGTTGCGTGGATGACGGATTGTATTCCTTAATACCATTCATGGGGTGGCGTACTTACTTCCCCAATCCTATGAGTGCCTACTTCACTCCTATGTCGAGCCGGCTAAGAAGCTCCTAACATGGGATCATTAGAATTTACTCATGCATTAAATACAACCAATAAAACCTAATACACATCGGTTCATGTTTCCTACGACGTTCAAGCATGTTACACAATGGAGATCTACCAGTTTTCTTAAGCCTAACATTGAAATCATTCATCCAATACAACCATAAACAAGTAATCAACACATAATTAACATCTAGGTTTCATTAGATCCAAGCAAACACAAGATAAATCTAGCCTAGCATGTTGAAATCAAGACAAGCACAAGATATAGACAACCAACACATAGACATATTGATTGAATTAAGAGAAGACTTATCTCAATAGCACATGAAAGGATTCAAGGGCTGAAAACCCTTGAAAAAGCTATAAAATACGTACAAAGTTCGGCCCTAGGGTTTCTCCACACAAGTTCCTCTTTAATGAATGAAAAATAGAAAACTATATATAGAGTTTAGAAGGTGACGGCGTCAAGAACAAATGTCTGACGCCGTCATCTCGCCGCCAAATAGTTCCTCGGACTGCCTAGATCTGGGTCTGACGCCGTCATGTATACACCTTATGCAGGCCGTCAAAAAATTAACTCTTGACGCCCTTCTTGTGACGCCGTCAGGTTTGCACTGGGTCATCACCACTTTTACTCTTGACGCCGTCATGGTTTTCCTCTTGACGCCGACAGGTACTGTTCTCAGCATGGAAAATTAAGTCTTTGGCGTTTTCATCACTTTTATGCTCCAAAAACGTCCGAATTGCTTCCTTTTCCAGATTTCACTCCCAAAGTACCTAAAATCACAAAAGGAACGATTTAGGGTAATATTTGATCAAATAAATTCAATTCCGGGCTTAAATGACCCCCTAAAAGTGGTTCATTTTTCGCCTCATCAGGGAACAAAACCAACAAAACACACTCAACACCAGTTTCCAAAATCTATAATTCGCACAACAATCACAACCGCCATCCAAATCATCACATACACAAACCGAAACAAATGATGTTTCTGATGCACATACGTCTCCTTCAAAGCCATACAAACGAGGTGGCAAACGGAAGGCCAAAAAATCCAAAGAACCCGAACCAATCGAACCAAATGAAGGAAAGCCCGACGTGAGCAATACTTCATTACGTTGGCAACCAAGTGAGGAAAAACTACTTGCAAAGTGTTATGTGGCCGTTACCGAGGATCCACAAGTCGGGCATGCACAAACTGGCGATACGTTTTGGAGATGATTTATCAACGAGTTCAATAGACTTAATTTTTAAAACCGCAACAAGGATATGTTAACAAGCAAGTGAAAAACGTTGAACCGTGATTGCACAAAGTTCAATGCGTTCAACAAACGTGCAAAATGTATAGAAAAAAGTGGGGAAAATGAGTTAGATATCATGCGACGGGCTAGAGAAATGTACCGTGATGAGCATAGAGGTGCGCCGTTTAATAACGAGGAGGCGTGGGGGTTTTGCGCGCTCATAAAAATGGGACGCCCCAGAAGCTCTTGATTTAACCGGCGATGTCCCAAGCCAAACCAACGAGGTGTTATTCGGTCATGATGACTAACCACGTCTGATGGGTAAAAATGTGCTTCGAAGAAATCCAAATCTGAGAGCACGACAAGTACCAGGGGAGTGAGTACCGGAGGAACGAGCTCGTCAAGCCAATTTGGGGAGGCTATGACATACGAGTATCATATGAAATGGGAAACTGCCCAAGAGGCGTATCGGGCGCGGCTAAAGAAAAAGATCAAACGATTCAAAGGTTGGAAAAATGAAATTTCTGATGATTGACACTTCCGACAAGGATCCAACCATTGCGTTTTGGATCGATTCGGAATAGGACAGAATCATCAAAAATATAACTTGCAACCTCGACATTAGATGTAATTGTATTTCGTAATTTCATTATGTTGTAGTTTCCTTTATGTCGTGTTTTTATTATTTCGTAATTTTTTTTTCGTGCAACTTTTTTTTTAATTGTATTGTAATGTTTAAGTTTTAATGTTATGATATTTATTAAATGAAGTATTAGTTTTAGTTTAGGGGTTTAATTTGTAAATTGTTGATTATGGTTGAGTTATGATAAGTTAAGTTGAAAAGTCAAAGTTGATGTGGGGCTGACGTGACAGTGAATTATGTCTTAACTCAAGGGCATGATACCCTATGCTCTAAGTAGTACGATGTTAAAACTCTCATGCACTACAACTTTAGCATAGCTTTTGAGAATGCAAATGATAAAGACTATGTATGAATGACTTGGCCTAACACACCTTTTCATTTGCTTTTGTAAAAGTAATAAATTGCTCCTGACGTGTAGGTTCTTTGACGTGTAGGTTCTTTCAGACTAAGTGAATGATGTCCTTCGGGCACCTACACAAATGATAGTCACGTGTTAGCCTCGTTTTGGGTTTGATCTCAAAACCAAGCTCCAGCTTGAGAGTAAGTAATGGATATAAGCCGAACGGAAAGATAATAAATGTGACAGTAAATGTGTGTGGATTTAGTTAGTTTAGCATTTAATGAGGTTGAGATATTTAGGGTATTGATATATACACATATACTTTTACTTCATACACATAAATTTAGTGGGACCATTAGTATCATACAACTAAAATTTATGTGTATGAACTATGAAGTAAAAATATACGTGTACGTATCAATACCACGATATTTATACTACCCAAACTATTGTTTATGACAATATAGGGATAAAGCAAGCCGCACTACACCTAGTCTTAGTGTTAGGTGTCAGTCCACCTGGGTGACAATATACCACAATATCCGAGATAAGCGGCTTAAGTATGATCCTTAGTATGGACTGCTGGGTAAAAGGGTCTTTTGAGTAAAAGAGAGTTCTTCTTCCATTGTGGTCCTTCAGCATGTGCTCCTTCGAACATGTGGAGACATTTGTCGTTCAGCACGTGTCATCCGACATATACACTAACATGTGTTCCAGTATTATATTATCGGTTAAAGACTGATGACCGAACAAAAAGTGAATATTTATTCTTTAACATTTTTCACTAATTGGAACCTATTTTAGAAAGGCCATCGAAACCACCGACGATGTAAGCGGTGTTTTTGTAACACAAAAAAGTTTCGAAAAACAAAAAGGAAATAAGCTTTGTTTGCATGTATGCAATGTATTTTATTCTATGCCAACTTGATCAACAAGAAAGCATAAACAAAGAAACCAATTACTTGTTGTAATCTACTGTTGACAACTAAGCACAAGCAACAAACTTAAAAAGTCAATACTTTTATCCTATTTTTTGGGTTATTTTACGCGCATTTGATTTATTCTTCATATTATCGTTATTATTGTATTTTACTGTCATTTTTTATTCAATATTCACATTCTTCTTTCCTCATATTTGCCGCTACAACAACACTTCATCATCATCTTCTTCAACAACATTTTCCCAAAACCCTAATTTTCAAAATCACATTATAACCAATTATACTTAAATCCAACAAAACCCTTTTCAATTCAACCATCATTAATACTAAATTCATTTTCAATTTTGAAAATTGACCTCATTCGGATCATTTTTGAAATTCTTGATTAAATACTGTTTGCAAAACCCTAATTTTCAAATTCATATCAAATTCAAACTACACTTCAATTAAAAAAAAAAAAAAAAAAAAAAAAAAACCCTTTTCAATTCAGCTATCACTGATACTAAATCCATTTTCAGTTTTGAAAATTGACCTGAATTTGATCAAATTTTGGGTTTTTATTTTTTAATGGAGCAAAACCAACAAGTAAGGTTTGCATTAGGCAAACAATCATCATTGGCACCAAATGCAGCTGATGATGATGATGGATTGGGTGAAATTGATCCTAGAGTTAGGTTAATGTTTGTTAGTAGTGAAGGTGATTTAGATGGGGTTAAGAAGCTCTTAAGTTCAGGAACAGATGTTAATTATCGAGATATTGATAATAGGACTGCTTTACATGTTGCTGCGTGTAATGGGTTTAGTGATGTTGCTGAGACGTTGATTAACGGTGGTGCTGATGTTGAGGCGAAAGATAAATGGGGGAGTACGGTATGAGTTTTCGATGTTTGTTAGACTGTTTGCGGAATTTAATTGTGATCATGTTTAGCATTGTTTGTATTTTTTTTTATGATGGTGGATATATCTTTTAATATACATATTAGGTTTTCTTTTCGGCCTAAGATAACAACATACTTGTTCATTTGTCACATTTGAGTTATTGAGGCATCAAAAGATAGTTTGGTGTTCATTTCGGTAATTTTGTAAGCAACAGCCCCTAAAAACCGATTTTTGAAAATTATATATTTTATTTAGAAATGTATATATTTTTTTTTAAATGATATACATACATATTAAGTGTGGATTCATTTGAAAATGCTCAAGTTACGGGTTACAATAAAATGATCCTGACAGAATATCAAAACATCTTTTAGTGAAAATGTATGTTGGTGTTTTATGCAAGTAAAACCCTAAGGATTTGGATATAATATTGGTTTCCTCGTGATGAATCCAATTAACAAATTTGGTTACTTGAAAATATAAATTTCATCTGCAATGTGTATGATTGTGTTTATATGTATGTGATAGAAGTACATCTCCATATCAGAAAACAGGATTTTTTGTTGCAAAGGCTGTAATCATTATGTTCATGTTAAGACATATTTTTTCTTACAATTTAAAAGGGATGATGTGAGTTATCTTTTAGATTGGGGTTAGGAGAAGTGGTGAAATAGGTGTGAGTTCCATAAGATATGGAAGAGGAAATAAAGGTAAAAATTAGGTACAGTACATGCCTAATCATTCTTTCATATAGGACTAGTAAAGCCTAGACAGAATAATAGACTAGTCATAATACTATGAGGTCAAATGTTAGGCAAATATTGAATGCTGTCAAGTTGTTTTAAATATTCAGAATTAAATCAGCATACCCAAATCAGTGTTAATGACAAAGTCGTTAAAGTTTATATTCGATACATGTCATGTTGACTTTTAAAACTTATCCAATTCTTCAAAGAGGTAGTGTGTATTGGCTCTTGTATTATGGTAGAAAAAATCAAGATATGAAGAGAATATCATTTAAAAAAAAAACATTTTATATTGCTGTTATTATTAAAATGGTTCTGCCGCTTTCAGATTGAGGTTAGTGGAAGTGGAGAAATGCATCAGGTATAAGGATTATAGAAATAGAAGAGGTCAAGAGGAAATTTAGTAAAGTACTGCACCTGTTATAAATTTAAAGGAGAAGAAAGAAAAATAAACTAAATTACTGACCCCGGTTTGCCAGGTGATACTACTGCATAGCCCAATCTTACAATCATATTGGACCCTTAAAACGTTGGACATCTAATACTAGCCTAAAATATATGTCACTATTAGCTACAAATCTATAAATATGATTTGATATTTGTGGTCAAAATTAGCTGTATTGTTTATCCAAAATTGTATCACTGTTATCCATTCAAATTAAAATATTAAATCAGCGGTACTTTGTTGAAATATATATAAATCATTGTCAGTGACCAATTCTTCAAAATATATTATGATAATGGCAATAAAACATTCTTTCTTGACCATGCCCATATGGTTGAAATATCTCAACCCAAAGCACACCTTTTCTTGAAGTTGTACCCGACATCTAGACTAAAAAAATCTTAGCCTTATGAATATGTTATTGTCACACTATTTATAAGTTATAAATAATCCGTGCTAGGTCTTTTAAGGAAATAAAACATAGTTATTTAACTACTTATGAGCTTAAAGTATGCCAATAGAACCGCACATATCAATGTTTAACAGTGTTGTAAATATCGCTCGGCGGTACCTCGGCGGTCGACCACCGCCAAGCGCCAAGACCGATATGGCGGCGATATATCAGTGATATATCGGAGATCATAAATTATAAAGAAATTTATGTATATTTTTGAAATACAACATAAATTATAAAGGAATATGAAAAAAAAAACCCTAGATCTATGCTAGATCTGAAGTAAATATGAAAAAAAAACCCTAGATCTGAAGTTAAACGGCGTTGACCGGCGTGAATCTGAAAAAAAAAACCCAGATCTGGCGTTGACCGGCGTTGACCGGCGTTGACAGGCGTTGACCGTCGTTGACCGACCGCCGCCAAGGCCGATTTTTGACCGATTTTGACCGCCAAGCTCCGATTTTGACCGATTTTGACCAAAACGCCAAGTTAGACCGATATGGGAAATATCGTGGCGGTGGACCACCGCCAAGCGCCATGGCGCCGCCATATCGGCCGCCATGGCCGATTTTTACAACACTGATGTTTAATGACCACAATAGCAATAGGTACTATTGAACACTTTAGAATGCATTGCTTGCTTGAGCTCCTCTTCTGACAGCCACTTAATATGTTTACTCCCTAATATGAAAGGACATGTTCCAAAGCTAGTAAAATTTGGCTAAGTAATTATCATATGACATGTCAGGACATCCTTGGAAGAGGATCACGTAGCCCGTACCAGTAATATGCATATAATCGCAGCTTTATTGGATAATGGAAACATTTGTATCCAGTATTTACTAAAAATTTAGTTTCAGATAATGTAAAAGTAATTCCATACATTGAAATTTATCAGTGTCATGTTCGGGTTTTCATTTTTCATTATCTGAAATTGCTTTTAACAGCCTCTTGCAGATGCAATTCATTATAAGAAACATGATGTGGTAAAATTATTGGAGAAACATGGTGCCAAGCATTTGGTAAGTTTTTTACTTTCTTTCCTGCCTCCTATGTATCATGTAGTATGTATATATATTTTTTCTTCATGTTTCACTTTTAGGCGCTAAGCTAAAGTTTTGTATTTTTTTTATTTTATTATTTATTTATTTTTCTGTTAATGATGATGCAAATACTTAGATGGCTCCTATGCATGTCAACAATGTCCGTGAAATACCTGAATACGAAATAAATGCCAATGAACTTGATTTTACAAACAGCGTTGACATTACTAAGGTAAATCATCTATACACGTGTGATTTGCGTATATACAATCCAGCATATATTTTTTATACGTTTCTTTTGCTTGCTTTAATTTGTACATCTTTGACTTAACCAGGGAACCTTTACCATGGCTTCATGGCGTGGAACACAAGTAGCTGTTAAAAAGCTTGGTGATGAACTGTTTACTGATGACAATGTGTGAGTTGTTTATTAATCAACAATCTATTTTTGTGCGTTTTTCTGTCAATTTGTTTCGGCTCATTTTGATCTTTGGGATTTATGCAGAGGGGCTTTTAGGGATGAACTTGAATTGCTTCAAAAGATACGACACCCAAATGTGGTTCAGTTTTTGGGTGCTGTAACTCAAAGTAGTCCAATGATGATTGTAGTCGAATATTTACCTAAGGTGGGCATTTCTTATTTGTAAACCACAGCCATTAATTGTTGGTATATTTTTTTGTGTTGGGGTAAAATTATACTGTTCTACTATCAGGGAAATGACGCAACATGGTTCATGTCTTAGGCTTGGTTGTGTAGCTTGATTATGCTTGTTGTAAGCTATATACGGCCTAATCTTTTTAATTTTATGCAATGTTTCAGGGTGATCTTAGGGCATATTTAAAAAGAAAAGGACCACTTAAGCCATTAATGGCTTTAAAATATGCCATGGATATTGCTAGGTAGGTGTCTTTCGCTTGTTATCTGAAAAGCGAGATGCTGTCTAAATTGTCTTGCTCGTTTTGCTGCTCGATTGACAATATAATTGATTTATCAGTGTGAGTCCAACTGATTATGAAATTTTATGTTTCATTTGGCGTGATTATCCAGGGGTATGAGTTATTTGCATGAGAATAAGCCAGAACCAATCATTCATAGAGATCTTGAGCCTTCGTAAGTCAATAATTGAACTGTCAATCTTCTATAAAATTCTTAAATACTTACTTATATTGAGTGGGTAAAAAAACAGAAATATCTTGCGGGATGATTCTGGGCATCTGAAAGTTGCAGACTTTGGAGTCAGCGAACTGCTAAAAGGGACAAGTGCAGCCAAACATAAAAAGCTGATGACCTTTCAAGACACTACCTGTGAGTGTTGTTTGTAGAAGTACTATGTTATCTAATATTTAAGATTGTTGTTTACAATGTAGCGAAGATAAAGCATTAATATTATATTGGAGCTCTTCAAATTTCTTTTTAAGGTTAAATCACAAAGTGTATTTATTTTGTTATGTGCCACAGCCGGGCGTTATCTTGCTCCAGAGGTGTTCAGAAATGAAGACTATGATACCAAAGTGGATGTTTTCTCATTTGCTTTAATTTTGCAAGAGGTATGGCTTCCAAGAAAATGGGTTTTTTTTTTTTTTTTTTTTTTTTTTGGGGGGGGGGGGGGGGGGGGGGGGTTACCGAATGACTTCAACTAAAAAAAAAGGACGATATTTTGGTTACCTTGCACTGCCTTTGATCTCTTTTGTGTATTCATTTTGAAACAAGCATACATCAGTAGCAGCAAGTATGAGCATATAAGGTTTGAAATATGAAAATGTTGACCTTATTATTAATGAATTTGAGGCAGAGTGGTTGCATACAGTAATAAAATACATTAAATCTGCTTGTCTAGATAACAGAGATTTGTTCAACATTCAGGCTCTCAATTTAATTTATAATATAATCTTTCTTGGATTTCTATAATCAGCTTTGTAACTTTGAACAAGCATTTAATCAGAGAACTGTATAGGTTGCAATTTGCAAGTATGAGCGTTTGCCTAAATGGATATATTGGGTTATTTTCATTTGAAAACGGGTCAAATGGTAAATTAAAAAAAACGAGTGGAAATGGAAGCAGGACACAAGTAGCCAAAAGCAAATCATATGCTTACAACCTCCTAAATTACTCTATCAAATAATCAGTAATCTATGTTTATTAGTATACTTTGTGTAAAAGTCTGAGTAAATGGAAAAAAGTGTTTTGTCGGTCGACATAACCTGGTCCGTTTTGATTCTTTACCAAACCATACCGACGCCCTCCCACTTTACCACTTCTAAGGAACTGTATTTCTGTCTTCCCAAATGCAAAGATAAAGTTCTGATTTCATACATAGAAGTGCCCTCTATTAATATAGATAAAGTGGAGAGGGCATATACCAGTTGCCACTAGCCAGTCTATCATGTTGAAATAGTTAATTAATGTTGCTTCATATACCATAGTATTATGTGATCCATTGGCAACTTCCGTTGGCCATATCTTGTTTGATTAGCTAATTATGTATCTTGTGATCAACTGAAGATGATTGAAGGCTGCGAACCGTTTGCATCAAAGAATGCAAAAGATGTTCCTGAACTGTATGCTGAAAAAAGACGTCCTCCTTTTAATGCTCCATCAAAGAATTATGCTCACGGTCTTAAAGAGTATGTATTTTCTTTCGTGTTACTTCACTGCAGTATGTTTTCTGCTCTTTGTAACTAGTTATTCTCTCTAGGAGGCACTAGTAGCTTTATAGAGTCAATTGGTTCAGCTAAAAAAATTCCATGCGTCCATGCAGGGGGTCAGATTGTTTCTCATTTGTTTGCTCGATATACTAGTTAAACAAATTTCAGGCTCAAACACCCCCTCAAATGCTCAAATGTATTATGTTTAGACCAAAATGGAACACCAAGGGTTGTTTGACAACCAGGATCCATTAAATGACAGAACAGTCCTTAAATGCCTTGCTTTTTGAGAATAAGGCTTTGAGGGCCTTGAGTTAGAATAGAGAGGGCAGTTCAAAGTTCCAACTCATGTACTTGTGAATGGTTCAAAATGGGTTATGTTTTATTTCAAACGGGTCACACATTCTCTTATAGCTAAAATGGGAATTGAATGGGTGAAAGTCTCCCAGAGTCTATTCTTAATGCATACAACCTCTAAAATGGTTTTATTCAAGGACTAGGTTTATTGTCTAATGTTATTATATCTTTAATCATGAATTAAATTTAATTATATGTGTTTTTTTGTTAAATGCAATAAAAAGTTGTGTGGGTAAACTGGGCTTGGACCATTCCATTTTGACCTGTACTCAAACAACCTATTTCAACAATAACCTACTTTTAGCTGTATGGCCTGTCCAAGTTGCACCCTGTACTTGGATCATCAAGCCTGAGGCTAGCCTATGAATATATCTAAAGCGAAAGCAGGGACAACGCTTGTGTCATGAGTTCAAACAAAAATGTATTATCCATAAATTGAGAACTAGATTCCATATTCGGGAGGTTATCGGTATCTATCTACTTCCATTCGATGTCATATGATATCTGTTTAGAGGCCTAATTTCTTTCTAATTGTTTTTCTAACAGGTTGATTGAGGAGTGTTGGCATGAGAATCCATCCAAGAGACCACCATTCAGGCAGATAATTATTCGGTTGGAATCAATCTACAATTCTTTTGAACATAAAAGCCGTTGGAAGGTCTTTCTCTTTCTCTCTCTTTTTCTCAGTGTGTTATTTGTTTTAGGAATTGACTTTGAAATAGAAATTGAAATAGGTGTTGATTCTACTTATGTTGCTCCGTAGTAGAGGTAGCAATTGCAAGTTTACCACCCATTTACTTACGAATGGGTAGTCTTGGGTTCTGTTTTACTTTTAAGTGTATTTAATTAGTTTGAATCGTTAGTGTAATACTATAGTTTCTTTTACAGAAGATCAAAATCAAAAAATAAGTTTTTGACTTTATGAACAAAAAGTTTTTTGGGCTATCCTGGACAGTAAAAGTTTGACTTGTACCATATAAATACATATTTTGACATGTTGCCCAACCTCAGTTCTGGTCTATTTACTACCTCAACTTGGTAGATATGCATCATAACATGTATGGTTTTGTAGCATTTGTTGTATAAATTTATTTAAACTATTTTATTTATAAGTGATGAAGTTAAGTTGTGGATGCAAATGCAGGTCCAACCATTAAGATGTTTCGGGATAATACAAGCAATGTGCAAGGGAGAGGATTCCAATAGAAGTAGCCACAATCAGTCATCTCGCATCTAGATTCTCTTGCCGCCTTTGGCTTTAGGAAATGTGCAAAAATTATTCTTTACATAACTTAGGATGCGGTGCTTGGTAGATATGCTTCACTTATTGCTTAAAGAAATGTCAAAGGCTGGCGTTTATACTTGATTTGAAAAAATATTACTCGTAATTCACATCAGAATCATGCCAAAATCTATTTATCATTTTGTTGTAAATTTTAAATATTTATTTTGTATTGGATGAAAAATCATTTGGACACTTTGCTTGAAGATAAGCATGAATTTAATTGTAACATGCCAAAAATTGTGTAGTATTGAACGTACTTATTAAACATCTATTGTTCAATGCTTATGTACAATCACTAGGAATGTGCGATGGTACAAAACCAAATTCTATTGAACCCATACCAAAAAAGGAATATTTGAAAAAAAACCAGAATCGGCCGGTATATAACTATTGTTAGGCTGGTAGGCAAGGATAGGTGAAAGGATCACTTTTTTGCCATGTCATGCACTAGCTCCTTGCCCTCTTGTCTACTTCACGCGGGAGCACAAATACCAAAACAAAAATCAGTGATCTGTTCACCTAGCATGTTCACAAGAAAATGGGTCCCCACTTGTACCATTATATTGTTTTATAATTAGTGTGTGAGTGTGTGTGAGATATTTAGTGGGGTATATTTTTATAAAGTGGGTATTTAATTAAAGGTGAAGTTAAAGGTGATGATGGTTTCCCTTGCCCTCCAAAAGGTGAAGAGTGGTGAAGGGAAGTGAGAGGAGAGAGAAATCTGACGTGGCGCTGATGTGTATGGTGAAGGTGTAGTCACCTTGCCTACTAGCCTTACTAGAGTATAAACATCCTTGTTCAGTTTAACATTATGATTTTGTCTTATGTTTTGCACAGTTTCAGAATGTTTGTGAATCATCAAACTTAGGTGTTATTTGTTTTTTTAGAGCTTTTACCTCTTCATTTGCAAACCATGTCTGCAGAAGAAGATGTACATATAAGCTCTTCATCTGCAAGAAAAAGACCGTTTGTTTTTTGTGCTATTGAAGTACTTCTTTCATTTTTTTTTCAAGACTACTTTTTGTGTTATTGAAGTACCTTTTAATCCTTTTCCTTTTTCTTTTTCACAAGTTTTTTTACGTTTTCGTCCGCTTGTTACTGTTTTGGTACGTTTTCCACCGTTTTTCTACGTTTTCATCTGTTTTTTTTTACAATTTTGTCTGTTTTTTTTTATGTTTTCGCCTGTTTTTTATGTTTTTTTTTATGTTAAAAAATAGATGAAAACGTAAAAGAAAAAAACAAACGAAAAAGTAAAAAAACGGTCGAAAACGTAAAAAAAACAGACAAAAACAGATGAAAACGTAAAAGAAAGACGAAAACGTAAGAAAACGAACGAAAACATAAAAAATAGACGAAAACGTAAAAAACATGCGAAAACATAGAAAAACAGAAGAAAACGTAAAAAACGGACAAAAACCTAAAAAACGAGCGAAGACATAAAAAAACAGACGAAAACGTAAAAAACGGGCAAAACGTAAAAAAAGGGCGAAAACATAAAAAAACGGACGGAAAAAAACCTAAAAAACAGACAAAAACCTAAAAAACGAGCGAAGACATAAAAAAACAGACGAAAACGTAAAAAACGGACGAAAACGTAAAAAATCGGACGAAAACGAAAAAAACAGACGAAAAGGTAAAAAACAGGCGAAAAAGTATAAAAAGGGGCGAAAAAGTAAAAAAATAGATGAAAACGTAAAAAATGGTCAAAAACGTAAAAAACGGGCCAAAACGTAAAAAACGGATGAAAATGTAAAAAAAATGACGAAAACGTAAAAAAACGTATGAGAACGTAAAAAAACAAACAAAAAATAAAAAAAATGGATATTGGGAAAGAGATGTAAAGTTTGTGAATGAAGAGGTAAGAAGTGAAAGAAGAGGTAATAAGAGGAAGGAGATGTCTGAATTTTGGAAGAGGAAAGAAGATCTTTAGTTTGAAAAAAAACAAACATGTTCCTCTGCGCGCCCGCAGAGGAAAGAAGTGAAAAGAGACAATAAAAGCTTATTTTAAAAAAACAAACGAGGCCTTAGATCGTAATTTTTATTGGGTGGACATAAAGCTTAACAATCTAAGGTGTCGTTTGTTTTTTCAGAGCTTTTACCTCTTCATCTGCAAACCATGTCTGCAGAAGAAGAAGTGCACATAAGCTTTTCATCTACAAGAAAAATACCGTTTGTTTTTGTGCTATTAAAGTACTTCTTTCTTTCTTTCTTTTTTTCACTAATATTTTTTGTGCTATTAAAATACTTTTTTTTCCTTTCCTTTTTCTTTTTACTAGTTTTTTTTTTTTTTTTTTTTTTTTTTTTTTTTTTTTTTTTTTTTACGTTTTCGTCCGTTTTGATACGTTTTTATTTTTTTACGCTTTCGACCATTATTTTACGTTTTTTCTGTTTATTTACGACTTCGTCAGTTTTTTTACGTTTTCTTCCGTTTTTTTATGTTTTCGTCTTTTTTTTACGTTTCCGTCTTTTTTTTACGTTTTCATCCATTTTTTTTACGTTTTCGTATGTTTTTTACGTTTTCGTCCATTTTTTACGTTTGGTACATTTTTTTACATTTTCGACCGTTTTTTATGTTTGTCTTTTTTTAAATTTTCGCCTATTTTTTTACATTTTTGTTTTTTTTTTACGTTTTCGACCGCTATTTTACGTTTTCGTCTGTTTTTTTACGTATTTGTCCATTTTTTTAAACGTTTTTTTTTTGCGTTTTTGACCTTTTTTACTTTTATGTCAGTTTTTTTTAGGTTTTCATCCGGTTTTTAACGTTTTCGTCTGTTCTTTACGTTTTGACCTTTTTTACATTTTCGTCTGTTTTTTTACGTTTTCGTCTTTTTTTTACGTTCTTGTCTGTTTTTTTTACGTTTTCATCCGTTTTCATATGATTTTGTCTGTTTGTACGTTTTTTACGTTATTGTACGTTTTCTTACGTAAGAAAACGTAAGAAGAAGGTCGAAAACGTAAAAAAAACATACGAAAACGTAATTAAATACGAAAATGTGAAAAAGATATAAGAAAAAGTAAAAATTGGTTGAAAACATAAAAAAAAAATTAAAAGCAAACAAAAACGTAAAAAATGGTCGAAAACGTAAAAAAACAGACGAGAACAGAAGAAAATATAAAAAAAAATACAAAAACGTAAAAATAAAGGACAAAAACGGACTAAAACGAATGAAAACGTAAAAAAGACGAAAACGTAAAAAAATAAGGCGAAAACGTAAAAAGACGGACGAAAACGTAAAAAAAAGAGCGAAAACATAAGGAAAGGGTGAAAACGTAAAAAAATAGACGAAAACGGGCGAAAACGTAAAAAAACAGGCGAAAATGTAAAAAAATTGGCGAAAACATAAAAAAACGGACGAAAACTTAAAAAATGGGAGAAAACGTAAAAAATAGACGAAAACGTAAAAAAATGGGCGAAAACGTAAAAAACGGATGAAAACGTAAAAGAACGGACGAAAACGTAAAAAAACGAGTGAAAACGTAAAAAAACGGACGAAAACGTAAAAATAGACGAAAACGTAAAAAAACGAGCGAAAACGTAAAAAAACAGACGAAAACGTAAAAATTCGGTCGAAAACATAAAAAACTGTCAAAAACGTAAAAAAAAAAAAAAAACAAACGAAAACGTATAAAAACGAATATTGAGAAAGAGATGTAAGGTTTGTGAAAGAAGAGGCGAGAAGTGAAAGAAGATGTAAGAAGTGAAAGATAATGTCTGAAATTTAGAAGAGGAAAGAAGTGAAAAGAAGCACTTATGTCTGCAAAAAACAAACAAAAACCTTTGCTCTAATAAAAGAAATGAAAAAAAAAGAAAAAAGTGCTTATTGCGAAAAAAACAAAGGACACCTGAATTTTGTTTCAAAGTGATCAATCTCAATGCACAATAGTATAATCTTTTAGGCATCCATGAAAGTTTGTTTCATTGAACATGACATTTGGATTTAGAAGGGGGACCATTGATGGGCTCTTGCTGATTTGACAAGTAACCAACCACTTTGGCTTTCCTTTTCAAGATGTTATGAGTTATGACCCCATAAAAAGCAGCTAAACTATGCCTTCATGGCATCAAGTTTTATCACTTTTTCATATGTTATACTTATGAATAAGTTGAATCAAGAGTTGCACCATTTTCCGTTTCATACTTATTATACATATCTGGTTATCTAATATTGATGTTTTATATTTTGTTTTCTAACATGTATGTATTTGAGTACTAGTTCTAAATCAAACCTAATATGGGTTGAAAATTTAAACTGAAACTGGTTTTAGTGCAAAACCGGTTAAACTCAATCTTGCTTTTTCTTAAAAAATAGTCCAAAATCGGTTAACAACTGAACCCGTCATATGGTTAGACTAAAAATTAGTTGAAAGTTATTTAGAAACCATTCCAAACGTGTTAGAAATCTGAGTTCTAGATCATAGAAGTACTAAATTGTTAAATAGAAATATTTTATAAAAACGATCCTAATTATACTTTTTTGCCAGTTAAAAATATGGTTACAAGAGAATATAGCTAGAGCGAAACAAACTTTGATTATAAAGTATATTAATTTTTCGTCTAAGATATTTTTACAACTTTGATTTTTTTCAAAAGTGCATATTTTTTATGCAACGTTTTGTAAATCAACATAAACTTTGATTATTAAGTATATTAATTTTTCTTCTAAAGATATTTTTACAACTTTTTTTTTTTCCTCAAAAGTGCATATTTTTTATGCAGCGTTTTGTAAATCAACTTTTATTTTATTTTTATTTTAAAGGTTTGCGTATTAGAAATTTGTAAATCAACATTTTCTACATCAAAAATTTATTTTTTCATCCACCATTTTTTTTAGTATATGTATCAGAATTTTATTAGTCATCAAAATATTACAATAAAATACAGTACTTTTTTGCATCAAACAAATTTTTTGATTAAATTTCGTTTTTTCGCATTAAAAATGTATAGATATTCAAAAAAAAAAAAAGAAAAAAAAATTAAATGAAAAAAGTTCTTCATAATTTTTTATACACCAACATCCTCTATCTTGAGGAAAATTTTAGAATTTTCCAAAAAGTTTTTATTTTTTAAGTTTTATTACATCTCTCGATAACGATTTTTTTTTTTTTTTTTTTTTTTTTTAAATCATTTCTCTTGTTTATTATTCCCTTTATCACTATCGTTCATAAACAATTATATACACATAAAATAGATAAATCTACAAGTCTTAATATAATATCTTGTATTTCTTTGAGTAAATAAATTTAGTTATGTTTTTTGTATCATTATCACATAACAAGTCAATTTAAGTAAAGACGATATGATGGTACATTACATGAATGCATGATGCATGTTCCTCTTAATATATACGGAGTATATTTCCTCAACTAGATTGATGTATCTTTTCAAAACACTTGATATTATAAGATTTTGTGAATTGACATATCAGTGTTTTCCTTTTATTCTTAAACTGTATATATACTTGCATGCTTATTTTTGGGTTAATGGCATGTAATAGCAACGTACTTTTCAATTTGTTCCATTATCAGATACGAACCAAAAATATTACAAAAATACCCTACAAACTTCCATATTTTTGTGTAGATATCATCATTTGACCTACAAAATTGGGTAATCATATTCCGGTCATCTTCTCCACTTCTTCCGGCTACTTTTCTGGTAATCTTTTTCTGCAACTTACATATAACACTCCAAAACACCACACAATACAGCCACACTTCGCATACATATCCACAAGAGCCGTCCCCAAAATCCCATCCAACTCCATCTTCTTCTTATCAACATACGCATGAATGATGAATCCATCTCCCCTGATCCAACGCAACAAGAAAACCACACGCAGACAAAGCAACCACAACCCCTGCATGATTAGGCCGAAAACCACACGTCAAGATCTCATTAAACAAATCCAAACCCTCTTGAAACAACCCACCTTTCACATAGCCATTAATCATAACACTCCACGACACATTATTCTTATTCGGCATAACATCAAACAGTTTACGTGCTTCCTCAACTCGTCCCACACGCACATAACCATTAATAACCGCAGTCCATGTCACAACATCCTTAGTATCACACTCATCAAACAACCTACGACAATAAACCAAACACTCACAAACACCATACAAATGTACCGTCAATCAGAAATGTCTTAATCGTTGTGGTCTTCATCAAACAACCTCAGTATCTCGATTTTTATTAAGTTTTGGGATCTGAAGTGTTTTGGATTTTTCAATCTGTTTGAAAGGAATGAATAAATGGGTATTAGTTGATTGATTATATAAAAAGAAATGGTGGTGGTAATTTGTGTGTTTGTGTTTGGTTTGATGTTCCTGGTGTCGGAGGGAGTTGGTTTGATGTTCCTGGTTTGATGTTCAATCATGAAGGAAGAAGATGAAAAATAAATAAATAAATAAAATCCACGTAACTAATTTTAACCTGTGTAGCAGGTTGCCAATCATGCCACGTAAGCAAAAGTATGATAATGAAACAAATTTTAAAGAGTTGGATGGGTATTTTTGTAATATTTTGGGTTCGTATCTGATAATGGAACAAATGGAAAAGTATGTTTCTATTACATGCTATTAACCCCTTATTTTTTGAACAACTGTGAGTTTATATACTAGCGGTTTTAAATGTCGTTTGTGTTTCAGACTTCAGAGTTAAAAACAAATCTCTAAGTCATTGTTAGTGGACTCGTGTTGTATGTATATCATAGTTTGTATTCGGCCAAGCCCGTATAGTAGTTTAGCATGTATGTCATATCTTTATTTATATTATAAACCATCCTCACTATTCATTCATGAAATAAACCCTTGTTACAGTCATTACATAGTTAGCTATGAGCATATTGAGCTCCTTGAGAAGGATTAGGAGATGAAGGCGAACTCTCCTAACTAGGTTTGACTAGCTAGGTTGAACTTAATTGCGTTTCTAAAACATCAAAGGCACCATAACGCCACACGAATGAATTCAATAACACTAAATTTGTTCTATTACATAAACTAATCAGCGTGTATGTAAATATTTAATGCAGTGCTATGCATGCATATAAAGTGAAAATTTCTTAAGCTTTCGATTATTATGCTCGCATGTGCTAACTACACCATTCGCTTAGTACTTTACTAGAAGGGTAGCTGCGCAATGTAGCGGCGGATACCTGGTCACTATTTTTGTGGCGAGTAAATATTTTTCAGAGGTCCGGTGATGGAGGGGTTTTGTGGTGGCGGCAATGACGGTGGTGGCGAAAGTAAGTGAGCCGAGAGACTAAGAAAAACTGTCAGCGGGTTGTGTGTGTGACAGGCTTAATTATGTGCAGTATGTATACTTAAGATTGGGGTAAGGCTCGATTTTAATGGGCTGTTACAAGTTTTTAATGGGATGTTACAAGTCTTCATATGGTTTAAATGTGATGCATTAATATTGGAAGGATGTTAAAAGTATGAGAATTTAAGACATTAATTATGTGTATTCTAAATTTTTATGCTTAGCAAAAGTAATTTTATTTTTATAGAAATATTTTTGGTATTAAAAGTTTTAAAACTACTATATATTAATGTCTTAAACCCTTTATAAAGGAGTATTGATATATGCGTCATGTAGACATCACATTTCCAACTATCTACATCAGCTGTTATTACACGAAAATCCTTTTGTAGTGTCGTAGTTTTAGGGTTATATGACTCAACCTTTTAATTTAGACACATGAAATTGGTTACAAGAAGGATTTTACCTATCTTTATTACTGTATATACTGACAGTAGTGACAGTATGAAGCTATATATAAAAACGTTGTGAAGAATCCGTGGCCGAAATCACCGAGTGTTCGAACAAATTGTATACATGATTGATTTGATATTCTCGTATAAATATATCGATCTTATTTTATTTCACTTTGCTCTACATTATGCATGTTGTTATGTGGAGTAACTAGCTGGACTTGTCCCATCAAGGGTAAATCATGGGCTTAAGAATGGGTTTATTTTGTACTTTCATCAAAATATCAGAATTCAGTTTTCTAATTAGATTTTTTTTTTTTTTTTTTTTTTTTTTTTTTTTTTTTTTTATTATTATTATTATTTTTTTGTTAATGATGCATTTGGTATCCTACTTTTGAGTGGGTTTGAATTTGAAAAGACATTAATAAGTTGTTTGGTAGGCATTGGGTTTGGAGTTTACCCCAAATATTAGGGAGTATGCAAAAGATGAAAGGTATGGTGGGTTTTATGTAGGGCTGAGCAAACCACCCGAATGGACCGGACCGACCGACGGACCGATCGAGACCGGACCAGACCGGATCGAGCACATTCGGTCCGGTCCTCAGTCTCGGCTTTTGGGCTAATTCGGTCTCGGTCTTGGTCGATCCGGTCCAGTCCGGACCACAAACCGACTATTTTGCCTTGTTGGACCGGACCGATCACATTCGATCCGGTCCTCGATCTCGGCTTTTGGGCTAATTCGGTCTCGATCTTGGTCGGTTCGGTCTGGGACCAATGCTCAGCCCTAATTTTATGACACAAATGGACTCCACTCTCATTTTCTCTCTATCTTCTCTCATCTTACTTCCTATAAAAATAATTGATAAAACATATTTTAAAATCTAAAACAAATTTAAATATTTTTCTCTCTAATACATTAAATCCAAATCCAAATCTTAATCCTAAACCGGTTTACAAACCAAATGGGACCTAAAATGTATACCCTAAACTTGGCCAAATTTATATTTTAGTATCTGAACTTTTAAAGATACAACAAACTCCATCCGTTCCAAAAAAAAGTCAATCTTACTATTTATGTTTGTCCTAAAATAAGTGTCCAGTTTTTATATATGGACAGTAATTATAACTTGTTTTCCTACTTTACCTTTCTAATTAAAACTTGCATTAATAACTCATTTTTTATTTCTATATTAACTATGAGGGTAAAAATTACTTTTTATCAATTAAAACTAGCATTAATTACACATATCATAATTTCAACATTTTTTTTGTGAACTCTCTTTTTGGGACAGAGGGAGTATATGATACCTTGAAATTAGCTAAGTGGAATTTCAACTAGCATGTACACACTTAACAGTAAACTCGTTAGAAATTTAGAAGACGTTATTCTTAAATTTTCAATATTCACATCATAATTACCAAATAAGGGTAGAAATATAAAAACAAGCCGAGTCGAACTCGAGCTTGACTCTTTTAGCTCTAGATCCTTTCGAACCTTATAACTTTAGCTCGAGTTCAACTCGTTCCATAATTTACAAGATAGGGTGTGGTATTGTTTTTGTGATAAGCAAATAAAACTCGACTCGAGCTTGGTATGTTAAATACATTAGCTTCGAGCTTGTTTATATATTAATATACACGTATACATGTACATTTATACGTGATAACAACATATATAAAGCTAATGCTTGAGCTCGTTTATTATATGAGGCCCACACAAGATTTGAGCTCTGGCTCGAACTCGTTTAAGGTTAGACATTTCTTGAGGTTTTATAAGCCTGGCTCATTACAAGCCAAACTCGAGCTAAAAAGCTTAAGGCTCGAAACGAGTTCAAGCTTAACACTTATAATCGTAAACGAGCCGAGCTCGAGCTTTAGCAACCTTGAGCTTGACTCGGCTTGTCCCTACCCTTATTCAGTAGTCATGCTATAAATATTGTAATTTTGAGGATAACCTTCGTTGAATTTCTAATGGGCTTAACTGTTAAGTGGATATATGGTAGTAGATTGTTTACTTAGCCAAGTTCCGAATACTATAACACACCTTTAAAAGTTTAGTATACTCAAACTAGCCTCAAAGTGCTACTTAGTTAAGTCCAAAGTACTAACCTACAATTTGCTTACTTAGGAAATATATTTTCATTAATAACTTTATTACCAATTCTAAGACAAAAATACACCTTTGGTCCCTAAACTTTCCCAAAAACATCACAGGGCACCGTAAGTTTGGATTTTAGTCGCCATGCGTCCAAAACTTGGGATTTTGAGGCCGATTGCGTCCTTTTGACTGTAATCCGTTAGTCAAAACCGTTATTTGCTGTTTTCTTTTGTTTTTAGTGAAGGGCATAACGGTCATTTCATATATTTGGATTGTTCAAGTAGTATGTTACATATTTTGGTCTTTGTTAAATATTTAGGTTAATCTCATATAGGAAAAGTGATAGGTTTGTAATCTGTTTACTGACAATGTACCTCCTTCTCGTCCCGAATTATTAAGGTGGTGCCACCATCAATGAGCAACTCTACAACTGTGTGCATGGATTCTACCAAGAAAAATGGTGCATAAACATCTTTACAAGGGACAACACACCTGCTATTTTTAACAATGTGCACCACAATACTTGGCATCCATATTGTCCAATTCCTTTCGCCCATTCGACGTGATTCAATAATTCACTCAAGATACAGTATAATGTACAATACCTTCCCACTGGTCCAACGGTAAATGTTGATACAAAGCTTAAAGTATTTAGATTGCGTACCAAGATCTTAGGAGTAGTAGTGTACACGTTGTGCTGATGAACAGGATAGTAGTTTAACTCCTCATTGTTGATGTGACTTTGCAATTTTTGAAGTAAATCAACATCATCTGGAACAGATTCATCTTGTGATGAGAAATACAGAGAGAGAACAGAGTGAGTGAAAAATGATTATTCCATTGATAAAGTGAAATGCGGTGATTACATCTGTTTATAAAGAATAGAACTTGACGGGTAAACTCTTAACTAACACTCGAAAGAGTTGACCCGCATTAACTTTTACAAACAAGCTATAAACCGCTACAATTGATAAGCTACAACTACCTTACAATCAATAAGCTACTTATTTACATTGTATTAAAACTAACAAGACACTTAAGATGATGAGAGTAATTCGAGGAAATGACTGATGAGATCTTCTTGCTTGTAGCAGACTTATCATGTTGACCACCATCTTGACCATGATAACGCTCAAAGTTAACATGTTTTTATAAGCGTTATTAGTGTTTTTGGGTATGTTATTTGGTTGTTTTTATATGCTTTTGCCACTAAATCGTATCAAAGTATGTTTTTGTAGCATATGTAGCCAAATGCAGGAAAAATGGAGAAAAAGTGAAGAAAATGAAGTATACGCGATTACACGAAGATTCCAAAACCCAAAAGTCCAATCTGTGAAGCATTTCATATGAGAACCTAAGTTTTGTCATCTCAAAGTTCCAAGTTCAGAAGTTAATCAAGTTTGGATAGTACATAAAGAACTACACAAGGAAAAGTCAAAGTCCAAAGCAGCCAGGATCTACCATCTGATCGGTTGGAGTCTAACCGCTCGGATAGCCATAATGACCATTTCCATCCGATCGGTATCAACCCGCAACCGATCGGATGGTCACTTCTGCATGTTTTTGCCAACTTTTGTGCACGAATCTTGGTCTTTTGTCCCATGGTTCTAGGCCCTTCTTAGTGTCTTATTGTCCAAGATCCAGCATTTAAGTCCCTATTCATTACTAAGAGTATTGGACAAGCCTATAAGGACCTCAAGAGTGCATAATTGAAGACACCATTCAAGATACCATTTACTCTCATTACTACTCACAATTATTATCATCATCTAGCTCTCAAAGAAGGAAAATTCGTGCATAAAGAACCAGGAACTTTGGAGGACCAAGGAAGCAACATTTGGAGTCCGAAAATCTCAAGAAATCATCCAATACTTAGGTTACCAATACCTTGTCATTTGTTATCAATTTCAAAGCATTGTAAGACTTAAAACCATGGATTCTAATGTTAAATATTCTGAGTTTATTTGCATGTTTGCTATGAGTGGCTAGTAATCTTTTTACACTTGTTTTGATGACGTTTTATACTTAGTGATAGTTATGATTGTGATAACATGTTTTAATTCAATTTCAAGTCAATCCTAAGAACCAATTGTACCTTAAGTTTCATCGTGACATTTGTTTAGCCAAGGTTAACTAATTGATAATAGTTTCAAGGGTCGCAAGATTTGTTATTACTCAACTAGTTATAATCATTTGTCTATGAATGATTGTTTTTCACCATAATTATTTTTGACTAAACAAAGAAACAAGAAGTATGATTGTAATGAGAATGCTTTTATAACATCAAATCGGATTGTTTGTAAACCTTTAGTTGGACGAAAGTTTAAATGTTTATAAACAATTGTGACATTTTTGTCTATGAATAGGTTACCTTTTGTATTGACCATTTCTTAAGAGTATTTGATGTGTAATAAGAGTTTATCTTGTGTTTAAGATATTCACCATACCTTATGAACCTTGGATAGATCTTGAATTGATTGGTTTACACCTAAAGCTTGTTTTTATGAACTAAAATCTTGACGAAGGTTTAACTTGTAGAAACAACATATTAGATCACCATCTAATTATCTCAACCAATATGTTATCAAAAGTTATCACAATCATGTGTGTCATTAAGTAGAAAACTAGTCTAAACAAGTGTAGTTTTTAATTTATTGAATTTGCTTATTATCTTATTTGCGTACATTAGAGATTTACTTTTAGACTTATATTTTGATTTACTCACAAATCCCTGCGAACGATCCCGACTTACCATCATATCTTGCTATAACGGACGAGTACACTGCTCGTATGTGTTGTTTCTAGATTTGGTAATTCACCCTTATAAATTTAAAACTTGCACTAACAAATAGCATATCAAGTTTTTGGCGCCGTTGCCGGGGATTTTGATTGTGTTTCTTTAAGTTTTAAAAGTCCATTTCTTTTCGTGTTCGTTTTCTAAAAAAAAAAAAAGAAAAAAAAAATCCGTAGCATCCATCCGATCGGATAGATTTCCAGCCGATCGGTTTCCCATTTTTTTTTATTTTACCGTAGCGTCCATCCGATCGGTTTGGTATCCAACCGATTTGGATAGATTTTTCTGTTTTCGATTTTTTATTTTTCTTTTGTTTAGGTAATTGACTCGATTCTCTTAGTAGTTGTATGAACACTCGTTCTACTACTAAAAAGCTTAGTACACCTTTATCCAATCCCGAAAGTTTGTTTCGTAAGAAGAGATCTTCATCTATTCTTAATTGGTTTGATAATCTTTCCGAAGAACATCCGACTTCCAATCTTTTTGAACCAATACCCATGGCTAACGATCAACCCATGTGGGCCGCCAATAGAACCGTAGCACCTACTCCTAGAGCTGCTATTGTTGTCGCCGACCTTGGTGAAAACTTTACCGTTAAAGGTCACCATCTTTCTATGATCAAAGACCGTCAATTTGATGGCCGTTCGCGGGCCGATCCGCATAAACACATTGCTGAATTCATTGAAATTTGTGGCATGTTTCGTTATGGAGATACTAATGTCGATGCTATCAAGCTCAAACTTTTTCCATCATCACTCGCCGGAGATGCCAAAGTATGGTATAACGAATTAACCCCAGGAACTATTAATACTTGGGAGGAGATAAGGCTAGCTTTTGTAAGCCGATTCTTTCCACCTGCCATGTATGATAGACTAATGGGAGAAATCCGTGTTTTTTCACAAAATCCTAATGAATCTCTTGTTGAAGCTTGGCTTCGCATGAAAGATTTGCTTCGAAGTTGTCATGGTCATAATTTAGGACGAGGAACAATAATCCAAATCTTTTATCATGGTCTTGATAAAGCATCTCAAGCAATCCTTGATGCCGGAGGAATTTTCCTTTACAAAACACCTAACGAGGCATATCAACTTCTTGAAGATCGAGTACTCCTTAAACTCGATTGGTCAAAAGATTCCAAAACCAAACCAATATGGAAAACCATTGCTTTTTCCGAAAGTTCAGATAATTCGAAACTCATGGACAAAATAGAAGCCTTGTCTTCTAAAATAGACTCGCAATACAAAGATATAAAAGGAGAAATGAAAGAAATGCGAGATGGCTGTAATAATTATGGAGGAAATCACACGTCATCCGAGTGTGATGACCAACCTATGAATAGACCCAACGAAGGGGAAGTCAATTATCTCCAAGGAGGATATCGTGGAGGAGGTTTTCGTGGTAATTATTACGGAAGAAGTTCTGGAAATTGGCAAGATCGCCAACAAAGGGATAACAACCGTGATTTTCAACCCCGAACAGACAATCCAAACCCAACAAATTCAGATAAAAAGGAAGAATCTGATTTCGAAAAAATGATGCGAGAATTCGTAAATGCTCAAAGAACCACAAATGAGTTTGTAAAAACTCAATTTTTCAATCTCAAAACCAAAGTTGAGCAAGGTCAGAAAAATCATCAAGCTTCTATCCAGGATCTTGAACAAAAATTTGGTAGACTTTCTGTTCAATTTTCTTCTCGAATTCCTGGTACATTACCAAGTAACACCCAATCCAATCCAAAACCATCTGGATCAAACGATAAGAATCATCGTCCACCACAAAACAGAAATGAGCATATCAATGCTGTATTCACTCGAAGTGGTCTCTCATATGATCCACCACCCATTCCTACCGATAACACTCTTATTCAAGATGAGGAGGAAGAAGCTGAAGAAGAAGCAGTTGAAGAAGAACCAACCCAAAAACCAACCAAAGAAAATACCGTTCCACTAATAAAACCTTATACACCGAAAATACCATATCCACAAGCCCTAAGAAAAGAGAAAAGTGAGGAGCGAAGTAAGAAGTTTTTAGAGATGATCAAAGAAGTTAGAATTAACGTACCCCTCGTTGATGTTCTAGATGGAATGCCCAATTATGGGAAATTTTTGAAAGAACTTCTTAATAATCAGAACAAGTTGGAACAAATTTCCGCTACCGTTCTCAATGAAGAATGCTCTGCTATCATTCAAAACAAAATTCCACCAAAACTTGGAGATCCCGGAAGTTTTCTTATACCATGTACATTAGGAAACAACATCACATGTGATGCTTTAGCCGATCTAGGTGCAAGTATCAATTTGATGCCCTATTCGTTGTATTCTAAACTTTCCATCAATACATTGAAACCTACTAAGATGAGTATAAGATTAGCTAACCATACGTACCAATATCCTATTGGGGTTGCTGAAAATATGATTGTTCAAGTTGGTAAATTTGTTTTTCCTGTGGATTTTGTCATCTTAGAAATGGAGGAAGATAGTCGAGTACCCTTAATCTTAGAAAGACCTTTCTTAAACACTGTTGACACAATGATTAAAGTCAAAGGTAAAGAACTCAATCTTGGAATAGGAGAAGATCGAATCACATTCTTAATCAATAAAGCAATGAAATATCCAAATTCCAGTGATGACACATGCTATAACATCGATGTAATTAATGAAGTCACTGAAGAAGAATTGGATGCATTACTTGACGATTCGAAACCATTCATGACTACTTCAGAAAAGATCAGTGAAACAGATTCTGATAAAGAATTTGAGGAATTCATGGAAATAAAGTTAGAAGAAGAGGAAGAAGAGAAATTTGAAGATATCACTAAGAAAGATCAATTGAAAATCAAATTATCTCTAGAAGAACCACCCACTGATTTGGAACTCAAAACCCTTTCCAATAATCTCGAATATGCTTACTTAGAAGAAAATTCACTTCTTCCAATAGTCATATCGTCGTTGCTCGAAACAAATCAAAAAGAAAGACTCGTTTCTGTTCTTAAGAAGCATAAACGCGCTTTTGCGTGGAAAACTTCTGATATTCCAGGAATTAGTCCAGATTTTTGCAAACACAAAATCAGTTGTGAAGAAGGTACTAAACCCGTTGTAGAAAGATAACGTCGACTCAATCCAAATATGAAAAAAGTTGTTAAGAAGGAAATCATCAAACTTCTTGACGCAGGAATTATTTATCCTATCGAGGATAGCCCATGGGTGAGTCCAGTTCATTGTGTTCCAAAGAAAGGAGGAATGACTGTAGTGTCAAACGAAAGGAATGAATTAGTTCCTACTAGAACTGTCACTGGATGGCGAGTATGTATTGATTACAGAAAACTTAACAAAGCCACCAGGAAAGATCATTTACCTTTACCGTTCATGGATCAGATGCTCGAAAGATTAGCAAGAAACAAATACTTTTGCTTCCTTGATGGTTTTTCGGGATATTTCCAAATTCCTATCGATCCAGCCGATCAAGAGAAAACCACATTTACATGTCCTTTTGGAACCTACGCTTACCGGTGTATGCCTTTTGGTCTATGTAATGCACCTGCAACTTTTCAAAGGTGTATGATCGCAATATTTCAAGATATGCTTTAAACATCTATGGAAGTTTTCATGGATGACTTTTCAGTTTTTGGTGATTCTTTTGAAACTTGTCTTTCCAATCTCAATAAAATGCTTGAGAGATGTGAAGCTGCACATCTAGTTCTTAATTGGGAAAAATGTCATTTCATGGTAACTGAAGGAATTGTGTTAGGACACAAGATATCAAGTTCAGGGATGGAAGTAGACAAAGCTAAAATAGATGTTATCACCAAATTACCACCACCAACTAACGTTAAAGCCGTTAGAAGTTTCCTAGGACATGCCGGTTTTTACCGCCGATTTATCAAAGATTTTTCAAAAATATCACTTCCTATGACTAAACTTTTAGAAAAGGATTCTGTATTTGATTTCAATGCTGACTGCATTAAAGCTTTCGAAACATTGAAAAGTCAATTGACTAGTGCCCCAATTGTGGTTGCACCTAAATTGTCACTACCATTTGAAATCATGTGTGACGCAAGCGATTTCGCTGTTGGAGCTGTTTTAGGACAACGCGAAGTAAAACATTTTCGTCCTATATACTTTGCTAGTAAAACACTCAACAATGCTAAACAAAACTATACGGTTACGAAGAAAGAATTATTAGCCGTAGTTTTTGCATTCGACAAATTCAGATCTTATCTCGTGCTTTCAAAAACGATAGTTTTTACAGATCATTCCGCACTCAAATATCTGTTTACCAAACAAAATGCAAAACCGCGTCTTATTAGATGGATTTTATTACTGCAAGAATTTGATATCGAAATAAAAGACAAGAAAGGAGCAGAAAATCTTGCAGCAGATCATTTGTCACGTCTCGAGAATCCGAATTTGGAAGAATTAAAAGAAAATGAAATTAATGATTATTTTCCAGAAGAAACTCTCATGACGATAGATAAAGATGATGATGAGGAAATACCATGGTTTGCAGATTACGCAAATTATCTTGCAGGAGATATTCTTAAAAAAAGGACGAGTCACTACCAACGTAGTAAGTTCTTTTCAGAACTAAAACACTATTATTGGGAGAAATCTTACCTTTTTAAAATGTGCAAGGATGGAATGATACGAAGATGTGTTTCGGGTGCCGAAACAAGAAAAATTCTTGATGAATGTCATCATGGCCCAACTGGGGAACATTATGGTCCTTCCACTACAGCTAGAAAAGTTTTTGATGTTGGATTCTATTGGCCTTCAATTTTCAAAGAAGCATATACTCTCATTCAAAACTGCGATGCGTGCCAAAAATCCGGTAACCTTTCTCGAAGAGACGAAATGCCTCAAAAGAGCATTTAAGTCTGTGAAATATTCGACCTGGGGAATTGATTTTATGGGACCCTTCCCTAAATCACACAAATACGAATATATCCTCGTTGCAATCGACTATGTTTCCAAATGGGTAGAAGCTGAAGCTCTTCCTACTAACGATGCACGAGTTGTTGTCAACTTTCTCAAAAAGCTTTTTGCTCGCTATGGAATTCCTAAAGCTTTAATTTTTAAGTGATAGAGGATCCCATTTCTGTAATAAACAAATGGAGAAAGTAATGAAACGATATGGAGTTCCTCATCGTTTTGCTACAGCTTATCATCCACAAACTAGTGGTCAAGTCGAAAATACCAATAGAGCTATAAAAAGAATACTTGAAAAAACGGTTAAAGACAATCCTTCCGTTTGGTCAAGGAAATTAGATGACGCTCAATGGGCATTTCATACGGCATATAAGACACTAATTGGTACAACACCATACAGACTCTTGTATTGGAAAACATGTTATCTACCGTTCGAACTTGAACACCGTGCTTACTGGGCGTTAAGAAGCTGTAATCCTGATCTAAAAATAGCTGGAGAAAAGAGATTTTTGCAATTATATGAACTCGATGAGTTGAGACTTCAAGCTTATGAAAACTCCAAGCTATATAAAGCAAGAACCAAAGCATACCACGATAGAAAGCTGAGAATTCGAAAACAATTCAAAGCTGGAGATAAAGTTCTGCTCTTCAATATGAAATACAAGTTTAAAGCTCCGAAACTCAAACCAAAATGGTTTGGACCATATGTAGTGAAACATGAATTTCCATCAGGTTATGTTGAACTTTATGACAAACATGGTGGAAGTTTTATTATAAATGGGCACCGAATTAAACTATGTTATGATAAAGAGCAATTAAACGTGATTTCTAATGAAGAAATTTCATCCGAATTTGAATATGAAGCTATCACATTCATGGCTCCACACAAGGGAATGGTCCCTTGGGCACACAGTAATGGTTTTATCTATGATGCTCTTCCCAGAGCATGGGAAAATGTTAAATTGGAAAACATAGATGAAACAGGAGAGGGAATTGTGATAGGAAATGTGTTGTATATCCCTAAAAGGAAACATAACACTAAAACGTCATAATCTATTTCGAAGTTTGAGTCCGGCTGAGGACTCGTTAATAAAACAAGCGCTTCTCGGGAGGCAACCCGTGTATTTATTTTTATTTTTGATTTATTTTTAAGTGTCTATACCCCAAAGTTTTATCTCTTGGTTGAACTTAAGTGTGGGGGTGCGCCACTAATTTGAATAAAACTGCAATGCTTTTTGTTTGTTTGTTTTTGTTTTTAATAACGCATGTGTTGATTGCAAGAAACAGAAGATTGGATAGAAACATAACACCGGATATCATGGTTTATTTTCTCATTTTCCCTACTTTCATACTTTTAAGTTCGTATATCACATTGAGGACAATGCTTAACTTAAGTGTGGGGGGGGGGGGGGGGTGGGGTGAGTAGGTAAAATAAGAAATTAAGTCTAATATCGACTTAATTTTTAAATTTTGTTTGTCCTTAGAATCTAGTTGTTTTCAAACTTTTAGGAATAATTTATTAGAATAACTGGATCTATCCACTAGTAAAATTAGTAATTTTGAAAAATTTGAGATGTGTCCCGATTATTATTGCAATCCATTTCTGGGATCGATAACATTTGCTAGCATATATTATAACCCTTTCCACTAAATTGTGAGGATTTAAGCCTATTTCATATATAGCATACATCTTTTATGCTTAAATCTTTTTTTTTTTTTTTTTTTTTTTTTTTTTTTTTTTTTTTTTCAAAGGTAAAATATTATTAAGAAAAAGGAAGCCAAAAAAAGGCAAGTACAAGAGAAAGAAACAAAAAGCATGTAAGGAATTATTGAAGATACTGCTGACAGGTTCCTGCGGAAGGCTTAGTGACTTTCTGCTGATGACTGGTTCCTGCGGACATCTAGAGATCCTATGGATAGAGTTTAACCGTGGATATAACTTATGTATTTTAGGACAAGATATGTAGAATATCTTTTATTAGTTTTTCATTATTCGTTTCTTGTAAGAAAGGTTAGGGTTTCCACTAGTATATAAGGAACCCTAGGTCATTGTAATAGTAACAAGTTTTAGTACGAAGTTTTATTAATATTATCGATCCATAGAGGATCAAGTTTAGTATACGTTTGTTTTTATATTCCGCGTAATTACAAGCTCACAGAGATTATCTAACTTAGTCTAGCTAGTGATTACATTAGTTAGCTAACGATCTATTGGCTCGTGATCTATCAAGGTATAGATCCCTACAAGTGGTATCAGAGCCACTAGATACTCTCTGTAACCTCTATACAATCACATAACTACTCAATCAATACCTATGGCAGACAAACCAGGTGGTGATGTTGCTCTCTCTGAAGCAGGCTCTCTCACTCAACAACTACAACAAGTGACCTTCTCCAACAGCAATGCAAAACTTCCTTTTCTTAGGAAGGATGAGTATGAAATCTGGGCCATGAAGATGCAGAATTGGATTGCAAGTGTTGATTATAACCTCTGGAATGTTATACTCAATGGTTGTCGTCCTAAAAAGCAAAGTGTTGATGCTAATGGGAAAGTTACAATATTAGAACCTGTTTCTGCTGATGAAATTCTTGTTATTCAAAGGGAAAACAAAGCTAGAACCATATTGTTGCAGTTAATCCCTGATGACCACATGGGAGATTTTCATTCCATGACTGATCCAAGAGAAATCTGGTGGGCCATAAAAGCTAGATTTGGTGGGAATGAAGAATCAAAGAGGATGAGAAAAAGTATGCTGAAGATGGAGTTCCAAGAATTCAAGATCACTGAAGAGGAAGGTCTTCACAAAGGTTATGACAGGTTTCAGAAGATTCTGAGTCACTTGAATCAGTTGCTGGCCAGACCTGACAATGAGGAGGTGAACTCTAGGTTTCTAAGAGCATTGTCTCCCTCATGGTCTCAGGTGAGTATATCATTGAAAACCAAAGGTGGCTTGGACTACCTCACCTTTGATGACTTGTACAACAAACTCAGAGCTTTGGAAGGTGACATAAAGGGATTCTCTCCATATGCAGCAACTCCTTCACAATCTGCATTTGTCAGTTCTAATTCGAACTACATGCCACATACCTATACAAGTCCATCCTCAGCACCACAGGTTTACTCAAGTCCATCCACCCCAAGCCAAAGTCTTCCAATGACCACATTGTCTTTTTCAAGTGCTAATCCAATAACTCATCCAAAGATTAGCAATGTGATGGAAGATGTACTTCATTCATTTGTTGCTGAAGTCGATAAACAGCAACAAATAGCTTATGAAGATTTTGAGCAGATTGATGAACTTGCTTTAGAAGAATTGGACTTAAAGTGGCAAATGGCTATGCTATCTCTCAAGGTGAGGCGATTTGAGCAAAAGGTTGGTAAAAAGCTCAATGTTGAAGGAAAAGATGGAGCTAGGTTTGATAGAAGGAAGGTGAAGTGTTATGCTTGTGGAGAAATTGGTCACTTTGCAAGAGAATGCACAGCCAAGAAGGGTGAAGCCAGTACCAGGTATTCAGCATACAAGAAGAAAGAATTGGAAGCTGGAGAATCAAAGGCCTTGATCACTGCTATAGATACTAGTGTGGACTGGAATGAGCATGATGATGATACAAGCAACTCTCCTCAAATCTCCTGCATGGCTAGTTGTGATGATAGCTTTGGTCTCATGGGAATTTTTTCTCAGGTATCTACTTATGCTTGTGATTGTGATTCTAAATATACAACTCTAAAAGAAGCTTATGATGATATGAAACCAAAATATAATGCTTGTTTTATTGAAGCTGCAACTTATAAAGAAGCTTTTAAAACTTTAGAACAACAAAAGGTGTGGTTTCAACAAAATCAATTAGCTTATGAGGAAAAGATTAGAGTTTTAAGTAAAGATTTAGAATGTGCTAGCAATGAATTGAAATTTTCTGAAAAAGAAAAAACTAGAATTCAGTCTGAGAAAGATGTTTTACAAGAGAAATTGAATAAAGAAATAGCTAGTCGTAAGAAGTGGCAAGAAGGGTCTTCACATTTAGAAAAACTAATTGATAGTAGTCAATCTGTTAGGTCTAAAAGAGCATTAGGGTATGATAAATATATAGATCCAGAGGAATTAACTTACCCTTATATATCCAGTGTTTTTGACCCTGAACCTGTCCTAGAATTTCAAACACCCGTAAAATATGTTAAGGAAGGGGGAATGCATACTGTACCAGGACCTATCAGAGGTGTATTTATGCCTACCACCAAAACTTCTGACTTTGATGGTTCACACCATCTCTTTGGTAAAAAGTCTAAAGACTTACCAAATAAGTCTGAAGACTGTCCATCCATAGGAACCCCTAAACCCACATCCCATAAGTTTGACTCACCAGAATCAAAGGAAACCACTGGCATTAGGATCAATGACTCCCCTGACACTAGAAGTATAACTAGTAATGATTCTAACACTTATGTCTATTGTTCTTCCAGGGACAAGACCTCTAGTTATGCCAGCTGTGATTCCAAGACCAAGTCAGACTCACCCAAGTCCTCAACAAAGATTTCTGACAAGTCAACCTACAAGTCTGTGGATTCTGAAGTTGCTGCTGATGAAGTTCTTTATCAACCAGCCTCTTCTGAAGACTTGTTATTTACTACTTATGAAAACAATTCCTTTTAGTGTTTACAAAATAATTCTGTTTCTGATGTTTGTTTGAATAATTCTATGTTTAATAAGACATCTTTTGGATTTAATAAATCTTATAAGAAAAAGAAGTGTTTTGTTTATGGTAGCAAGTTGCATTTAATTAAGGATTGTGATTTTCATGAAAAGAGGATGGGTGTTTCTGTTGTTAACAATAGACCTAGACATAAGTGGACTAATACCAAACCCTCACTAGCTCCATAGGCCAATTATCATGTCAGCAAAATGTATTCCACTCCAGCTGATTGGCCTGTTTATTCCAATAGGTCTGTTTTTAACAATAGATATATGAATACCAATAGAAATAGATATGGATCTCAACCATTTATTGGTGCTAATCATTGGTATGAATATACTGACCAAATGAGTATGGGAAGGGGTAATTGGGATTCTGCTGAAAAGTCCTCAGCAGATTGTTCTTGGACATATAAAAGACCATTTATCTACAGGGAATCCAGGAACAATTGTGGATCTAACTCATCATCTTGGGTTCATCAGAATGATCCACAGGGCAGGCTCAAGTCTTTCATGACTTAAGTCTCTATATATTTGTTGTTGTTGTATATTAACTTTCTTTGTTGTAGGAACATCCTCTTCTTAATAAAGACTTAGGTATTGTTGATAGTGGCTGTTCAAGAAACATGTCTGGTAATGAAGAGAAGCTGGATGACTTTGTGCCTTTTAATGGAGGCATTGTGAGGTTTTGAAGTGGAGTAGGAAGGATTACTGGCAAAGGAACCATTAGAACTCCAAAGGTGGATTTTGAGAATGTCTACTATGTGAGGGAGCTTCAAGGATTCAATTTATTCTCAGTCTCACAAATTTGTGACAAAAAGCTTCCTGTGCTTTTCACTGAAGATGGTTGTTTCATTCTTTCACCTGAATTCCAAATGCCTGATGATAATCTTGTGTTACTTAAGGCTCCAAGAAACCATAATCTTTATACCTTTGACTTGAATGATGTCAAGCCAGAAGGTGATCTTACTTGCTTGGTGGCTAAAGCATCCTTGGATGAATCTACTAAATGGCATAGTATGATGGCACATGTTAATTTTAAAGTCATCAACAAACTTGCTAAAGATGGACTTGGTCATGGACTTCCTTCCAAGATCTTCACCAATGAGCATAATTGTGTGGCTTGTAATAAGGGAAAGCAACACAAAGCTTCTTATAAAGCCATTACCACTGTGAGCATAATCTCAGAACCATTGCAGCTGCTTCACATGGATCTTTTTGGTCCTACATCCATCAGGAGTATTGATCATAAGTACTTCTGTTTGGTGATCACTGATGCTTTCAGTAGATTCAGTTGGACATTTTTCTTAGTGACTAAAGATCAAACCTTTCAGGCACTCAAAGAATTTATGGCTCTAGCTGAAAATCAACTTAACAAGAAGATTAAAGGTATTAGGTGTGACAATGGGACAGAGTTCAAAAATGCCAATCTTATTGAACTTTGTGGTTTAAAGGGTATTAAAAGAGATTATAGCACTCCTAGGACTCCACAACAGAATGGAGTTGCTGAAAGGAAGAATAGAACCCTTATAGAGGCTGCAAGATCTATGCTTGCTGACTCTAAGCTTCCCACCATGTTTTGGACTGAGGCAGTTGGTACTGCATGTTATGTATTGAATAGGGTGTTGATTACTATATCTCACAATAAGACACCCTATGAACTATTGACAGGGAAGAAGCCTACCATTGAACACTTGAAACCTTTTGGTTGTCAGGTGACCATTCTGAATACAAGTGATCACCTAGGAAAATTTGAAGCTAAAGCTGCTGAAGGATATATTGTTGGTTACTCACCTCACAACAAGGCTTATAGGGTTTATAATTTGGCTACAAAGAAGATAGAAGAGACACTTAATCTGAAATTTCTGGAGGATAATGTAAATGTTCAAGGAAAAGGTCATGAATGGTACTTTGACCTTGATTATCTTACAGATTATTTGGGTTATACTAGGCACAAAACTAACCCCTCTACAGGTGTACAAGTGTCATCTTCTAACAATGCAGGTACTCTACAGGATGATTTAGACAGTGATTCAGAATGTGATGAACCCACTATTGTTGTAACAACTTTACCAATCCAGCTAGCAGATCCTCCTACCAAAGAAGCCTCTGATGCCAAATCTGCTGATGATGTGGAAAATTCAACCTATGCAGAAGATCTTGCTAGACTCAAAAAGCAAGAACATGCAGCTGCTGAGGAAGCTAAGAGACTTGGTCTTGAATTTGATCAAGACACTGAGGCCCTCTTAAAACAAGCTGCTGTTGAAGAAAGCAGAAAACCTAATTCTGCTGATGCATCAGCTGATGCAGCTGTTGATTCTGCTGATGGAGATTCTGCTGAAGGAATTTCTGCTGCAGTCCCTGTTTCCACTGAAGCTTCCACAAGTTTAGATGAACCTTATGGCAGGTTTCCAACTCCCTCAGATCTTGCTAATGTTGAGCAAAGTGCTGGCATTTTTCAATCAGCTTCCTATGATCAAGACTTTGCTCCCACTTTAACCAATCTTGATACCTCAATTGATGTTAATCCTGTTACAATTAAAAGGATCAACACCATACATCCACAAGACAATATACTTGGTGATCCAAAAGCAATGGTACTCACCAGGAGTGCCATTAAGAATACCAAGTTTGGGCAATGTGCATTTTTGACTTATGTATCCACTCAGAAGAGAGACAATCAGACAGATCAGAAGCATTGTTTGTTTGCTTGTTTCTTGTCTCAAGTTGAACCCACAAGCATTAAACAGGCTTTGAGTGAGCCTAGTTGGGTTGAAGCTATGCAGGAAGAGATGCAACAATTCAAGAATCAAGATGTTTGGGTACTTGTTGATCTGCCTGCAGGGAAGATTGCAATTGGGACCAAGTGGATCTTAAAATGCAAGAGGGATGCCAGAGGTATTGTGGTCAGAAATAAAGCAAGATTGGTGGCTCAAGGTTTTAGACAAGAAGAAGGGATTGACTACACTGAGGTCTTTGCACCAGTGGCTAGGGTTGAAGCCATTAGACTATTTTTAGCCTTTGCCTCATATATGGGGTTTAAGGTCTATCAGATGGATGTCAAAAGTGCCTTCCTCTATGGCAAAATTGAAGAGGAAGTGTATGTTACTCAACCACAGGGCTTTGAAGACCCCCATCATCCCAAAAAGGTGTACAAAGTTGTCAAAGCACTTTATGGACTTCACCAAGAGCATGGTATGCTAGATTGTCTACATTTCTATTGGAGCATGGATACAGAAGAGGAGCTATTGATAAGACCCTCTTTATTAAGAAGAACTCCAGGGATATCATTCTAGTACAGGTATATGTGGATGACATCATTTTTGGATCCACAAAGGAAGCATGGTGCAGGGAATTTGAAGATTTGATGAAAGGTGAATTTCAAATGAGTGCAATGGGGGAGTTAACCTTTTTCCTAGGGCTACAAGTCAAACAACACCCTGAAGGGATCTTTATTCATCAAGCGAAATATGTTAAAGATATCTTGAAAAAGTTTGACTTTGAACTTTTGAGGACTGCTACCACTCCATATGAACCACCCAAGCTTAAGAATCCAAATGAGCAAGATGAGGCTGTTAATGTTCATCTGTATAGATCCATGATTGGCTCACTCATGTATCTCACAGCCTCTAGGCCTGACATTACTTTTGCTGTTAGTGCTTGCTCAAGGCATCAAGTCACTCCCTTGACTTCTCATCTAAATGCAGTGAAGAAAATTTTCAAGTACATCAAGGGCCAATGATGAATGTCTAAATACTCATCATTTTATACCAATCTGAGCTGCCAAAACATCGAAAAACACTCAAATATACATCAAAATACTTAAAATATCTTAAAAGTGTGTTTTATATGTTTCAAATGCAAAACAATAAAAAACAGATGAAAAACGTACAAAGTTTGCATAATTGGCAGTTTCTGTCCCTCGAGTTTCATAAATTGGCAAAACTAGTCCCTGAAGGTTTAACATGAATAAAAAGTCAACTTAAGTCCATGGGAAGTCAAAATTATTCACAAATAGTCCCTGGATAATAGTTTACACATATTGGCAACTTTTACCCCTCAAGTATCAAAATTGGCAAAATTAGTCTCTGGGTATTCAAAAAGTGAAATTAAACAAATATTACCCTTGTACTATTCATGAATGATAATTTGGAACTTTTTGATAAACTTTTGGAAAAGTTACAATTTCACCCCCTAAACTTTATAAAATTACATAAATGATCCCCGGGGTGTTTAAAATTGTAATAAATGAAAAATTATCATTTAAGGTCCCTGTATTATTCAACTTTTACAAAACTGGACCTTTTGATAACATTTTGGGAAATTACATATTTAGTCCCTCAAAAATCCAAAAATTACACAAATGGTCCTTGAAGTTTTAAAAAAATTGAAAAATACAACTTTGGTCCTTGTGTTATTATTAATTGGCAGGTTTGATCCTTGGAGGAAAGTTTGGAAAGCTTACATGATCAGTCCCTAAAGTTTCAGCAAGTTACAAGTTTAGTCCTTGGGCTTTTGTTACTATTAAAACCATCCGGACCCTTAATATTAAAAACAAACACAAACAAGCCCACTCCCTTGGCCCAATCAAAACACCCAGCCTAACCCTTAATATTTAAAACCAGGGTCAAACCCCGGTCAACCCCGCCAAACCACGAACACTATTCACCTTCCTCTCCAAACACCACTGAGTCACCAATACCACCACTGCTCCTATACCAGCCCACAATATCACTCCACCTCACCCCCCAGCTGTTCTCTTACACCCTTACACCCACCATGGTTCATTAAAGGCAAAATTTCGGCTACAAGTTATCTCAAAGACTTTTTGGCGCCAAAAGCATATTTGAAGGCTAGGATCATCTCTGCTTCATCAACGGCCAAGATTAGTGATGGGATTTGTTAAGTGGGCACCAAGGAACTCAAAGGGTATAAAAAGAGAAGAGGGAGCAGAGGAATAAGCACTTTGGAATAGCCTTAGTCACGTAGGATAATTAAATTTAAATGCTTTCTTTAATTAATGTATTTTACTGCTTTCTAGTGATGTATTAATATTTAACAAAGTTTAATATAACTTCAATTTTAGTTTTAATGTTAACCTCTCTCTAAATTTCAGTTTTTAGCTTAATTATCATTTAAATTCCATGTCTTTTAATTTCATGTTAACTATGGTTGTTTCTTGGACTTAATAAGCCATATAAGCTCCTGACAAAAGCTTTAAAGCTTTTAGAGACATTAAAACAGCTTTTGTCTTTAAAATACAAAAATGTATAAAAAACAAAGAAAATACAAAAATCAGTTTGGAAGAAGGAAGAGCTTGGAGCATGATATATTCTGTATGGTCCTGGGGTATAGTGCTTCTTGGGAAGCTTTAGGATGTGTTATTGGTCCATGGTTCTTTGTTCTCAACTGAATTCCATTTGGTAAGCCTTTTTATCAAATTTTGCTTTTTATTGTTCTTATGCTTAATCTGCTTTAATTCCTATGTATTTATGTTTATTTGTTATTGTTAAATGTTATTAAAGTTTAAAATTAGTTGTTTGTATTTTAAAATTCAAAGTTGCTTGAAAATTGCATTTTCACTGTGAAAATGCCAATTGTATGAATCTTGTGTATTGTTGTTATTAATGTTGTTTTACTATTTGATCATGTTTAATTGTGGTTAGTTAATGATAAAATAGCCTAATATTAAGTGGTCATGTTATGGAATTTGATTATGCTTGAAAATCCATTTTGACTGTCATATGCATAATTTTTGATAATCATGTTTTAAACCTTGTGTGACTACTTGTTTAAGCTTAAAAGGTTCTAATTCAACAGATGAAAACCCCTGGATTTGATGAAATTAGTATACACAGTCATGTGCTTTGAAAAGTTAAAATTGTTTCCATTTAAGGAGTGTTTGGTATTACTGAGTCAAGGGTGTTTAAATGAGCCTAAGTTGTTAATTTTGATTGCTATTTGATACATGAAGTTCTTTGAGGTCAGACAAACCTTCAAACCTATTATGTATTCATTCAAAACTCAAAATCACTATCTTGGATCCTTAATTTGATCACTGTGATGATTTGAATGTCCAAATCCATCAAATCTGTGTTTAAGTTGTTTATATTACTTGTTTTCATGTTTTCATATCTTAATATAACATAATCAGTCCATAGATTAGGTTCTTAATTCATTTTGGTCAAACTTTTTAGTTTCTAGTTAAAAGTCAAATTGTAGTTTTTCAGGTTTTTGAATAAATGTATGAATTTCTTGTGTTCTTGTTGTTTAGATTATGTCTTATTGCTTTTTAGGACTTAATAATTTGTTGCTTATCTGTCTATTTATATTTTTGATAATTTTTAATTGTCTTATTTAATAGCTTAATTTCGTACTTTTTCTAGGCTAAATTTGCCCTGTATCCTGGCCACAAGCCCAACTTCACAAGCCTGCAGCTTGTTGATCATTGGACTTATGGCTGTGTTTATTGTTGTTATTTGTAGCCCTGCTAGCCTGTTGTTTATATAAATGCTTATTTTCCCTTTATCAGCTTAATTAGGTAGCTTAATCCTTCCACTTATTTTGTTTCAACTAACTCACCACACAGTAGCAAACTGTGTGGTTGAGTGTTTTTCATAAGCTCTCAGATAGCTCCTCACTGAGCCTAAATTAGTGAGCTTTGGCTTTTCACAAAACCAAGCTGCCAAATCCAAGGTCTTTGTGCTTGTGTAGCTTTTGTGAACTTATTTGATAAGTTTAATATGAGCTTGTTGTTTCCATCATGTTCTCACTTCACTGTGTACACAGTGAAGTTGAGCCACATTTCAATAGCTCATAAAAGCTCCTTAGTGATCTATAGCTTGTGTGATTTAGCTTTATTTAAAGCTCACCCACCCAACTCTTAGATCCAATGCTTAATTTTCCCTTTGTAGCTTATTTAACTAGGCTGCAAGTAGCTTAAACTTGTCACCATTTAACTATGTGTGCTGGTCACTCAACATACTCTCCCTACTTCATAAGCTCACAAAAAGCTTATCAATTGGACTTAGCTTGTGTGAATTGGTTCCTTTTGGAGCTTATCCACCAGTAAACAAAATCCAGTGCTTAATTCTTATCTTGCAGCTTATTCATAAGGGCTGCAAATGAGCTTTTTGTTTGTCCCATTCTTGATTCCACTGAGCAAATCAGTGGAATCAAGCCCTTTTCATAAGCCTCTCACAAGCTCATCTATGAACCTCACAGTGTGAACTTGGGCTTTTTGGAATGCCATCCACCTCAGCTAGCTACTCAAAAGCTTATTTTTGCCTTTGAAGCTTATTCACTAAGCTGAAATTGCCACTATAAATAGTTGCAGGGGTGTTTGGATCTGAGGTATAATGGAATTGCTTATTTGCTTATTGTAAGCTTATTTGTTGATTCCATTATACACACTTGGTTATAATACTTGTATATATACTATTTTCACTTTATTTTCAAGTATGGAGCTTATACCAAGCTCATTTGAGCTTTCACTCAATCCAAGTTAAGCCCAAAAGGCTTAACTGTCTAAACCATAAGCTTGTGCTTATAAGCATTATTCCAGTGCTTAATCTTGTTTAAATATATCCATTATACTTGTACATATATACTTTTTGCTTTTAGTTCCACTGTATAGCTTTTTCCAAGCTTATTACTCCATTGAGAGCCCTAAAGCTCCACTGAGTGAGTAATAAGCCCACAAATAGCTTATTTCTAGGTTCTATAAGTTTTATTTTCATCAAACTTGTATAATATCTGTATATATATTAGTTCCATAAAAAGAAAAACACAAAAACAACTTTAACACTAAGTGATAGCTTTTATTTAGAAGCTTAAGGTTTAAAAAGCCATCTGAGTTGGAAATAAGCTCTCACAGAGCTTATTTCTTATTTTTGAAAAAGTTTTTGTTTTGTTAAAGTTTTATATTATAGCTTATTATATAGTTTTGCAAAAAGAAAAATCCAAAAATAAAATAAATACCAAAAATGTTGGGTGTGGGATTCGAACTCAGGACCTCAGGCTAGTATAACATGCATAATCCCCACACCCCTTCCATCTGCTCTGGGGCACCAGTTCCGTTTATACATGCAACCTTAATATACTTAAGGTGGTTTAAATGTCTGAATTACGTGTGTTCTTGTTGTTTAGATTCTGTCTTAGTGCTTTTTAGGACTTAATATTTTGTTGCTTATCTGTCTATTTATATTTTTGATAATTTTTAATTGTCTTATTTAATAGTTTAATTTCGTACTTTTTCTAGGTTAAATTTGCCCTATATCCTGGCCACAAGCCCAACTTCATAAGCCTGTAACTTGTTGATCATTGGACTTATGGCTGTGTTTATTGTTGTTATTTGTAGCCCTGCTAGCCTGTTGTTTATATAAATGCTTAATTTTCCCTTTGTAGCTTATTTAACTAGGCTGCAAGTAGCTTAAACTTGTCACCATTTAACTATGTGTGTTGGTCACTCAACATACTCTCCCTACTTCATAAGCTCACAAAAAGCTTATCAGTTGGACTTAGCTTGTGTGAATTGGTTCCTTTTGGAGCTTATCCACCAGTAAACAAAATCCAGTGCTTAATTCTTATCTTGCAGCTTATTCATAAGGGCTGCAAATGAGCTTTTTGTTTGTCCCATTCTTGATTCCACTGAGCAAATCAGTGGAATCAAGCCCTTTTCATAAGCCTCTCACAAGCTCATCTGAGAACCTCACAGAGTGAACTTGGGCTTTTTGGAATGCCATCCACCTCAGCTAGCTACTCAAAAGCTTATTTTTGCCTTTGAAGCTTATTCACTAAGCTGAAATTACCACTATAAATAGTTGCAGGGGTGTTTGGATTTGAGATATAATGGAATTGCTTATTTGCTTATTGTAAGCTTATTTGTTGATTCCATTATACATGCTTGTTCATATATGTATATTATACTTGTATAAATGTTATTTTCACTTTAGTTTCAAGTATGGAGCTTATACTAGGCTTTTACAAGCCTCAATTCCATCCAAGTTAAGCCCAAAAGGCTTAACTGTCTAAACCATAAGCTTGTGCTTATTCTTGTTTATATATACCAATTATACTTGTACATATATACTTTTTAGCTTTTGTTTTCAATGTATAGCTTTTCCAAGCTTATTCCAAGCTTATGAGTTCACTGTGAGCCCAAAAGCTCAACTGAATGACTCATAAGCCCACGAATGGCTTATTTTTAGGTTCTAAACTTTTTGTTTTCATTAAATTTGTATAATATCAATATATATATATATATAGTTTCATAAAAAGAAAAACACAAAAACAAGCTTTAACACTAAGTGATAGCTTCTATTTAGAAGCTTAAGGCTTAAAAATCCATCTGAGTTGGAAATAAGCTCTCACAGAGCTTATTTCTTAGTTTTGAAAAAGTTGGTTTTGTTAAAGTTTCATATTGTAGCTTATTATATAGTTTTGCAAAAAGAAAAATCCAAAAATAAAATAAAATGCAAAAATGTTGGGTGTGGGATTCGAACCTTGGACCTCTCGCTAGTATAACATGCATAATTCCCACACCCCTTCCATATGCTCTGGGGCACCAGTTCCATTTACTCATGCATAAACAATTTACTTAACATGGTTTTGGATATAAATAGCTTATTTGGGCTGTGTAGCTTATTCCAGCTTATTGGAATAAGCTGATCACCCCTACTTATTTTTCCTACATTCCTTATAAGTAAATATACTTTCTTTAATTTTTTTTACATTTTTTACTGTTCATTAGATAGTTTTTAGATTTAATTTTAATTTAATTAGTTTAAATGAAAAAGCCAAAAATAAATTAGTTCTAGTATTTAAATTTTATCCTAGATAATTTTTTATAATTTTTATAACTTTATTAAGTTATTAAGCACATGTAAAAATTACTTTTGCAATTTTCACTTTTAGTTTTCTAATTTTTAGATTTAAAATTAGTATATTTAGTTTTTAATTAACAATTAAGTTTTAAATAGCATATTTAGTTTTTTATAAAGTAGTACCTAGTTTTTATATTTTTCCCAGTTTATATATAGTATAATATAATTTTAGGAATTTTTCTAGAATTTTTATTGTTCATTTTCTATTTTTTATAATTAAATAGTTTAATTAGATATTAATTAATAATTAGAATAATAATTAGTAAAATAGTTTAAAAATACATAAAACTAACTTTTTATAATTTTTTTAGGATTCCTGTAATGGTTAATAAGATTTATAAAAATCTTCTTAATTATCTAAGTCTTTTTAGTATGTGTAATATTTTAAATCAGTTTAATTAGTTAAATAATAAATAAATAGTTTTTAATTAATAGTAATTACATAAGTACTTGTAAAAATCATTTTAATTCATAAATAATTTTCTTATGTTATTAGGATCACAAAAATATAAATTTCACATTTGTGGGATTTATATTGATCAGTTTTCAGTTTTATTTTGGTACGTTTACGTTTAATTTAATTTAAACGTACAATGTTATTACTTTTCATATTTTTAGGTTTTGTTAAATGAGTTTGTAATTAATAAATAAATATTTTAAGTTTGTTTAATTTGCATTTAAGCCACTAAGGCATGCAAATCCATCTTTTGTTATAATTCCTCATTTGTTTTTATACGTTTAGGTTTATTTTAACCTAAACGTACGTTTGTAAATCCTTTTACATTTTAGGGTTTCTGATTGCACGTTTTTACTGAAATAGCTGTGACAAGAGCTATTTACTATTCACATTCCTAGTGTTAGTCTGTCAGATTCCTGATTTTATATATAACTTCACCAGATCACAGATTCGTTTTTAATACCATCACAACCTCGTTGGGACATTACGACCCGGAGAAACACTGTATTCCACGGAAGTATTGGCTTGATTAGTTTGACTTTTACGGTTGACCATTCACAAGTGGTTGACTAATAAAAGTTGACTAGTTTAGACCCAATCAGCCAACCCAAACTAGGCCTTTGGTACCCAAGGGATTCACCATTTGTGTTGGAGGCTTACAGTGATAGTGACTATGCTGGAGCTAATTTGGATAGGAAATCCACAACAGGAGGTTGTCAATTTCTGGGAAGAAGACTCATCTCTTGGCAGTGCAAGAAACAAACCATTGTGGCTACTTCTACCACTGAAGCAGAATATGTGGCTGCTGCCAATTGCTGTGGTCAGGTACTTTGGATTCAAAATCAGATGTTGGATTATGGGTTTAACTTTATGAACACTAAAATCTACATTGACAATCAAAGTACTATTTCCATTGTTAAAAATCCTGTTTTTCATCAGAGAACTAAACACATAGAAATTAGGCACCATTTTATAAGAGATGCAAATGAGAAGCATCTAATTCAAGTGCTTAAGATTCACACTGATAATAATGTGGCTGATTTGTTAACAAAAACTTTTGATGGACCTAGGTTTAATCACCTGGTTGTCAATATTGGGATGGTTAACCCTTGAATGCAATGTTTGAGGGGAGGCATATGCCTCAGGGGAGGATTGTACATGTTGTATATATGTAGATTATTATGTTTACTAACTTTCTTTTGCAGGTTTTTACTAATCTTGTACAATATTCTGGTTGTTCTTTTGTGCTTTTGTGTTTTGTGTGAATGTCTGGTTTCATGTCATGTTCCTGCTGATGTTCAATGGTCTCCATTCAGTGGAATAAGATGTAAAGACATAAAAGTAAATTTTATTCATAAGTGGCAAGCTTGGTACATCAAGATCAGTCATAAGAAGAAGCACAGAATACATAAAACATCAACAAAATAATCAACCACCTACATACCAACACACCCCCAAGCAACAACCTACTCCATTTTTCTTTTCCCTGTACCCAAGTCCTTTGGGTCTGGCATCTTCTTGTGGATTCCTCTGGATTGCATGTCCTTGTTCCAGAGTTTGGGAGCTGCAAGACCAAGCACCACCTTCAATGGACCCTTCTTTCTGACTGAGGACTGTGGCTCTTCAGGGACAAAGATTCTTCTCATATCTGCACAAACTCTTTCCATTTCACTAGTTAAGAATGCAGTGACAGGAGTGAAGTCAGGGACAACCATAGCTAGAGGAGCTGGTGCTTCATCAGCTTCAGTGGTTTCCTCTGATGAGGTTGGAGATGGACATAACTCTGAAGGACCTTCATTTAAGTAGTAGTATGATCTTTGGATTTGAGGTATGTCAAAGGTAGAGTCTGATGAATCAGAAGGAATTTCAATGACCTTGGGGGATGGCTTCATGACTCAATTGTAAAAATGACTTTGGGATTTATTTTTGTGGAATGGTAAATTGATTATGACTTGAAGACTTCTTTTAAAGACTTGATTTGAGTTTACTGGGAGTTAATGTAAGTTAATGGGAGGTAGTTGAGTCAGTAGCAATTACTAAGTGTGCAAGTTGTCCACTTAATTGGATTCTTCGGATGAAAGTCAATGATTTGACCAACATGCTGCTGATGCTATTTATCTTGTTGTTAAGTGTGTTCCTGCTGATGATCCATTCAAGTTTAATTTATTCAGGGGAATGCTAATTAGAAGAATTTAATCAAACAGTAACTAAGAATGCAAATTTTATTGATTCTTCAGAGGTACAATACAAGATAATGAAAGTGAAAGACAAACAACAAAGTTCCTATTCTACTTTGCCCTTGCCCTTGCTGTCCATAGTCTTATTCTTGCCCTTGTTATTGATATTGAAGAGTCCTTGCCACTGAGGACAGGGCAAACCTAGTACAATCTTTCTGGTCTTTGGCAATGGAAGATTTACTTTTCTTCTTCTTGGACAAGAGGACTGAGGCTTATCAGAGGTTGTAGGAGTGTAAAGTTCATCATTCTCCTCATCCTCTTCATCAGAAGATGTAAAGAAGATGAGAGACTCATCAGGACTGGGAACTCTATTTGCCCTCTCCAATTCATTCCACTTTCTCTCTAACTCTCTCTGATACTCAGGATCATCAATCTCAGAGGGATATGGTGGAAGATCTTCAGATGATGATGAACATGGTGCATGCACATCATGTTTCTTCTTCTTGGCTTGTTCTTTTGTAAGACCACGGGGAAGAGTTGGCATTCTGAGTGGAGGTGGACTTGTTAGTGAATCAGAGGATTCAGAGGAGTCAGAAGAAAGGTTGATGATGGGTTGATTGGAAGCCATGGATGTATTGTTGACTGGAGATATGATAATTAGGGATTTGATTTGAAGTGGAGAGATTTCGGGATAATTAGCCTTTATTTATAAGATTCCCCAACCGCGTGTATTTATTACCATTAATGAGAGGCAGTTTGGCGATAATTAAGGGTTCTTTGAATTTTGAATTAAAAGATCTTTGTTAAAGATATTTAGTTTCCACTGAAGGGTAGATTCTGCTGAGTGATGCTACGGATTGATCTGTTGACCATAGTCAATGTTTGACTATTTTCTGCGGATTGACCATTTGTTTTCAGCCGTTTGATTTGGTTTCTACGGATGAGTCAGTTAATTGGGATTTGTCTTAATTGATTTTTGGTCAAGGATTTCTTTCCAATAATTCACATCAGTTTCATTCCATGTTTGGTAACTTCCATATTTACCCAAGACGTGCATATCCCACTCCCAAATTAACTGATTCCTTTTCACTATATAATTTCAAAAACCATTTCAATATTTTTCAGAACACCCAACCCTAATTTCTTATTCTCAATCAATGGCTGAACTATGTTTCAAAGGAGATCATAACAAACATGCCTTTCTTGATCGTGGAAAGAATGATGAAGATTATGTGGACATGATGGAATTTCTTCAAAGGTCCAAGATTCGTTATGCTCTGCTCTAGTATCCAGAGGTTATTTATGAATCTCTTGTTGTACAATTTTGGGAAACCGCTCAAATAAGGACTGTTAAAGATGGACCAACAAAGATTGTTGCTGTTATTGATGGGGAAGAACATGTGGTTACTGAGTCATTGGTCAGGACTAAACTACAGTTGGATGATGAAGGAGGGGTGACTGAGTTGCCTAAAAGTGACATACTACGAGGGCTTCAGGCTGCTGGTTATACTGGTGATGGGAAAGTATGGTACAAGAATCTGTTTTGTCCAAAATGGAGATTTTTGACACATACTCTACTTCAGTGCATGGGCTCTAAGTCTGGTGGATGGGACCAATTCTCTACAGACATTGCTCTTGCTATTGTGTGTCTCTCTCAGGGAAGAACATTCAACTTTTCTAGGTATATCTTTAATGCTATGCTTGAAAATGTTAAGGATACCAAACTTAAATATTTATTGTATCCTAGGTTTCTTCAAATCATTTTGGACATTGAGACCAATGATCCCACTCACTTGCCTGTTAAGGGCTTATCTAAAAAGTTGTTTTCTCAAATGAAATGTAGATTTACTGGTGATATAAGACCCTTACTTCCAGCTATGTTGCCTGGTGGCAATCCTCCTGATGGTGTAGCTGCTGATGCAGCTGTTGATGCCCCGGTGGGCAATCCCCCTGATGGAGATGCAGCTGATATAGCTGCTGGTGGTCAGGATTCCCCTGATGCTCAAGCACCAGAGGATTCTCCTGAAAGAACTAAAGATGCTCCTGATGCAAGTGCATCAGTTGCTTCTGATGTTCAGCCTCCACTCTCACCAAGATTACCCACACCCGTACATTCACCAATGGATCTTCATTCTCCTGAGCATGAGCTCAATGAGAATTTGGGCTTTGACCAACTTGTAAACTCACCACAATTTACAAGGCTTACTTTACTCAGTCCTTTGAGACCTGACTTTGAGGAACATGTAGATGTAAATGTAAATTTAGATTATTCTACTCACAGGACCAATGATGCTCCAAATGCCACAGATATCCCTGTTGGTGGAGCTGAAGGTCCTGTTACTCTCACTTCTGTATCAGCTTTGTTGAACAGGTATGTATTAAAGGTGGACAAATTGGAGAATGATCTGAATTTCACTAAAAAGAATCTCAGCAATGTTGTTCTGACTCTAATTGGAAGAGTTAAGAAGTTGGAGGGTAAGCTGAGGCAAAGAAAGAGACAAGGGGTGGTGTATGACTCAGATGAGGATTCTACTAAAGCATCTGATAACATTGACTTAGAAGACCTTGAACTTCTTGCTGCTACCACTTTGGAGAGTGTTCAAAAGCATGCTGATACTAGGCCTGAACCATCTGTTGCTCCAACTGCTGATGCTGCTCATTCTACTGATGCCAGTGTTCTAAAGGATTCCATAGCCAAGAAGTTTGCTGGTGTTGCTCATTATGTCAGAAGGAAGCATTCTGCTGATAAGAAGTCTGCTGATGTTCCTAGTCAGAAGACTTCTGCTGATGTTTCTAGAAAGGAATCTTTTTCTAATCCCTTGCCAGAAGTGGGCACTCCTGGTCCATCAGTAGATATTCCAGCTGATCTTCCTCATGATTCTTCTGATAAGACTTTTGTCCCTCCTAAGAAGCAAAATAAAGACAAGTCTATTTTGATTGATCAAGACATTCCTTCTAGAGTTAAATCCAAGGAGGAACTTGCTTATGAAAAACTTAGTGAGAATGTTGCTGCACATATGCAAGCTAAAGAGGATGCTGCAGCTACTAAAGTTCAATTGGATTTGCAAGCCTCAGAAGCATTGGCTAGGAAAATTCAAGATGACTTGGACAAGATGGGACCTCAGTATACTACCACCTTGCCTGCTAAAAGAAAGAAGGAGCTTGATGAGATAGCTAAGAATTTACTGCTGAACAATGGGAGAATTTGGCTGAACAGGTTGCTTCCAAGCCTAATCTGGGTGAATCTGAGCTTGGAGTTGATAATCCTGATTTTGTTCAGATGATGGTTGAAAGAGGAAGATTACTGAGACAACAAGCGGCAAAGATTAAAGCTAAGTATCAAAAGGAAAGACCTTGGACAAAGAATTAAATCAAGAAATATATGAGGAACTTTGTGAAGAATCAAGGATGTTCTATGTTTGGATCAGGTTGGAATCAAAAGAAGGTTTGGGGATTTTCTGATAAGCAGCTCACCTTCTACTATGACAAGATCATTTCAAATCTTCACTCCTCTGGTATAAATGTTGAAGATGTGTTGGAGTTTAGAGGAAGACTCTTGGATGAGCCTCAAGCTAAGAAAGCTAAGTTTCATGATACTACTAGTCAACCTGCTGAATCTATTGGGTCTATTCATGGTGGTCAGGAGAATGTGCAACTTCCTTCAGTTTTGCCTCAGAAGAATGATACTCCCGATGCTCATAATGATGACACTCCTGATGCTCAGATGGATGATATTCCTTCTGGTTCTCATCATGATACTGCTGAATCTCATCATGATACCACTGAAGCTCCACATGATGTTACCAATGATGCTTCAGAAGATACTCCAATTGAAGTACCTGATGATGATGATTCTGCAGATGTTCCTGCTGATACTTCCAAACAAGTACCTAAAGAAGAACCTACTGATGGTCCTTCTATTCCTGTTACTGGTACTAGGAGAAAGACTAAAGCTATCAAGAGGAAGGCTCCAAAAGATATTCCTTTAGAGGATAGTACTACTTTTCTTGATTATGATTCTGATGAAGGTCAAGACCCTGTTGTATGGGAGAAAATTGTGAAGTGGGAACTTGTTGATTCTGAGCTTGGTCAAGGAAAAGTGAATGTCATAACTAGACAAGATGGAACTACTAAGACATTCTTGTTTCTGAGTCAGATCTTACATATGGTGGACAAGCAAGATCTTTTCTCACTTTATGATTGGGTTATCAAGTACTATCAAACTCATTCCCCTGATGACATTGGAATGTATTTGATGGGTGATTTGCAGATTTTGTGTGATTCTTATAAAGGTGATTCTGGTGTAAGGTTTCAAGTATGGAAAGGTCAAAAGACATGGGTGGTTGAATATTGGAAGTTCTTTCCACTTCCTAATGTTCATATGATTGTTACAACCACTGGTAAGACCTTGTATTGCTGGGCTGATGTTCTTTACCCTATCACAAAGGAAGTAATGCATCTCATGCTGGAGACAAAGTTATCAGTTCCTCTGGATATGACTGAAAATGATCTTCATCTTGCTGAACAATTGGTAAGGTTCATCAGAAGAAGCATCTTGACAAAGAAGAAACTAGCAACCAAGCATGGCATTCAAATGGATTCATATCTGCAATGAGTTGATCTTGGTATTGTATTCTGTTGTATATTTTTTATTTTTCTTTTCAGTTAAAAAAAAAAACACTACCATTTTGTTGTATAGTATTGTATCTATTATCTGCAGGTTTGGTTATCAACTTACCTGATGTTGAATATTTCATCATAAAGTTGGCTAGTCCAAAGGGTACAGCTTTGGTAAAGACTCATCAAATCTGTTGATAGCTGTAATGGTTTGCTCAAAATCATAAGGTTTTCAACTCACCTATGCTTTATTGCTGAGTAGTTGAAATGGTTGTCAATTGACCATGGATTTTTCCTTTATGGATTCCACATAATTGGCTAGCCCACATGTATATGGCTTGTGGTAAAGGCAGTGGAAAACCATATTTGGTATTCAATTGACCAAGATGATGCTTCATCAATAATTGACTAGTCCTGAGCAAACGGCTACAAGTAAAGACATCTCAAATCCGTTTATAGCTGATGATTTGCTAAAAATCATGTGGTTATCAGTGTACCTTTGAACACTTGGCTACTCCAGTAGTAATGGCTATTGGTAAAGAGACATCAAATCCATTATTTTCAATGATTCACCTCTCACAGGAGTTAACACACCTGGATGTGACGAGAATAGTATGAAACTTATATGTTTTGATGTACATTTAGTCTTGTGTTGCTGCAAAGAATGGTGCTTTTCACTTGGTTGCTGATCATAGAGATTCTGCTTATGAAGATTCTTTGCTGCTGATGTTCATCCTAAATCCTCTGGTTTATGTTATTCGTGCTCTATCAAGAAATCTTGAACTTAACTATGTCAAATTCAAGATTAGGGGAGGATTGTAAGGAATTATTGAAGATACTGCTGACAGGTTCCTGCGGAAGGCTTAGTGACTTTCTGCTGATGACTGGTTCCTGCGGACATCTAGAGATCCTACAGATAGAGTTTAACCGTGGATATAACTTATGTATTTTAGGACAAGATATGTAGAATATCTTTTATTAGTTTTTCATTATTCGTTTCTTGTACGAAAGGTTAGGGTTTCCACTAGTATATAAGGAACCTTAGTCTAACAGCTTCTACAATAGTCTTGAATAGCTCATCCATAGTTCTACTAAACCCTCCAAAAAGCCTCATATTTCTTTCCTGCCATATGAAGTACACAGAAGAACCAAGAACTAACCTTTGGATCACACTCCATATAGTGTTCCTAGCAGGTCTGTTAACAATGCTTGAAATAATTTGAGCCCATGAATTAGAGACATTATCAAGCATAGCCATGCTTTTTAACCTTTCCCAGAGTCTCCTAGCAAAGTTACAGCTGAAGAATAAATGACAGTGAGAGTCCTTACACTTTTTTCAAAATGGACAGCTCATATCTTGAATGTTTAGCCATCTGGATATTCTATCTTGGGTTTTCAATCTTCCCTTCACAGCCATCCACAAAATGAAAGAATGTCTAGGTACACATTGTGTGAACCAGACATGATTGTACCAAATAACTTTTGGGAAATTATCTTTCATGACCTTCCAAACTTCTTTAACACAAAATAACTTCTCCGTACCTTTCTTATTAACCCATATAACTTTATCATCCACATTATGAATGATCTTTGGAACCTGTATATCCAAGATCTCCCCAAATCTATTATTCAAACTATAAGGCCAGTTCCAATTTCCATTGTTAACTAATTCAGCAACTTTAATCTTCATATCCATGCTACAATGCACAAGAGATGTGTAATTTACCAGATTACACAGGGGACCTCTCTCATGCCATTTATCAAACCAGAAAATGCACTTGTTACCATTAACAATTTTATACAATACAAAATTCCTAACTTTATCTCTCAGGGAAAGAATGTGTCTCCAACTCCAAGAGTTATCTTGATTAGGCTTAGTGACCCAAATACTATCACCCTTTAGCCACTGGCTTTTAACCCAATTAACCCATACAGACTTCTTATCAGAAATGACATTCCACAGATGCTTTGCCATTAAGGCTTCATTCCACACATGCAGAGATTTTAGACCTAAACCCCCCTCACTTTTCTGTCTACAAACCTCCTTCCAAGAAACATTGAATTTAAAACTCTTGCCTTCATTAGTTTGCCATAGAAATCTTTTCATCATTTTATCAATATCATCACATATGCCTTGAGGAAGAATGAAAATGGAAGGCCAATAAATATTTAAAGAACTCGAGACTGAAGCAATAAGCTGCAACCTACCAGCAAAAGACAAGTGCTTATTCTGCCAACCATCTATTCTTCTTTTCACACTCTCCAAAAGAACTGTGCAATCACTTCTAGCAATCCTATTAGAATCCAATGGAATCCCAAGATATCTTACAGGTAAAGTACCTTCATTAAATAGCATAACCAACCTAATTTCCTGCTTAGCTTCTTCAGTGACATTACCAAAATAAATAGTGCTTTTAGTCATATTAGGCCTAAGACCAGAAGAGAGACAAAATTCATCCAAAGCTCTCCTAAGAACTGAAGCTGAAATCTTATCACCATGACAAAACATCATGAGGTCATCAGCAAAACATAAACTAACAATTTCCAATTTCTTACATTCCCAATGATATTTAAATTTCTTCTCCTTTCTAACTTATCTCTTGACCATCATAGTGAACACCTCCATAACAATAGTAAAAAGGTAGGGGGAGATGGGATCTCCTTGCCTGAGGCCCCTTTTACCTTTGAAAAATCCATGTGATTCACCATTGACACAAACTGAGAATGATGCAGTCTTCAAACATACCATAATCCAGTTAACCATAACCTCATGAAACCCAAATTTGAGAAGACAAAACTCCAAGAATTCCCATGAAATAGTATCATAAGCTTTCTGTATGTCCACTTTAAAAGTACACCTACCAACCTTCTTTCTACTTACATAACCACACATAAGCTCTTGGGCAAGCATGATGTTATCACTAATATGCCTCCAATGAAAGCACTCTGATTAGCATCAATTAACTCATTAAGCACTCCTTTAATCCTGTTGGTTATAACTTTACTTATACACTTATAAACCACATTGCAACATGCAATGGGCCTATAGTCAGTTACTTTAGAAGGAACTTTGCATTTAGGAACAAGAGAAATAAGAGTAGTATTAAGTTCCCCTAGCAATTTCCCGCTATTGAAAAATTCTTTAACAGCTGAACAAACATCATAGCCAACTATATCCCACGAAGCTTTAAAGAACTTACTTGTAAAACCATCTGGTCCAGGAGCTTTGCCATCATCAATATCAAACAAAGCACACTTGATCTCATCATCAGAAACTTCTCTAATCAAATGCAAAGCAACTTCAAAATCCAATCTTTTATTAAAAAGTTCATCAGGCTCATCAATAGGAAAAACTTCTTCACAATTACCAAGAAAATCCTGAAAGTGAGATACAAACACTTCAGCAACCTCTTCATCATTGTAAGTTCTTCCCATTTCATCATTAACACATACAATTCTGGTCTTACTCATTCTTCCTTTCAGGAGATTATGAAAATAAGCATTATTTTGGTCACCTTCCCTCAACCATTCAACCTTAGCCTTCTGTTTAAGCAATCTTTCTTCATCTAGAACAACATCCTTATAAGCATTATTAAACACCATTTCATCTTCTCTAAGTTTTGCATTCTTGGGATCTTTTTCAAGCTCAGCTTGGACCTTTTTTAATTCCTCTCTAAGAACGTTAACCTTAACAAAAACATTCCCATTCTTTCTATTCATCTCCCTGATGTACTTCTTCATATTCTTCAACCTCTTAGCAAGAATAAACATAGCGTAACCCTTGATAGGAACACTCCAATTCTCCTTGACAGTCTGGTGAAATTCCTTCTTCTCAGCTAAGAAGTTCATAAATCTAAAAGATCTTTTCCTCTTACCAATCATATCAGGAATAACCAAAAGGGCTGGACAGTGGTCAGAAGTAACATATGGTAAGAATTCAGCAAAACTAGAGCCAAATTGGTCAAGAAAATCACTATTACCCATAATCCTATCAAGCTTCTTTAGAATACCACTCTCCGGGTCTTTCCTTTTTTGAATCCAAGTAAAAAAAAACCCACTCATGACTAAATCTTCCATATCCAAATTCTCCATACAATTTCTAAACTCCTTAACCCCATGATTGTTATCAACCACACCATTGGAGTGTTCATCAGCATACAATATAACATTGAAGTCACCAAGAATGAGCCAAGGTTTACTAGCAGTAATAGCCATATGATCCTTCAGATTAACCCACAACTTAAGCCTATCTTTTGCTTCATTATCACCATAAATAAATGAAACAAAAAATTTTCTCTTGTCATGAATAACCTTCACTTCAAAATGCATAACTTGGCCCAAGGTGAAAGTAGAGAAGCCTCAATAATATCATTATCCCAACCCACAACAATCCTACACCCCTTGTTACTATCAGTAGAGTTAGAAATCCAAGACCACTTATCAAATACATTCTCACAAACATGTTTAACCATTTTCTTAATGAGTCTAGTCTCAATAATTGCACACATATTCAAACTATTCTCAGAAATTAACAGCTTAACTTCATCTTGTTTAGAGGTGTTAGTTAACCCTCTAATATTCCATGCTGCAATTTTAATATTCATTTGACAAAAGAAGAGGGTCCATCATCAGCATTACCCAATACATTAGCCATTGCAGCATCAGCAGGACTTGATACATTATTTTGAGCAATGAAACCAGCATGAGCAGTGAGGTCACATCCCACTTCATATTCCATAGCTTCAGCTCCTTTTGACTCACTATCTTCCTTATTCCCAGAACTATTACATTCCATAATTCTTCTTTCATAGAAACTAACCATGTCCTCTGTCCAGCTTTCCTTAACCTCATTAGTGAAAGGAAGTTCAGAAACCATAAACAACTTAACCTCAGCCAACTGTTTTAACAAAACTAAACCTTGAATTCTTTTGATTTCCTATCTATAAACACAATCATACACCACTTCAAAGGCTTGGCCTCTAGAAACTCCAGTAGATTCCATTTCACCTGCTACCCTGTCATCAGCAAGTTTATGAACCTTAGAGTTAATGTCATTATTACCAGTACTAATTTCTTCCTCTAGGCTTCTTATTTTCTCCTTCAACTTCAATATCTTTGCATTCTTCTTAATTTCTGAGCATTTACTCTCATAGTATTCTTGCAATTCTTTAGGCCACTTATCTCTTTCTTCTTTATCAATACTAATTCCCATTTCAATTGCCACATCAATATTTACCCTTATCCCCATTAGCTCATTGTGATTGTCCTCATCACCTTCATCAACTAAAGCTGCATACCTGTTGCTTGTACTAAAATTCTTCTGTGCAATATGCTTAACTTGGTTGGCTTTAGGCTTTGTAACCTCCTTTTCCTTCCCTTGTTTTTTAGTGTCTTCAGAAACAGGTTACTTGTCTTTCACATTATTCTTCCCAGAAACATTTCTTCTTTCACTATTTCCATTAAAATTACCATATCCCCCTCTACCATTCATACCTCCTCTGCCCCTCATACTAACTCCACCTCTACCATAGTTCATATTATTTATGCTACTAGTAGCACCACTAACATTGTTGTTACCAATACCAGCCACACCATCATGCACAGCTTGTACATTAGTGTTACCATCCACTCCAATAGGTTTATTAAGTGGAACTTGAGATTTGACAGGTTCAGAATTGTTATTGTTGGTTTTCTTATTATAAGCAGTCCTCCATCCATCATTCAAACTAACACCAGCATTAGTACTAACATTAGTCTGCATCTTTGTACCAGCTCTCTTAACTTTCTCTTCCTCAGTTAATTCCCTACTATTACAGCTTTCAAAGCTGTGTCCAAACACACAACAATGAGAGCATATTGGTGGCTTCCAAATATACTCAACCTTCAATGACATAGATCTACCCATTTTCCTATAACACACCTCCACAGAGTCTACCAATCCTTTAGTAGCATCCACCTCCACTAGAACTCTTGCAAAGTTAGCTCTACCATATGCTTTTTCACACATTGATGTTGTTACTTTATCCATAATAATAGGAGTTCCCACACCACTTGCAATTCTACTAATACCCTCTACATTCCATGCTTTAAGAGGTACATTGTAGATTCTAACCCAAATAGGAATTCTTGCGGGTTCTGGTTTCAATAAACATAACCCAGCTTCCCATTTTTGGACAAATAATGGTTTTAGTTCAACTAGCCAAGGGCCATTTTCAATCACACCCTGCATTCCTTCCTCAGATTTGAACTTAAAGAAATATAGCCCACTTTCATTAACAATAATATCTTCTAACTGAAACTCTCTCCACATTCTCTTAAGATGTCCAATAAGCTCCCTATAACTCATTTTGAAACCAACAAAATATCCCACAGCAGTCAAATCCCACTTCTTACTTCCTTCCTCAATAATAGGATCCAAATCAACAGCCATCTTTCCTTTATCATTCTTAAAACATGGAAACAATTTAAGTCTATTACTCCCAATAAAATTCATCCCCTTAACAGCATTATTAAATGACAATGGCCTAGTAGTATTGCTATTTTCCTTCATAACAACATCACCAACTCTACCAGAGCTACCCTTACCCACAGAACCTTGACCAATACCCCCATTGTTCTCATCAATAGTACCACTAGTGACATTAGGCTTATGCAAATCAGGATTCAACACAGGGTTTTGGTCAAACATTACAGGCATCTCAGACAAACACTCAATAACACAACTATTATCAATAGTTTTCTTATTCAAATTAGTACTACTAAGTTCAGGGAACATAGCACTTACACAACCATTAGCTTCATTACCAAAAAATCCTCCATTAATGCCCTTCCCCTTATCAACTTCTCTATTCTTAGGAGCAACTCCCTCAGTTACCCCAGTACTTATAACTCCATCATTACTACTAAGACCTTCTAACCCCTCCTTACCATGAGCAAACTCACTAACATCATCCCCACATTCCATTTCCTCAACAACCAGCCCTGATTCATTCCCTTTAGAGCTTGAACGAGTCATAACCTTCTTAAAATTAACATCAGTAGATTTGTTTAACATTTCATGGTGTTTCATAGTGTTATTGTTTTTAGGATTCATGGTACGAGTGGTTTTCTTAGTTTTCAAACTCTTATCCGACCTAGAACTACGTGGATTCACCACCGGAGGTGGATGTGTTAATACATCAGGGTTTGGGGGTTTAGGTTCTTGTTCAGACATGATTATAGGAAGAATCTAAACAAGAATCATAATGGGAATGAAGGATTAAGGTTGTTTAGATATATGGATCAGGGAAAAAGATGTTAGTGTGTGAAAATGTGTGAAAAAACAAATAACGGATTAATAAAATGAATTAAATGAGATGAACAGTGATGATTATATGGTGAAATTTAGTATGAATTTGTGTGAAATTAAAAGGGGAATGCAAATCTAAAATCTAAATCAAGATCCAAGGGTTGGATCAAATTTAGATGATGAATTCATGATAAAATGTGTTGAAAAACTTAGAGAGAGATTTTTTTTTTTATGCTTGGATCTTTTGTTATGAGTGTACCGGTGATTTTATTTATTCTAGAACTTGTACTTGTAAATCATTACGAGACCGTTGTGAGATTACATTTTTGTAATATAAGTAAACATACGTGATAAGAGGCAACCTTAGGATTTTAACCAAATAGCCTTCATTATTGATTTTTAGCTAGTCACATTGATTAGTTAATTGCCAATTTTTAACCCTTTTGTTAGCGTTCATTTTTAGCGCTAGATACCCTTAGTTACACCTTCCGAGCCATCCTTTTAGTTTTTGATAAATCCAGAAAAATACAAAAAGATTTTACACTTTAAACCTTAGCTTAACCCTTGTCAAAGTCTAAATGGTGGGTTGCTAGTTGCTTGGTTATTGGATAGTTTCTGATGATTATTAGTTAGCCACACTTCATCAATCATGTGTGTGTCATTCCGACAAAGACGGAGACTGCAGCTTCTTATTTGTATTGTTGTGGTGATGCTTATGCGAAGTGTGGGTTATTTGCAAAAAAAAAAAAGTCATCGCAACTATAAGGTGACAATTATAGCAAATGTGCTATATGTGAATAAAGAAATTTTGTGATATGTTGTTAGCCAATGTGCTACGTATGAAGAATATTGTTATGGCGAATCAATATATCGATATTTGAAGAATAGGAAGATTGTAACTATAATCATTTACGGGTTCGTGGTTTGATCGGTGACTAGCAACAATGAGACTTAGACTTGATTTTATTTTTCTTTTAAAACCAATTTCATAAATATTCCCATGCCTTATCCCTACCCTTACCAAATTACTTTATCTATCCGGATATAGTAATGGATTTGTGAGAATATCAAGTGCAAGAATATTGTAGTGACCATCCGGTTTTTGAGTAATCAAGAACTCGCGCCAGTAATCTATTGTGTTTTTGTATGAGATGCTTGAACATAAGCCTGGTACAACCCGAAGCCTTACATTACAACCCGAATAAAAGACCTCTTTGATATGTAGACTTGGTGCTTACGCCATTGCGGTGTAGTTTTGTTTCTTGTACAAGCCTATGGTAATAATTAGATCTTGACTGAGCAATGAGGGTGATTTCTCTTATATATACTCCACCACCTAAATAAATGAGTGATTGAGAGAATTATACTTCGTTCCTTTTTCGTGAGGTGTTTTAGAAATGTTAATCAAGCAAGAAAATCATTGGGTATTGTCAAACATCTCGATTTTTCACCACTTAAGCTTAAAAATGATGAATCTTACCTTGTACTTATACTTGGTGGATTTGCATCACATTTTTCTAATCATTCTTGGTTACCATGTGGATATTTAGTTTTCTTCTAGATTTGCTTGAGGACAAGCAAAGTTTAAGTGTGGGGGATTTGATAACGCTCAAAGTTAACATGTTTTTATAAGCATTATTAGTGTTTTTGTGTATGTTATTTGGTTGTTTTTATATGCTTTTGCCACTAAATCGTATCAAAATATGTTTTTGTAGCATATGTAGCCAAATGCAGGAAAAATGGAGAAAAAGTGAAGAAAATGAAGTATACGCGATTACACGAAGATTCCCAAACCCAAAAGTCCAATCTGTGAAGCATTTCATATGAGAACCTAAGTTTTGTCATCTCAAAGTTTCAAGTTCAGAAGTTAATCAAGTTTGGATAGTACATAAAGAACTACACAAGGAAAAGTCAAAGTCCAAAGCAGCCAGGATCTACCATCTGGTTGGTTGGAGTCTAACCGATTGGATAGCCATAATGACCATTTCCATCCGATCGGTATCAACCCGCAACCGATTGGATGGTCACTTCTGCATGTTTTTGCTAACTTTTGTGCACGAATCTTGGTCTTTTGTCCCATGGTTCTAGGCCCTTCTTAGTGTCTTATTGTCCAAGATCCGGCATTTAAGTCCCTATTCATTACTAAGAGTATTGGACAAGCCTATAAGGACCTTAAGAGTGCATAATTGAAAACACCATTCAAGATACCATTTACTCTCATTACTACTCATAATTATTATCATCATCTAGCTCTCAAAGGAGGAAAATTTGTGCAGAAAGAACCAGGAACTTTGGAGGACCAAGGAAGCAACATTTGGAGTCCGAAAATCTCAAGAAATCATCACCAACACTTAGGTTACCAATACCTTGTCATTTGTTATCAATTTCAAAGCATTGTAAGACTTAAAACCATGGATTCTAATGTTAAATATTCTGAGTTTATTTGCATGTTTGCTATGAGTGGCTTGTAATGTTTTGATGACGTTTTATACTTAGTGATAGTTATGATTGTGATAACATGTTTTAATTCAATTTCAAGTCAATCCTAAGAACCAATTGTACCTTAAGTTTTATCGTGAGATTTGTTTAGCCAAGGTTAACTAATTGATAATAGTTTCAAGGGTCGAAAGATTTGTTATTACTCAACTAGTTATAATAATTTGTCTATGAATGATTATTTTTCACCATAATTATTCTTGACTAAAAAAAGAAACAAGAAGTATGATTGTAATGAGAATGCTTTTATAACATCAAATTGGATTGTTTGTAAACCTTTAGTTGGACGAAAGTTTAAATGTTTATAAACAATTGTGACCTTTTTGTCTATGAATAGGTTACCTTTTGTATTGACCATTTCTTAAGAGTATTTTATGTGTAATAAGAGTTTATCTTGTGTTTAAGATATTCACCATACCTTATGAACCTTGGATAGATCTTGAATTGATTGGTTTACACCTAAAGCTTGTTTTTATGAACTAAAATCTTGACGAAGGTTTAACTTGTAGAAACAATAGATTAGATCACCATCTAATTATCTCAACCAACATGTTATCAAAAGTTATCACAATCATGTGTGTCATTAAGTAGAAAACTAGTCTAAACAAGTGTAGTTTTTAATTTATTGAATTTGCTTATTATCTTATTTGCGTACATTAGAGATTTACTTTTAGACTTATATTTTGATTCACTCACAAATCCTTGCGAACGATCCCGACTTACCATCATATCTTGCTATAAAGGACGAGTACACTTGCTCGTATGTGTTGTTTCTGGATTTGGTTATTCACCCTTATAAATTTAAAACTTGCACTAACAAATAGCACATCAGACCATCATCTCCATTATCTCATGTGGTGGGGCATTTTCCACTAGATCCATGGGTAACAACAAAATCTTAACTGATATATGACATTCATATAGAGTCAAAGAAAAAACAAAGTAAATACTTTAATCATGAGATGCTAACATCATAATGCAGATCAGTGTACTTTAAAAGATCAATAGAAAATGCAACTCCGACCATTATCTAGAGAGCGAGAGAAAACGTATATAATAGATACCATTTATCACAAGTTTTTATGGGTCTGCTACTAAAAGTATAATGGTATGAAATTTCAAAAACAAAAGATGTTGTGTTATGTAGCGATTGAGTTATTCTAGTTTAATTGAACGTATCTTAATTCACCCTCAGTGCACAGTAACAATCATGAACTAGAAAGCTATTATGCTAAACATGTAAAAAACTAGGCAAGTATTGCGTTCAAGTGGTACCTAGGTAAGAAATGTATCAACTGACATAATAGATATAGAGAATCAATGTCCCTTCTAAGATGGAGTGTCTTCAAAACATTATTGAGCATTGAAATGCAAATGTCAATCAAGCTAAGATCCATGCTAATTTTAATCTTTTAGTTTTTCTTTTGATTACTCAAAACAAACAGATGATAATTCTGTAATTTTCTAGAAAAAGTGCAGTATCACAAAATTCTATGAGGTGGCACAGGCAGATGCCAACGCCGATCCCAGCCTGGTACCACCCGTATTATATCCGGGTCTACTCAAAAGAAAGAAGTGAAGTGTTAAAAATAAGATGATTACTTCATATTGATCCAGCTCATGAGATTATTGAAATTCAAATACTATGGAAGATAATGAAATATCTGATGTCATCAAACATATTATCCTCAATTGTTTTAATTTGGTACATTTAAACATTCACAGAGTCCCAAAAATTCCTACTTGGTCCACAGAAATTGTCGTCAAGTACATGGTCATAAACGTTGAAGATAGTTTTCATGTTAATTGTTAGAATATAAGGATATCTAATTTGATGTACTAAGAATTGTTATCACACTTCAGTCTCCAAGTCCACAATTTCTTCTTTCTTCCCACTTCTACATGACACTTACATCGCATGTTCTTTTCTTGCATCAATCGGTGTTATATGCTTAAGAAAGCCTTTATATTAAAAAGACATGTCAAAATCTTAACTAACTTCCACAATCATGCTCTACTCTCTCGTAAATAAAACTCAAACTCCACACACATTCTCTTTCCATTTCGCATTTAATCATTCATGAACCAAAAAAAATAATTGTGGCCTAAAGAATGGAAGGGAACCTAAAAGATTTTGAATTGCAACTACCAGAGACTATATAACTTACTGCAAATAATACATATAATTCCTTGGAAGTCTTCTATAACTTAATGCAAATAATCATAAATCCTCATTCTAAGGTAATTACCTATCCAATTGAATTCATTGTACCAATCTAACTACTAGTTCATAAATATTCGCAAAAGCAACAAGCTCAATTACTCTAATTGCAATTAACCATGGTTCTAACAGAACTACTAAGAGCACTATAACTTACATGACTAAACATACTAAACGACATATGCAAAAAGAACCACTAGTACTCAACTCTCGGACTTCCTCGACGGTGTTCCTTCCAATTAGGTAATTAGTCAAAAGCAAGCACATAGAACCCTAAGTCATACTAGTTAAAGACAAGTGATAGTCTACAAGCTGCATATACCACATCTTATACACGAAAAATAGATTACCAAAACATATACACGATTCATTAGAAGATTTCTACAACTTAACCTGCACATAATCCAAAACATGTTCATTCTAATTTTATCATACCAGCTTATCTTATCTACTACTTCATATCTAATCTACTACTACATAAAACCTACTCAAAATTAAACTCATGAAATCAGTAACCTAACCTAAGGTACTGTAAATAAAACCACACACCCATTTCCTACATAAAACCTACTCAAAATCAACACGAGACTATGTAGCTATTCTAAAACTACAAGTTCATACTTAATAGTATGATAAACAACATAAATCTAAAAAGACGAATTTGGTAAATTTTCTTCTTTTTCAACAATCTATCATCTTATCTTAATCTAAAAACTCAAAATTTAATAATTAATCAAATAAAAAGAAAACTAAAAACAAAGTACCAGTGACAGTGGCAATTGTGGGCTTAAGTTGTGGTTCCTTCATTTTCAACTACATAGTAATAATAATAATAATAATTAAAAAAAAATCACAAAATTATTAAAACTGAATAGATTGAATGAATTAATTAATTACCTGAGACATGATGATGATTAGGGGATTTGAGTGATGCCTTCGCTATCGAATGAAAGAGATGAACAGAAAGATGATGATGATAAGTGAGACTGAATATTTAGTGGTTGCCGGAAAATACGGTTAGGGTTGCACATGATGGCTTTGTAGGTGATGAAATGAATATTGATTACGGAGTACTAGTATTGAAAAGAAAGTATCAAAATCCAAATACATGAACTGACTATTATGCCCTTAACTAAAAACAAAATCAAACAGAAAGTAACGGGGTTGACCAACGGATTACAGTCAAAAGGACTCAATTGGCCTCAAAATCCCAAGTTTTGAACACATGGCGACTAAAATCCAAACTTAGGATGCCCTGTGATGTTTTTGAGAAACTTTAGGGACCACAGTGTATTTTTGTCCAACTCTAATTTGCTACCAGCTTATCTCCTTGTATATCAACTAAAAGGGTACCCGCGCAATGCGGCGGCGAGTACCCGATGACTATTTTTGTGGCGAGCAAATGTTTTTCATTTTAAATTTCCTTATCTAGCATGTCCCAAACAGTATAAAGTATTAGAAATATGTTTTTCAAAAGTAGAACGTCTAACTTATTAATAGTGTAAATGGTTAACACTTGTATTTTTTAAATATTAGCATTAAATTGATAGTTAATGGTAAGTTTTTCTTATAAACACTTTTATTAAAATGTATCATTATTAGAGGGGGGGGGGGGGGGGTTACATATGGTTTAAATTAGACTTAAATTTTCATATTTTACATTAATTTTCTACTTTTCCTTTAACAGTAATGTTTTTGGTCTTAAAATTTTAAGACTTCCTTTTGTAGTAAGTTTCAAATGCTTTATAATGTAGTATAGATTTTCAAAGTGTACGGAGTGAATAGTAACTCAAAGGTATTTGGGTCTTTTAACTTTGATGCATTAAATGCTTTCACTAATTTTCTTCACTCATATTAGAGCATCCACTATGATAAACTTTTAAAAAAGTTTATAATGATGCCACATCACAAACACATAAACCTTTTAGACTTATAAACCTATTTCCATTATAGATAAACTTGTTAAAGCTTTATAAATATATAACATAACTCAGTGCATTAATTGTGAAGAGGTCTAAGATATTAGACCCTCTTCATGCCATATAAACATGAAATAGATGTCCACTATGGTTAACAATATTATGGACCTCTTCATACTTTTATAAAGCTTTTTATAAACCACCATAGTGAATGCTCTTATATTTGGTTTTTTGTAAAACACTTGATTTAATACAACCTTGTAATATAATTCAAATGCTAATATGTTAATTCTTACTTAGAAAAACAATGATGTTATGTTTTGCCTATTATTCGGTAAATTTTACTTGGTTTTAGCCTAAATTCTTTTTAAGCATCTTGATTTATGTAAACGTTTTTGCATAATTTTGCTTTCATATTTTCAATCACTAAAATATAATTAAATATTAAAGACAATGCTGAAGTAACTAACACATCTGAAATATCAAGACAAGACGGATCTCACTTAATTAAAGAATGGATTTTGCTAACGATAACTCATAGTGCTGTGGTTAACAAGTTTATTTTCACTACAATTCATTTTAATGACTTGAATCATTCAATCACAATCAATTTTTTTTTGTGGTTCCATATTTTTCGGGATTGTGCCCATTTTTTGGGAATTATCAACCAATCATAATCATTCATTCATAACTATCTAATAAAATACATCTTATTAACTACAACTTTAAGGGTTGTCGTTAGCAAAACCCTTAAAGAATACAAAATTTGAACATTATCATCCCTCCAAATCTAGTATTAACCGTGTAATGTTGTATGTTGTCGGATGAAAAGGTTGATTTCTTCAAATTATTTAGTAAAATGAATGAATGACACATAAAAATGATAAAACTACTTATACGATTATAATACTTTTATGTGTGTCCGATTATAAGAAGAATTTAGATGTAATTCATGATTCCTGAAATACCATTCATGAGTTTTCTAAAGTAATATTTTGGTTGATCTCTACCGATTGACACAAGTAGAAAAATCATGCATTTTACTTTAGGAAAAATCGAAATGACCGAGTTTCACATCTTTAGAGGAGTTTTAAAAGAAGAGATATTGATGCTTACTCATGATCTTCTTGATGACGTATAGTTCATATTTGAGTCACGAACCCGGTTAATGAACATTACTAATACCCAAGCCCACCACGAGTGGGCTATCATAACAATAATTTGGGCCAGTATGCTAACGGTTTGGGTTCACGAAAGCCCAAACCAAAGTTATTCATGGTTTGGATATAGATATCTATTATTTAAGGGATATATATCAAACCGGACATATCTCGAAGAGTAAGGAGCACGCATCTAATAAGGATTTCGTGCCTATATAAAGAATATCATAACTCTCGTTAAAGGTATGACTAACAACCCTAACTCTTCTACATAACTCTAAAACCGATTACTTACTCTCACGCCGGAGGATAATCGTGGGAGACAATCCCACGATAAGCCTAACGGTGTTTGTTTGCTTTCTTAGAGCGCAGGTCTCAAGCATTAAGATCTGATTGGTACGAGAACAGGAAACCAAATAAGGAACACCCAACTTTTGTATCAACAAGTGACGCCATCCGTGGGACCCTACACTAAGAACTAGAATGACAAAGCACAAAAACTCAAGTCAGCGGACTCCGCAGTTGGAAAAAACACGTGGTGACCCCCAGAGGAGGAATCACCAAGATTTGACCTCTAGACAGGCCTCTGGAACAACCAGTGCGCCTGGTCACCAAGAATCGGGCCCAACCCTAATTCTCCCAACGGTAGAACTGCCCACAGGGACTACTCAAACCACCACGGTGGTTCCAAGTGCTGAAGAACTCCAGCGCACTCTCTTCAACACTCCCCATCAAACGGCACCCATTGTGGACAACACTGTGCCACCAGGCGCGCCTAATCGAGATAGGGGACCTAACCCAGAAGCAGATATTGTTGCGCTGAAAGAAGACGCGCCTGAATTAACGCTAAGTAATTTTGTATCTCAAAATTACGAAGCTTTAACTAACCTCATGCAAGAGGAGGCAAGGAGAAGGTCAAGCCAGAGCCTACAAGCCCGGCTTAACTTTAACCCAGAAACATCCCTACCGCGCTACCAAGAGCGCGAAAACAATGAGAGGCGTACCAACGTCCACGCCAGACTTGGTACAACATCTGATTCACAATACTCGGAGGAATACGAAGACAATGAAAGGCGTACCAATGTCCACGCTAGACTTGGTAGTCGCAGGATGTAAGAAAGACTTGGACAGAAATGCTCACCGAGCGAGAGCTCTTCAAGGTCGGGAAGCAGAAGAATCCATGATACACTGGGGAGACGAATTTCCCCAAGTGAAAGTCCCTCAAGCTCAGACTCTGAGGAAAAACGGCGCAAGCGCCGCAAAAGGGACAATTCTTCCTCAAGCAACTCCTCGGACAACGAGGACAAAGAGACAAGACACTAGAAGTCCAGAGGAAGACATCGCGAGGAAGAAGATGCAGATATATATCTTCCTTGGCGTCACCAAAAGGTTGACGCATTCACGTGACGCATCAGCGATTACTCAGATAATAGGAGAAGGCGCATGCCTGCTAATGTTAAAACATATGATGGAACGAGAGATCCCGATGACCACCTAAAAATTTTCGAATCAGCTGCTACTCTCGAAAATTGGCCACAACCTGTATGGTGTCATATGTTTAATTCCACTTTAGTAGGGAATGCGCGAACCTGGTTTAGCAAGCTTCCACGAAGAAGCATAAACGGATTTGAATAGTTGCGAAGAGCATTCCGTTTGAACTTCACTCAAAGAAAGAAGTGCGCTAAGAACCCTGTTGAACTAGCCAGAGTAAAACAGCGCAAGGGGAATCCACAAGCACTTATATGGAGCGCTACAAGGATGAATGCATACAAGTCAAGGCGTGCCCCGAAGTGTTCAAGATCTCAGGGTTCATGAATGGGATCAATAACCCAGAGCTAATAAGGAGACTCAATGATAAGGTACCTCAAACCTTTGATGAACTGACAAAGCGCACTAGGTCCTTTATCCAAGGAGAAGAAGCTGCTGCGAATAGAAAAAAAGGCTACTCAAATTATAGGCAGCAAGAACAGCCTAGGAGACAATCCAATGATTAGAGTAGCAATCGCAGCAAGAATTATCGCAGTCAGGGAAGCGGACGAGATAATGACAAGTATACCCCCTCACGAAGACTTCGAGGGAAATATTTGTAACAGAAGGCACAAACTTCCCAAAACCCCCCCACCAATGCGTACTCCGGAGGATCGGCGTGTAGGGAATGGATACTGCGCATACTATGGACAAAAGGGCCATACAACTAACGAGTATGTCCAACTACGACAACTAATTGACAAATTAGTAAAGGAAGGTAGAATGGATCATCTCGTTAAGAATATCAAAGAAGGAAAGGATAAACAAAAGAATGGAGGCAAGAAAATGTCACCCAAAGATAAGGCTGACATTATTTACATGATACAGTCATGGCAGCGCAAGACGAAGCAAAAAATTAGCCAAAAATTCTCTTTTGGGAATGAAATATCCTTCCCCACTCTAGTTGCGGACAACGCAGTAGTAGAGCCGCTAACCATTGAGATACATACTGGGGGACACGATATCCGCCGCATGTATATTGATGGAGGAGCATCCGCAGACATTCTGTATGAACATTGTTTCAAGAGGCTGCGACCTGATATACAAAGTCAGTTAATTTCGGCCACGACGTCGCTAACTGGCTTCACAGGAGAGAATATATGGCCTATGGGGCAACTGAGCTTACTTGTAGTCGTTGGTGATGAACAACAATCTACAGCAACTTGGATGAACTTCATGGTAATCAAGTCTCCTTCACCGTACAACGACATTATTGGGGGACCTGGAATATCATCTATGCGCGTTGTACCATCCACAGCGCATGGGATGCTCAAATTCCCAGTAAAAGGAGGCATTGTCACCCTCTACAATACCACTGTGTCACCTAAAGAATGAAACACAGTAACCAGTGAAGTGGAGAAGGTCCCAAAATAGCGCGCAGCTAAAATACCAAACCTAAAGGTTGCAATTCACCCTGACTATCCAGATCAAAAGATATCAATTGGAGGGTCGCTATCTGACAAAGGCAGAGCGGCTGTGTGTGAACTCTTGCAAAAGAACCTAAATATCTTTGCATGGGAACCAAAACACATGACTGGAGTACCGCGCTCTATCACAGAGTACAAGCTACAAATCCGACAAGGATATCCCCCAATAAGACAGAAAAAGCGTGGCCAAGCCCCAGATCGTGCAAAAGCCATCCTAGAGGAAGTGCACAAACTTGTTGACGCAGGTATCATGCGCGAAGTCTAATACCATGACTGGCTTTCCAACCCAGTAATGGTAAAGAAGAGCGATGGCAGTTGGAGAATGTGTGTGGACTTTACTGATCTTAATAAAGCATGTTTACAGGATTGCTACCCGCTACCAGAAATAGACTGGAAGGTAGAATCCCTGTGTGGATACCCTTTTAAATGCTTCTTAGACTCATACAAAGGATATCACCAAATCCAGATGGCCGAGGAAGATGAAGAAAAAATAGCCTTCCACACAAGTCAAGGGGTATATTGCTACACAAAAATGCCTTTTGGCCTAAAGAACGCGGGAGCAACATATCAGCGTTTGGTGAACAATGAGTTTGAAAAGCAAGTAGGCCGCAACCTGGAAGTTTATGTCGATGACCTGGTTATCAAGAGCCATACTGAGGAAGAATTAGTGCGTGACATTGAGGAAACATTCAAGACACTAGGAAGGATCAACATGAAGCTAAATCCCAAGAAGTGTACCTTTGGCGCTACAGAAGGTATGTTTCTTGGGTATTTGATAGAACCTGATGGCATAAAGCCCTGCCTAGAGAAAACAAAAGCTGTCATCGAACTTCCTTCACTACACACACTGAAAGAGGTTCAGTCATTAAACGGTAAATTAGCTGGGCTAAACCGATTCTTGTCTAAATCAGCAGACAAATCGCTCCCACTCTTTAAGACACTCACGAAGTACACAAAAAAGGGAGACTTTCGGTGGACTACGAAAGCGGAAGAAGCTTTCCAACAACTCAAGCAACACCTAGCAGCACTTCCCAAACTTGTTGCACCCCGACCAGGGGAAGAATTGATTATGTACTTATCTGCAACTCATGGAGCAGTCAGCGCGGTGTTATTGACAGATAGAAACTCTGTTCAAACACCAATATACTTTGTAAGCAAAGCACTCAAAAAGGTAGAGACCAACTATACTGCCATGGAAAAACTGGTCCTAGCTCTTGTCTTCGCAGTTAAGAGATTGCGCCGATACTTCCAAGCGCACCCAATAGCTGTTATCACGGACCAACCAATCAAGCAAGTTATCTCTAAACCTGACGCATCGGGACGGCTACAAAACTGGAGTGTGTTATTGAGCGTGCATAACATCTCTTATAGACCGCGCACTGCGATTAAAGGACAGATATTGGCAGACTTCATCAGCGAAAAGCCAGATACCGATACTCCACCTACAAAAAGTGAGACACCACTACAAGAACCATGGATTCTATTCATAGATGGATCCTCGTGCGTAGATGGATCAGGCGCAGGCCTTATCCTCACTAACCCAGACGGAGTGGAATTCACTTATGCACTGCGTTTTGAATTCACAGCCACAAACAATGAGGCAGAATATGAAGCCCTACTCGCTGGACTACGCATTGCCACTCAAATGGGTGTACGTAAACTAGAGGCATATGTAGATTCCAGGCTAGTAGCCAATCACGTGTTAGGTGGATACGAGGCTAAGGATGAACACATGGTCCAATACCTCGAAAAAACCAAGTCTCTAATTCAAAATTTTGACAGGTTCACCATTAAACAAGTCCCTAGAGGAGAAAACAGGAAAGCTGACGTGCTTAGCAAGATCACATCTACAAGCTTTGCGCACCTATCCAAACAGGTATTGGTGGAAACTCTGAAAAATAAATCAATCTCAGAAATGGAAATATCCACAGTGATAGAGGAACGGGATCCTACGTGGATGACACCTATCATCGAATTTATAAGCAAAGGAATCTTACCACAAGAACAGAAGGATGCTCGCAGGGTACGGCGCACAGCGCAGAGATTTGAACTCCGAGATGGCATCCTATACCGACGTTCATTCCTACAACCATGGCTTCGGTGCGTTGGACCTCTTCAGGCAGATATTTACTCCGAGAGATCCACGCTGGTTCATGCAGCATGCACTCTAGACCACGATCTGTAGTGACGCGCGCCCTGCGGTCAGGATACTATTGGCCCACTATGCACCGCGACGCATGAGATATGATTAAGAAATGTAGGGATTGCCAAGTCCACAGGCCAATTCCACGCCGAACACAACAAGAGCTAACCCCCATCACTTCACCATGGCCATTCTATAAATGGGGCATTGACATCGCAGGCCCTTTCCCGGTTGCAGCGGGAGGACTCAAATTCCTCATCGTAGCCATAGATTATTTTACTAAGTGGATTGAGGCAAAAGCAGTGGCAAGCATCACATGCAACCAAGTCAAACGCTTCGTTTGGGACAATATTGTATGTCGCTTTGGCCTACCTAGAGAGATTATTTCGGATAATGGAAAACAATTCTGTGACAACCCGTTCAAAGACTGGTGCGCGCAATTAAACATTACACAACACTTTGCTTCAGTTAAACACCCACAAACCAATGGCTTGGTTGAACGCGCGAATCCCAGTTTGGGCGAAGGAATAAAAGTGCGCCTTGACAAACATAAAGGAAGGTGGGTAGATGAATTGTCACATGTTTTATGGGCGCATCGCACGACAATAAAAACCAGTACTGGAGACACACCATTCTCTCTTGTCTATGGGACAGAAGCTGTCATACCAGCCGAGATTGGAATGCCAACTATCCATACGGCGGAAATTAATGTCACAACAAATGACGATGAGCGGCGCATAAACTTGGATCTGTTGGAAGAAAGGCGCGAACACGCAGCTATACGTGAAGCAAAGGCTAAGTCAAAGATGAAGAAGTATTATGATGCAAAAGTCAAACACACTTCTTTCAGGCCAGGAGACTTTGTATACCGTGCCAATGATGCAAGCCACGCAGAAGACACGGGCAAGCTTGGACCCAAATGAGAAGGACCCTATGAGGTCACAGATGCACTAGGCAATGGTGCATACAAGTTGCGCGACATGGAAGGCCATGAGCTAGCACGCACTTGGAACATCTGCAATCTCAAGAGATGCTATATTTAGGAAAGGCTATGGCCCACACACAGACAACTCTGCACTTTAGTACGTGCTTAATAAATGTCTGTGTATTTGAATTTTCTTTTTTTTTAGGAATTGTCTTTTATCTTCAAAAAACTTGCAAGTATTAATATAACGTTGTGGTTTCTAGCTAACTCCATGACACATTTAACTTTATTGCTTACATTTTTTTTCTTATGTCTCAATATTGTTATTTTATATTTTTCCTACATGGCGTGCATGCACTTACTAAGACCTACGACGGCAGAAAGGATGAGTAAACCTACTAACTAACTCGTTGAGTAAGAGGGTTGCAAACCCATCAACACTGGATCACGCATCCTTGCTAAGCGCCTTACTTTTAAGATGTTGAAGTAAGTTTAAATGCGCATCCCACGAAGAACACGCAACATAACATACATTGTACATGCTTAGCAATCTACGAGCCAAGACTCTTGGTCATTTGATATAGTATTTGCAACAAAATGCAAGTCTATCTTTACACTTATGATTTTTTTTTAAGTTATGCACTTAATATAAGTCATCTTAAGTATGTCTCGTTTTCAATTTGACTCTTGGATAGTCTTTTACACAAAAGAAAACAATCTAAGTACAAATAATACAAACAAGGCATACAAAAAAGTTACATACTATTATTCATAAGAACCACGAGTCTAAACAAATTTACATAACAAAAACCCATAGATATCTACATGCTATGAGCACGTCTATGACTTGATCTACTAGCTGTTGATGCTAACTCCCCAGCCTCACTCAACCTTCTAAGCAGGCTGCTATCCTCTTGCGATACCGTCGGCACGCTGACGGGAATCCCATCAGACCTGGGGAGATGGGCTGCGCCAACATCCCAGAGAATAGCCTTCCCTTTCACACCCTTCTTGCGAGCAACCCTGGTCAAATGGGCCTCTTAGTATTTCTTCAAAGAAATCTCCTTCTCAAGGGCGAAGGGATTGATCATGTGGCGGGGGCGAGCAAAGACAGGCACCTTCAGCTGCGACTCATCTGGCTTAAAAAAGAAGTCAGGGTGCGCCTCCGCATCTTCAGCTATGTGTTTGGCCAGAGTCAGGCCCTGCATGATCACACTGATAGGATAATCCTGATCACGCTCTAATTGGGCGATATGAGGAAAGTCGAAGACCTTCATCTTCTCCATGGCCTCCACCAGCTCATCAAAAGCATCCGCCTTATACCCAGGTACTTCTGCAAGCGGCACAGTCAGCATCTTGCTCTCATGAAGCTCCTACGCAGCCTCGGCCTTGCCACGTACCATGGCGTACTCCACAACCTTCCCAAAGGCCTCTACAACCTCCAGGGACTCCAGCGTGCCCATGGCAGCCAAGCGCAGACCATGGCTGATCAACCACCTGCACATACAACAACGCACGCGTTAGAAGATAAAGAGCATTAAATCACATAGTAGTGAACAAAGAATTCAAACATAGGATACATACCTGCGCTCAGCAATAGTAGACATAAGATGAGGGTACAACTCCTCATCATACTCGATACTCAACTTGCGCAGCTTGCCCTCCTGCGCCTTCAGAGCCATCTCCATACGCTCGCGGAATTCATCAATACGGGCGAAATGCTTGCTCCTATTCTCCTGCAAGTACTTCAGCCCCCAAATACAGTTAGCCCAGTGCTGCTCCGCAGCGGCACGCTCATGTTTTAGTTCCACCATCAAGGACAACTTCTCATCTGCAAGCCTCCTAGCATGCGCAGTTGTGGACTCTACCTCCATCCGCGCATCAGCCAACTACGCTGATAAAGTATTTTCGTAGTATATAATTATTCCGAAGAAATACTCGTGAAAGTATTTCCCGGGTCGTTTTCCCAACGAAGGAAGAATGGAGTCGTGAAATATTGAATTGAGAAATTGAATCGTGAAAAGTGGTAAAGTGAAAAATATGATTTTGGAATTCAAATTATGATAAGAAATAATGAAATATGAAGAATGTACAAGCTAGGTATGCACAAATATTAAAAACATAAAAACGGAAATGCAAACGCGAAAATAAACGTAACGTACGAAATAAAACGCGACTTATATACAAAAAATGATCCTACAAATGTGAAACAAGTTTCTAAAAATCTTAAACTACTAAAAAGAATTTCCAGAAAAAGAAAAATATTTTTTAGACTTTTAATTTATTTTCTATGATTTATTTTCTATTTATTGAATTAAAAATAAAGGAAAATGTAAAAATTAATGGGAAAATTATAAAATCTAATCTGAAAAACCTAAAATATTATTAAAGAATTTCCTAAAATATTTTTGTATTTTTAAAGGCTTTTTCTGACTTTTTATGAATTTTTGTTTATTAGAAATGATTTAAAAATGATTATAATTGAAAAGAAAATAAGAAAAATATCAAATCAACTCAGAAAATTATGAAAAATTAACAAAAAATCTAGAATATTGCAATAAGCTTTCAGAAAAATTTTGGAAAAGAAATGATAAGCAGAAGTGCTTATTTTGAGCTAAACAGCTTATGGCAAGTGCTTATTAATAAGCACTTGCCACAAAACTTAACCAAAATGATACCACAGATGTATTATACTATAATAAGCACAAAGGAACTCAAATATGAACAGAGATAAGCACAGAAACCAAAGAAATAAGCAATAAGCACTATATAATAAGCTAAAGCATGAGTAGAATAAGCTACAGAATAAGCCAGTACTCAGGATCAAAGTAATAGCTAAATATCAGCTAAAACAACACAGGAAAATCATCTAAGCACAAACACAAACTCAAATGAGCACAAGCAGCCCAATTGATGAACACAGAAAGCTATTCTATACTACTCACAAGCAATCCTGAATAAGTAGTTCTAATAAGCTCTAAACCAGAACATTAAGGGGGCAAAAGTGAGACTACCATATGAGAAGCTATAAAACAAAGAGCTTCATAACGAAACCATCTTATGCTACTCTAAATCTACCCAAGAAAGGCCACCAAACTTATGGTGCAGGGGAGACTAAGGCTCAAACAGTCAAATTCAATCAGCTATTCTAATAAGCTAAAAAGTTCCAAACCTAAATTTTATAATTGATTTTGATAAACAAGCTACTAAAGTCTACAAATCAACAAGCCAAATCTATTTCAAACTAAAAATGAAACCTAGGACTGCTTATGAAAGTGTGACCAAAAACTGAGTAGTGACTAACTACTTTGACTTTTTGTATGCAATGAAACTTTGACTGATTCTAATTTCAACAAATCACTACTAATTCTAAATGTAGTATTAATCTATTTTTAAACTAAATTAAGCTAATATGAATGATTATGCAACTATTCCTACAATTCAACTAACTGATACTCATTTAATCTAACAGATGATGAAGTTTAAATCCTATTTTGACTTTTAAAGTATGAACCTACTGATTTATGCTAAAAATAGTTATTAATATTCTTATGTAAACTAATTATGCAGAGAAATGATAAAAGAAACAGCAGGAACAATCAAAACACTAGCAATCCAAACACCCCCTTAACTATCTAATTTCACTAAGAATTGAATAAATCATCCACTAACATCATCCTATAGATCTAAACTACTACAATAGCAATATCAAAAGCTATAAAAACAATCAAAAACATCAGAATCAAACAGATACTCAGAAATAAAAAATAAGCACTAATATAAAGCAAAAGTGAAACAGAACTCACAAAGGATTGACCCTCAGCATAAACAGAGGGCTTCACTTAGCTTGCCTGTCTCTAGACAGGCTCAACACTTCTAATTCTGATATGGCCTGCCAAATCCAACTTAGTTCACCAAATCAACACTACAGTTAACTTTCATTGACCATCAAACTTTTAAAACAATGAAACTGAATTTGAAACTTTACCAAAGTTTAAAGCTAAAATGAAGTTCAATCTATCTTAAAAACAACTCATTTGAGAACTAATTTTAAATCACAAACTATATTTATACTATTTTCTATTTTTCTATTTTTCTATTTTATTTCTATAAAACTAAGAATAAGGTAAAACTAAATTGAAAACTTAAGTAAATTTGAAATGAAACAAGATATTAATACTGTAATAAGTAGTGAACAATAAGCTGAAAAAGTAACAAGCTGATTTGATTTAAGCTAAAAACTGATTTCATTAAAAAAGAAGAGGATTACAATTGAAATAAAAATGAACTACAATTTCAAAAGAAAATTGGGCAGAGTTTGGCTACTCCAAACTCCACACCTAATACACTAGCTTAACCCTTTATTTATAGCAAATAAGTGAGAAGAGTCTAGAATGGATAACCACGGATTGCCACCTTGGCAATCTGTGTGGTGTGTTTCTTTACATGCAATCTGAGCCGCTTGATCATTAATCAATCATTGCCTCATCATTTAAACCCTTGGATTAGATCTTGTGACATGGAGAGACCAATAGTAGACTGCCACATATCATTCTTTGTGTTACTTTGATGCTGACAAGCTCTGACATGCTCCTGACATTCTAGAAGCCAAGTAATTGTACCAATTTGCCCTTAATGATAGTTAATTTTGGAGCGGGGTAATTAGGGTTCATGTTTACTGTAGGGTGAATAGTTGTTTTTCTGGGTATGGGGTAAAAAGAGGGGGCGGGAGTGGGTTAATATTATTTAATGGGTTTGACTTGTGGTTGGGTGGTTTGACCAAGAGGTGTGGGCTCGGGTTAGGGGAGTGGATGGGCTTGGGTATAAATGGTGGAATGGGTTTGTGGTATAATGGACCTTTATTATTTGGACCAGGCTTTTAGGCTTTGTTTAGTATATGATTTAATAATAAGTAAAATCCAAGGACCAAGGTTGTAATTTGTAGAAACTCCAAGGATCTCTTTTGCCAATTTTGTAAAGTTATATCCAAGGGCTAATCTTGCCAAGTAATGATTCTCCAAGGTTGACTTTGACTTTTTGACCATAATTTCTTCCCCGGCTTCGGCTTTTGCTACTCTTTCCAAATCCCGTGCTCGTGTTGTTGATTTTCCATGATTTTCGTCCATTTCTAGAATATCCTTACCTGCACATTCAAAAACACAAAAACAACGTATTTTTGGCATAATTGGTTAGTTTTTGGTCTCATTAGTCCAGTTTTTGGTCAAATAATAGTGAGTAAATAAGCACTCACCATGCGCCCTCAGCAGTGCAATCTCCTCATCCTTCTGAGCGAGACTACTACTCTCACGAACATACCGCGCCTTGAGCTGAGTGACCAACTCAGCCTGATGCTCAGCAGCCGCGCCCAACTCTTCCATCAGTTGCTGCGCCGACATCTCCTCATTCGCCCTCAACGGCTCCTCCGCTTGGGGTGGCACCAACCCCTCAACAAACGCTGCATCACCCCCTGTAGTTTTGTCACTATACGCAAACAGAAAGAAGTCAAGGAATTGCAGAGCGAATAAAGAGAAAGAAAATACATAATCACACAATTGTTACTTACGTAGGAGGTGAAGTCTCAGCATTCTCATGCGCAGCAAAGGATGCCAATGCCTCCTCATCCGCGGACTCATCCACGATGATTGTATGCCATATGCGCTTGGATGTACCCTCACCACCATCATCCGCAGCCTTGCGCTTCGCACCCTGGTGCTCCTCTTCAGAGTCAGTATCAACCTTGAGGATCCTTACACTGTCAGACGACTCTGTGCGCACAGGCTCAGGCTCCACCACTCGTTGCGCGGGTACAGTCTGCACCAGAGTTGCATTCACAACTGGTTGCGCACCCTCAGAGGATTCTTCTTACGCAAGCTCCAGAAGACGTCCAGCGGTAGCCTCCAGGATAGGCAGCTCACCCTCCCTCAGGGGGCGTACACCCACAGTTTCATGCGTGGACTTTGTCAATCTCACCACAGCAAACAGATCCATCTCTGCGCAATACACGAACGAATAGAAAAGAACAAGTTAGTTGATAACGTTAAAATATACAAAGGCACTTACATTATAAACACGAGGATAAGAAAGGACAAGCACCCACCTCGGCCGCCTTCATCCAAAAATGTTGGCACTTCATCAAACCCTCCGAAGTAGTTGCGACTCATCCCCATATGAACCAGAAACTCTTCGGGATAGGAGTTGATTGGGATGCGGTTACCAGTAATGGTCTCCGCATCCTCCACGCTATACGTACCGGGATCGGGGAGCTCATCCTTTGGAAGCGACCTTTGAGTAAAAAATACGGAGACCGTAGAGAATACCCTATCATCTATCCAGAAAAACTTTCCCTCCAACCCCTGAGGGAGTCTATTTTTTCAGTGTAGTACTGATAGCGCCCTGGGCACTTCGAAAACGTTATCCACCCATTCGACCACGCTGTGTGGTAAAACGCGCGGAATAGGTTGATAGTGGGGTTTATCACAAGTAAACGACAGTTTACCTCAAAATTTGTTATTTTTGCCGCACCTAAACAGTGCAACTGAGAGATATGCAGACGGTAACAGTTGAGCACATCGCTCAAAAACAAGGATATAGACACACGCTGGTTTGCAAACTCAAAAAAGCGCGTGTATACCCCTATTTTCCCCTCAGGGAAGTCTGCGATACATTCGTCCGCATCCGGTACTTCCGGATGCACCGCAAGCGGGATGAAATAATCTGAGGTGAACTGACGTAGTTCATTCTCGTCCATCTTAGAACGGAACTCCTCTAATTGACGAACCATTTTTCCTAAAAGGGCGCACACGCAATTACCTTCGAAGCTACTAGTTTTTTCCTGAACAAAGATTCGTAATATGGAGGAAGTTGTATTTTTCACTGTGGTAAACACAGTGAAAATGGATACCCTTTATATAGGGTTTCCCCTTGCCTCGGATGAACGACACGTGGATCCCACTATCTCTATCGTGTGGCTAGAATACCATGAGGTACAAGTACTTTTTCACATTTTCCGAAGGACACGTGGATGACCTCCTCATTTACCGAGGTATTTTTGAGATATTTTGGGACTAGATACATAGTCCTAACTTTTGGCGGTGGATATATTGAATTTTTCCCGCCACGCTTACCGCTGATATTATTAGTCTAGTATACGCGGCTACAACCCGCGCACACTACGTATAGTCCATATTCGGGTCACGAACCCGGTTAATGAACATTACTAATGCCCAAGCCCACCACGAGTGGGCTATCATAACAATGATTTGGGCAAGTATGCTAACGGTTTGGGCTCACGAAAACCCAAACCAAAGTTATTCATGGTTTGGATATAGATATCTCTTATTTAAGGGATATATATCAAACCGGATATATATCGAAGAGTAAGGAGCACGCATCAAATAAGGATTTCGTGCCTATATAAAGAATATCATAACTCTCGTTAAAGGTACGACTAACAACCCTAACTCTTCTACATAACCCTAAAACCGATTACTTACTTTCACGCCGGAGGATAATCGTAGGAGACAATCCCACGATAAGCCTAACGGTGTTTGTTTGCTTTCTTAGTGCGCAGGTCTCAAGCATTAAGATCTGATCGGTACAAGAACATGAACCCAAATAAGGAACACCCAACTTTTGTATCACCACTGCTTTACCTTATTTTTGCTTCCAAGTTATCCATTACGAAATCCTTGCATATGATTATTTCCCTAATAGGATATACGCATCAGAAAATTGGTGTTGTTGTGGTTATTTATTACATGTATACCGATTTTACGACATTCATTTAAGGACTCTTTAAACAAAATTTCCATTTTCTTCATAGTTCTTGGTCCCTTCATCTACCAAGCAATCAAGTGGACTCTCAAACAGCTGAAAGTAGGACTTGGTACTTTGTCTGCATTTCTTATGATTTCATGTCATGTTCTTTTTCACTTTCCCATTATAAAACGTTTAACTTTCTATTAGAATATATATATAAACAGTGACGTGATCTTTGACTGTTTGAACATACCTAGACTTTGTTTAGCCTTCATATTATTCATGCTAAAACTAGTTTCCCACTTTAAAATTCTCCAAATGTTGGTCTAGTTTTGTGTTCGTGAATGAGATCGTTCAAAAGTTGAGTAATGTCATAAAGCCACCCCCTTTACTCGTTTATCACATAACTGTGGACAAACGACAAATATATGCACATGGACGTAGCTATTTGGCGGTGAGAGGAGTCAAATGACCCATTAATTAATATTGAGCTTTGTTATACATTCTTACATTTTCATCTTACAAATCATCTTACAATCATAACAATATCATATACGAGTAGTTTTTTTCCCACTCATTCTCTCTCTGCATTCAAACAGTCAGTTCTGTCATTTGGCAGGATACTGAGAGTAGGACACGTTGTAAAATGATATTGTAGGAATGTTTAGCATTTTTCTTAAATATTTCTCAATCTCATACTAGTAATCTATTAAAGTTGGCGATAATCACATTCAAAAACTACAATGATCCTTCTAAATAATTGTGTTGACCCACTAGCTAGTCACTTACATGAAATTTGTTGCAACTGGAGTATAATTTTAGCATAACTTTTGTATTTTTAGGATAGTTTTAGTTGTTAACCTCTCGACTTTTATACAAAAGTCGACCATGAACTCGCTGGAAACAAAAAATTCTGCCTCCGACTCTAAATAGAGGCACGTTGGGGCATGATTACTTTTTGTAATGAAAAGTATAAATAATGGAAAAATATGAGTCTATATGCCAATGTTAGGCTACCCACAGTGGTAACTTATATTGCATCATTTTTTTGGCTGTCACCTCAGCATTCTCTCTTTTCAACTCATATTCACCTCTCTCATCACAGTGACAACCCATATTGCATTATTATTATTATTTTAAAAAAACATTTTTTAACACAAACACAAATTTTATTAATAAAACGTAAATATTACATAAACGAAACGATACGAAATGAAAACCATTACAACTAAATAAAAAATCTTAAACAACTAAAAATTAAACACGCGAACACTTATTTAAAAACTAATAATTTAGCTTGTGGCGTTCCTTGATTTCCGCCTTAATTAGCATAAGTTCCTCTCGTTGTCGTTCGGGCAAATTTGAGTCGATTGCCGAATTGTAGAAAATCAATTCTTGATCCCGTTTGGTATTTCTCAGGAGCACCTTTTGTTCCTCCTGGCATTGTAAGAGCTTTCGTTGATATTCCAATTTTTGTTCTTTAAGCACTAGCTCTCGTTCCTTGAATTGTCTCCACGACTCATCACGCTCTTTACCTTTTTCCTTCTTTGACGGTCTTGATTTCCACAAGTCCGCTAGTAGCCCACTCATGAATGATTTTGATGTTTCACGAGAGGAGGAGGTGGATGATTTCCTCCTTGCTCTGTCACGACCTTGTGGTCGTGATTCTCTAGTATCATCTTCCGTTTCATCATCGTCATCATCCAAGTCTTGAAAATTCGGGGGGCCTTGTGTTGACCCCGACGTAATTGTTGAACCCTTCACTTTCTTTCGACTGCCCAATTGGAAAAGGGGTATCTCTTCCTTCCAAGCATCATGCCCCTCAAAACTTTCCAACACTCCACCATAGTGAAATCCTGACCGTAACGCGCACGATACACCAAAAGAGCTTTGGACATATCGTCAAGGTCATTTTCACCACTTCCATGCGTCCCCTTGACATTATCAACAATAGCACTAAAATTCGCAACTTGACAACGAATTCTAGTCTTCCATTTGGAAATGATCGAATTGTATGTCCGGTCTGAACCAGTTTCTCTCCAAAAGTAGGCTACCACTTTCTCCCAAAATTTGTGCCGATTCATAGAGTTTCCTTTTTTTTTCATTTTCAGAAACAAAGATAAAAGCTTTACAAAGAACGACCTCTTCTCTACTAGACTATGGTTAAGCTTTTTTGGCCGGTTCGGGTTCTTTGGCTAATTTGGCTTTGCCTTTCGCCTTTGTAGCATGCGAAGGCTTCTGTGGCATGACGGGTGATGTCTCTTCGATTTCTTCATACTCATCGTCATCAACGGGCATAGAACCGTGGTAGGAACCCTAACCCGAACCTTGCCCCATCAAAACATCTTGACTCGGGTGGTCTTGGCTTGGATAGTGTTGGGTCAAATAGCCATAGTTATGATAGTCTGCCCAATCATCCAAATTCATATCAAGATTAGCAGACCGAATCGGAAAATGTTCTTGATGCGGTTGGGAACAATGCAAGAAATCCATGTTAGGATGATAAGACGGCTCACTTGGTTCTTCGTGATGATCAACACGTTGTCGTGGGACAAAAGGACGATGAACGGAAAACAAGTTTTCTCTTTGATTGACTTGTGGTAATTGTGTTGGATATTCAAAAGATTGTGGACGAAAGCGTATGTTCCCTTGTTGTGGTGGTGTTATGCCATTTAGTTCAAAGGTGTTTTGCGGAGAGAAATTTATATCCGGTGCATTTTGGGTTAGTCGCGATCGTCAGTTATTTGATTGTGGAGTGTTTTTCTTTGACGTTGTGAATATTGATGAGAATTTGGATGAATTGTTTTTGAAATTGTGTGTTTGAAAGTGGGTTTGATGTGGGTATTTATAGAATGAAAAGTGGTAAATATTTTGGAAAAAAAGTTTTTTTTTTATGCAAACAACGGTTTGATTTTTTGAAAAGTGGTAAAATTGTGTTGGAAAGTATTGCTTCAAAATCGGTCTGCTACACGAACGATTTGTGGTTTCCAAATGACTGGTGATCGATATTGGAAACTAGCCACAGTGGGACGATCGATGTTAGAAATCAATCGGTCGATCCACTCGATCGATGTTTTACGGGCCACTGCTAGTAGCCTTAGGTAATTGACTGAAATAGGTTTCAAACTTCAACATCATATTTAACCATATTGGAACTTTATATGGTTTTGATTTTTAGTAGTGGTCCCTTGATTTTGTGGTCGCGCTAGTCTTTATTCCGCAAATATTCATTGGTTATTTTAGATAGATGTTAGTTTCTAAAACTTCTTGTTTGATACTAAACATTACATGTATATATCACCAATTGTAAACTGGTAATATTTAATCAAGAGAGGATCATGTAAAACATAAATGGAAACTGAAATTGTAAGTAGTATCAAACCATGTAACCATTTTCCAAATTATCAAAATTTAAATTGTAATAGTTTTAGAACCTGTGTATGTATGGGGTTTGACAGATAGTATAAGGGGCACTAATATTTTAATAACTTTGTTTTCAAGTTAAGTATTGTGACGATTAATAAATCCATAATTTTGTATTGTTTACGTTTGTCTATACAATTATATTATATTTTTAATACTTATACTGTTATAATACCCGTGTCGCACGAGTTTTTACATATTTTTTTAATTATTCGTTAATATTGATTAATATTTTGTATAGATTTTTTAGCATGAAAGATATGACTTTGTTTAACTAACATAGTGTTTAGGTTGATCTTATTTAAATTTAATTATTGATATAATGCTCTAGACATTATATGTGTTTAGTAGCACATAATGATCTTGAAAAAATATGTGTCGTTGTTATATGTTGAATCTCGTCTATTTATTTTTATCTCACAGTAACGTGTGAGGTCATGATTTCATTTTGAAATTAATATAATGTTGATAATAATAATTTAAGCCAATTTTTAAACTTGTGCGTAGGTTAAACTTATAAAGAGAAATAACATGATTCGTTATTTAATATAGATAGTTAAAAAAGAATACTTTATCCGGATATCCTTACTTAATCTTATAAAGATGAATAAAATGAGTCATTCATATATGTATAATCTCGTGTATTTATTTACATGTCACAATAACTTATGTTTTTTTTTTTTTTTTTTTTTTTTTTTTTTTTTTTTTTTTTTATCTACAATTCCGTGAAAATACATTGGATTAATATATACTGATGATAGTACTAAAAAATAACAACAACATATTGTTGTATTTTTTTTATACGAAATATAAGGTATCGGGGATATAAAATCTATGTGGTTTTTATCGAACTTTTAAATTTATTAATAAAATAGAAACTATATATTTACGACTTTTTATGTAGCAAAGTTTATTTACCAAATATCTAACACATATCTAACGATTTCTTTAATAAAAAAGATACCTCCGAAAGATCTTTCCATTACAAACAAAACGAACCCAGTATTGATTTACTTTTGACATACGTACTATTTTATAAAACATGTTGAAGTTTATTATATGTATTTTAATTAAATAAAAGAACTTTCGAAATGCGTCCTTAACCTATCAAATAACTTAAATAACTACAATAAAATTTGTTTAAATCACAAGGGCCAAAGACGTACACTTTTATAAAAGATTGAATTATATATAAATAACTATTTTTTATATAACAAACTTTATTTACCAACATCGGACAAATATCCAGCGATTTCTTTAATAAAAAATATATCGCCAAACAAGGTTTCAGGATTACAAACAAAACGAGCACAGTATTGATATACTTTTAACATACATATACATACATACATATATATATATATATATATATATATATATATACTTTCAAAATCCTTCTTTAACATACCAAATAACTTTAAAAACTACCATAATTTTTTATTTTCTATTTCTTTTGTAATTTATGCAACAAATAGTGCAATGGCAAAATGATCTAAGAATACGTTAAATGTAATAAACGAAACTTAGCTACAATATTAACACTCTTATTAAAGTTACATGGGCAAACAACAAAACTCCGCCACAACATGCAAAAACAAACTCCCAAGAAACCATGCATAACTTATACGAAAAATAAAATTTGGTCAAACGAAACCACGTATATCATAACTAAAAAGCTTTGCCACGACGCGCGAGTGCTATTTTTCTCGTTTCCATCATTGTCAAAATTTAAAACCCATTTTCTTTGTTCATATTAAATTTTTTAGAATATAACTCTTTTTGACCATCACATCTCAAGTCAAACTTTCAAATGTAATTCCATTTTTCCATTGTAAATATTTATTTATTTTTTATTATTTTTTTTAAACCATTATCGTTTCCAACGTATGATTATTATTGCTCATTTTGCAATCTATGAAATAGTAATATAAAAGAATAAAAGAAAAGTATGGACTTATAACTTCAGTATAATTGGATATATGAGTAATAATCATTCCCTATCTTAAACATAGAAATTGCTTAAATGAGTAGCAGCGATTTGTACAATCTTAAATGGACATGCATATATTTTCTATGTGGGTGGGGTGTATGTACTAACGAGGAAGGAGTTGTTACTATTCCTTGCCGAACATGGAGACATCGTAAACATGGTGTTTGACATGCTACTTGATTTGCTAGTATATGTGGTGATTTGAATGAACATGATGCATGTTTGTTAAAGCTAACAAACGACTCTCTAACATCATTGATTGGAACATAAACTTTTTCTTAAAAGTTCTCTAAAAAAAATTTGGACATGGTATTATACAACGTGTATCTTGGTGATCAAGCCCAGACGGGAGAATGTCTAGTTGAGGTTTGATACTTTCGGTGGGGGAAGTTTTTGTGATCTTAGTGGAAATTTGAATCACAAGATTCTTGTGGGTGGTTTACAAGAACGGAATACCGTTAGAGTAGGTCTTCTTAGTGAGCGTCGATCTTATTGCATATCAATGGAGTAAAGTTGTGATTGTTTGTAGTCCACCGTAAGGATTATACTTAGTAATAGTATTGGTATCGTGGATTCACAACTGGATGTACGAATGGTATAAACCCCCATCCCGAACAAGTAGATATCGTGACATCTATCTCTTTCATTAATCTCTCTATATTGTGGTTGTGATTGTTATTGTGTGTAACAACTTGTTTGATCATTGAGACTGGAAGTTGTTGAACTTTAAACTAGTCGAAAAGACCGTATTCACCTATTCTACGGATCTACATCATAGTTGTCTAATAGATATGAATGCTTAATCTTGACATCAAGATTTGTAAGCTTGATATTTGATATGGTTGATATTATCTTAACAAAAACTTCCAATATATGAAGATGACAAGTGTTCTAAGCTTGTTGTGGTAGATCTTCATATGCAAGTGGGCTTATGGTAAATGTAAATGAAAATAACTCTAGGCTGACTTTAGTGATGTACTTTCAACAAATGAGAGTTAGAAGCAATATAATCAAGGGTTGGAGAGGGTTTTGAAGACTATAGAATGTGTTAAGTTACATTGCAAAAGCTTTGTTCAATGTATACTAAAATGGTTGCTTAAATAAGCAAGAAAGAAGTTGGACAAGAGGTGGACGACTCCATGTCTCCCTTAAGGGGGCCCTCTCTCTAAATCAAAGCAATAATCTAGCAAAAATCTATCCATCTTAGAGGTCGTTCATGTCTTGTTTGAAATATCTCCTATCTATTAATGAATGGGAAAATATTGAGATAAAGTGGATTTGTTGCTTTCCTAAAGTGTCAAGCATACAAAGACTTAAAATGGCTAATGATGGTTTTTATGCAAAACCATTTTCGACATCTTCCTCTTTGGTCGTGAATTATTACTAAAATGTCTAATCCGTTGATGCGAGATTTTGCAACCTTACAAAAGGTTTTACTTTTTAAGGGATCTTGAGAAGCTTGCAATCCTCCAGGTAGTGTACCTGACCGTTGTAGTGTAGTAAATGGTAGGTCTGGGGGATTGATAGTTCTCTAGGGGAATAGTGTCGTTAGGATTGAAGTGTAGGTCAACTAGGTCTAAAAGTGAGGGATGATTCTTTTTAGTTTTTTTGTATTTTATGAATGCAATTAAAATCTTGGGTATTGGAAAAGAGGGCGGAATTAGTTGCTATCCAACTAACCCAAAACTACGAATTAAAGTAAATAAACAGAAAATAAATAACAAGAAAAGTAAATGTAGTGGACTACTTATATGAGACAAACGTGTTTACTTAGATTTCCTTACTCCATAGTTATTTCTTGTTGGTTGGTTGAGTGTCACAGTGCAATTGTTTAGTTTAAGGGTTGTATTCCTTAATACCAGCTATGGGGGTGTGCACAACCTTCCCCAACTCTATGAATATCTATTTCTTTTATGACCACATGTTTAGTACCCTATCATAGAATCATTAACATCTACTCATTGATAACATAAAATCGCGTATTTTAGGTGTTAATTTCCCCTATATTGCTCATCTTTTATATTAATATGTTAGATATATACTCTTATTTGTTTATATTCAGTTTTTAGGGCAAAGATGAGCAAAGGAACGAAAAGACGCGGATTTGGAAGGGTCTACATGAGAATAATTGAAGTATGCGGATTCTGCATAGACTACGGCGTAGATGCTCAATCTACCTACGCCGTAACTATCATTACTGAAGACTATAGCGTAGATGCTCCATCTACCTACGCTGTAAATATTATTTCTGAAGACTACGCCGTAGCCTGCACCACACTTACGGCGTAGTTGAACATCAAAGGGTTCCACGAAGTAACCTCTATCCACCTACGGCGTAGACCCCAAAATCAAGCAGTAAGAGAAGTATCGAGGCCATAGAAGAAACTAAGGTGTAGTTCCCAACATAACTACGCCGTAGACATAACAGGTGAAGAAACTACGGCCGTAGCACAAGATCTATCTACGGCGTAGGTGCAGCTATTGAAGACTACGGCGTAGCCAACCCTAAGGCTGCGCCGTAGCTATGCCGGGCCTATAAATACCAGCCCTAATTCCGAGTTTTCATAAACACAATCCAACACATAGAAGTCAGGAGGAATTAAGGGAGCAGGAGGACGAAGTTCCATCAGCATACTAGTCCACTCCAAGGGAGATTTCACACTGCAACTATAAGTTTATTCATTTGATTTGTTTGTATTAATTCAATGTTTACATTTATTATGTTAAACCTTTGTTTTTCTGCATTAATGAACATGAGTGGCTAAACACCTCTTGGTGTTAGCCTATTTATGAAATTGTTATTTATGTGATTTAGTTTTCGCGCATCTTTATCCGTTTTATTTGTATACTTGCTTAGCTAGTCTTGGGACACTCTTGTTTTAAGGGTTTTGATATTGGGTAGTACTTCGACGGGAGAGATATATGTGACCGTGCCACTCTCCATTAGAAGCTAGTGACTTGGTGATAGTAATATCACCATACACGCGCGAATTGACCATAGAATCACCTACCTAGTGGATTCACCTAAGAAGTTAGAGGGGAAGTGTAAGTTACAACATTTCGCACTAGACTAGTCTAAGTTAGTAGAGGTACTTAATGACTCCATAGTCTACTGTTGACCTCCGTCAATCACAAAGGGTTAGTCCTTTGATATCGGAGTAGGAGTCTAGGGGAAATAGGCTAGGCGAATTTAACATGGAGCCTAGTGACTTTAACCCCCAGATATAATGATAGGATGCATAATTAGAGAACTTGTCACATTGATAACAAGAGTAATAATTAGGTTAACACTGCTTTCTCCTACTGATTTCCATCCATCATTTACTTGCTTTATTATTTTGTTTTATTTATTTCAATCATTTTAATCATTATAAAACCCCTTTTTATTTTAGTGACATTAAAACTTAGATATCTTCCGCCCCTTAGCTCTTGGGACGACCTCGGCTTTACCATCTAGCTATACCTCACACGACCGGGTACACTGCCCGATAGTGCATTAGGTAGACCTTATGTAGACGAGACTATTATAAATATAAAACCTGGTCAGTAAATCCTGCATCGCTCATGCATTAACTACAACCAATAAAATCGTAGTGCACATCCGATTACGTTTCTTAAGATATTCAAGCTTGTTACCATATAGGAGATTAGCCAATTTTCTTAAGCTTAACGCGAATCAATCAACCAAACAATAAACAACTCACCAACAATCAATAATTAGGTTTCATTAGATCTAAATAAACACAAATAAACCTAAACTAGCATGTTAAAAAGAAGAAAAGATAAACAAGAAATCAAACAACATATAGACATGATGAATGATTAAAAGATTACTTATCTTCAATGAAACATGAGAGAAAAGAGGGTTTAGGAACCCTTGAAATCTCTGGAAATTCGTCTCTAGGGTTTTGTACAAAGTTACACCACCACTAATGAATGAAAATTCCAAAACTATATATAGATTTTACAAGTTGACGACGTCAGGTTATAGGTCTTGACGCTGTCAGAACGCCGCTCTTTAGGGTTTCGTATCACCGTTAGGTGTAAATTTATGATTTTTCTTGACTTTCTTGTTTTCTTCATTCTTGAGCATAAAACTGTCCAAAATGATCCATATTCCAGAAATCATGACCCAAGTACCTCAAATGAGAAAAGAAACGATTTGAGGCAATATTGATCATAAATTCATGACTTAGGGCTTAAATGACCATCTAAAAACGCATCAAAAAAATCCTTATCATCCATCTTTCAATGAAATATTGGGTTTGAATTACTGATTGATGCTAAACAATCAACCTAAATTGACCAAGGATGTGGTCAATGAGGTCAAACTCCTTAGAGTCAATCTCCGGGTAATATAAGGTATCACCAGGTCGTTAAGTCCCGACAAGGTGTGAATTATAACTGAGCGTGCTTTGTAATCGGGTGATTATTCACAGAAAAGGGTTGTTACGAGAATTATTTGGAAATTATTAACAGAAATAGCTTAGGAAAGCTACGTGATTGATTACGGGAATTAAGATTAAGAAGATGTGATCTAGAACTTAAAAACGTACGTTTTAATTAACAACGTACACAGACAAACGTAAAAGAAAGTACAACTGATGACCAGAAAAGGCTATGAGTGTGAAATTTTTATTTTTACAATCCTAATAAATAAAGAAAATTTTAAGAAAAAGAAAAATTATTTTTACACTATTTAATTATTAATTATTAATTAATTACTAATTATCTATTTATTAACTAATTATATTAATTTAAACTATTACAAATTACTAAAAAGACTTAGATAATTAAGAAGATTCTTATAAATCTAATTAACCATCACATGAATCCTAAAAATTATAAAAAGTTGATTTTATGTATTTTTAAACTAATTTACTAATTATTATTCTAATTATTAATTAATTACCAATTAAACTAATTATATTATAAAAAATAGAAAATGAATAGTAGAAATTCTAGAAAAATTTATAAAAATGTTTTAACTTATATAAAAGCTAGAGAAATTATAAAAACTAGGTGTTAATTAATAAAATCTAATTATGCTAATTAATTATTTAATATTAATTAATAATTAATTAAACTAAAATTAATTCTAAAAACCACTAAAAGACAAAATAAAAATCTGGAAAAATTTATAAAATTACTTTAATATAAAAGAGATTTAATAAAAATATAAAAATGCTAAAGTGCTTATAAATAAGCTAAAAAGAAAATTAAAAAGATAGTTTCTATTAAATAGAAGCTATCACTATAATTAAAATTTGTTTTTTGTGTTTTTTTTCCCCAAACTATTAATACACTAAAAACTAAAAACTTTTACAAAGACACCTTCACTGAAACTCAGGTAATAAGCATTTGAGTGCTTATTAGCTTAAGCAGTTGACTTTCTTTGACCAAAGGAGAGATTAAGCTCAAATGAGCTTATGTGGGGTCCACAGTGGTGGAAACTGGTTCAATTTACTTATTTGGACAAGTTAAGCAAGATACAAACAAATAAGCTATCAAAATAAGCCAAGAAATCAGAATAAGCACTTGCTTATTTTGGAAACTCAGACAGAAAATGGGACAACCTTTTGAGGTGGTTTCAAGTGGGGTCCACAGTGATTAAGGTCAAACTAAAGGTCAAAACCTGAAGCCTGCCAGGAGGGGGGTTGAATGAACCCAAAATGGGTCAGTGGGACCCACTGGGGTGGCCACAATGAGCCACCAAAGTAGTGGTGGTGATTGGTGGTCTGATGCACAGGGGACTTACTTCCCCTGCAGCCTTGTTTGAAGGGCAAATTGGTCCACTAGAAAAATTCACAAAATTATAAAAAATGCAAGAAACCCAAGTTCTGCTGGTAGATAATACACCCAACAAGTTTCAAAACCTAAATCTTACCACAAAATTCCATAAAATTCATGCAATAAATGGAAAATCTAAGACTTATGCTTTTGACTTTTTTAGAAAACTTGATTATTTGACTTTTATGAACTTTAGCTGCTTCAAATTAACTGAGAATGTTATGTTAAGCTATAAGAGGACCAAATTAGGCTACAACTCACACTTTTGCATTGATTTAATGGGATTTGTATCTCAATATCTCCACAGTTAACTGTGGAGATGGTTTTACTTGTGATTTTGACTTTAACTGCTATTTAGGACCAAAAGATTGTTTGAAATGGTGTTATTAGAGATTGCTGAGTTACGAGAACAAAGAGTAAACACTAAGCTCAAGTAAACCTACCCACACAGTCAAATCCAAACACCCTCTTAACCCACAGATTATTAATAAAACTAATTCAATTCAAACCAAACTACAAGCTAATGATCATGACTGATTTAAATAAGTGACAAATACTAAAAATACACAATAATAAGCAGTGATCACAATTAAAAAACTTAAAAGAGTAAAGAGTAAAAGTTAAGGCTTACAATAAAAATGCCAACTGAAACAAGGGACCAGGACCAAATTTCAACCTATGTGGCTTCCATAAGCCTCTAATACCCTTATCAATCACCAATCACTGAGTTTCCAGGCTTCATCAACCTTTGATCATCAATTTTTTATTTTATTTTGATTTTTCTTATTTTTTTTGAGTATTTATTGAAACTGAATCACTGATTGCAATAGAAGCCTGTCAAGCTTCTAAAAGTCTTTTGTTTGAGCTTATATGAGTATACAATCAACCATAGATCACTATTAAACTTAAATCATTACTTGAGAATTTTAAATAAAACTTAAATTTGGAAAATGAGAGATAAACTTAAAACAGAACTTTTATTGCTTGAAAACAGATTACAAGGATTAAATAAACACTAGAAAGGCTAAATTACAATTCCTACACACACTACAATGCTCATATTGAGCTACTATATATACTACGCTACTAAAATAAGCTCCACACCCTTCCACATGGCTTCCAAGCACCTTTTTAGAGTTCCTTTGACCTTTTCCTTGACCCAAGACCAAATCCCCATCGTTGAATTAACAATTAAGCCATCCTAGCCTTTGATGGGATTTTTGCCGCCAAAACACAAACGGGCAAAATTAGTGGTGTGGTTGGGGTCATTTAATGGAGTGGTGGTGGGGGTTGGTTTGGTTGGTGAAATGCATTTATTGTAGGGGGCTATTGGTGAAAAGGTGAGGAGGAGGGGGAGCAGGGAACCCTGGTTTTGTGGGATATGGTTGGGAGGGAGATGGAGTTGACCGGGGTGGTTTTATTAATAAAATGGGAAGTGGGCCTGGGAGTGGAGTGGGCTTGGCATGGTTTTGGGCTTGAGTTTGGATTAGGTTTGTTTGGTTTGGTTTATATAAATAAAAAGGGTCCGTTTGGTTTTTAGTTATCACAAGGACCAATTTTGTAATTTACAAAACCTGAGGGACTGAAAATGTAGTTTCTACAATTTGCTTATGAGGACCAATATTGCCACAATTCCAAAGTCCAAGAACCAAATTCTCATTTTTCCACTTTTTTCAAAATTCCCAGGGACCTATTCTGCCATTTTCAAAATCTCAGGGGCCAAACATGTAATTTTGGAAACTTATGACCCAAGTATCATATTTTTGTAATATTTGACTTTCAAAAGCTTGGGTTGACTTTTTCTTCCAAAATAAATGCATAGGGACTATTTTTGACAAGTTTTGAAACTTGGGGGACTGAAACTGCCAATATTGCAAACTTTGTACGTTTTTCATTTGTTTTTGCTCATTTTGCATTTAAAACACATAAAACACAGTCCCTGAGATAATTTAAGTATTTTGATAACTTTTTAATTGTTTTTGTATGTTTTGGCAGTTTAAATACGACCAAAATGATGAGTGTTTGAGCACTCATCAATCCCCCACACTAAACTATTGCTAGTCCCTAGCAATCTTTTTAGAAAACTTGATGGATTTGAAAACTCTTTACCAAAAGCCATCATTTCTGGGGTAGCCAAATGTTTCGATTCAAATAAGAATTATGGTCCACTTGATAACCATGTGATTTTTAGCAAACCACCAGCTTTCAATGGTTTTGATTAGTCTTTACCAAGAGCCGTTTGCTCCTGGACTAGCCAACTCTTGATGGACACAGTTGACATCTTGGTGAGCTGATTACCAATTATGGTTTTTCCACTGCCTTTACCACAAGCCATAATCTTGCGGGCTAGCCAACTCATTCGCTTTTTAGGATATGGCGAGTTGATTTACCATACAATTTTAGGCAAATTGCAAGCCGTCAACGGATTTGAGTTATCTTTACCAAGAGCCGTTTGCTCCTGGATTAGCCAATTCCTTTGTCGGTTAGACATGGCGGACTGATTACCACAAAAATTTTGAAATAAAGTGAAAAATTTTTGGCCAAAAATGGGGGTACTAGAAGATATATTTTGATAAAATTCGCTAGAATTTCCCCCCCACACTTAGAAATGAATATTGTCCTCAATATTCAAAGTCCCGGCTATTATGCTGACTCTTTGAACGGAAGAAGCCAATATTCGAATCTAAGTGTGGAAATACCATATTTCACTTTGTTTCTATATATATACACACTTTTTTTTTCGAACTTATATACATATATACATTTTTCAAACAGCGGAGGGTTGGTCATTCCCCCACACTAGGTGGTAGAAAGTAGAAAGAAATCAGAGATACAGGTGAAAACCCGTATTGTGCTATTGTTTTTGTTCATCGAGTCGCTAGCTTGACTCGATCCCCGAATTTAATTGTCCTTGGGGAAAGTTTGGAGATCCAGGACAACCATGGATGGTATGTCCTCTCCAAAGTAATGTTTCAAACGATTCTTATTCACTTTGAAATTTGGACCGTCATTTTGAGATAATTCGACGGTGCCATAAGGATAAACCTTAGCGATATTGCATGGACCAGTCCATCGGGTTTTGAGCTTTCCCGAGAAGATCTTGAGTCTAGAATTGAAAAGAAGGACTCAATTACCAACGTTAAAAACGCGGTTCTTGATTTTGGAGTCATGAATCTTCTTTGTCTTTTCTTTATAGATCAAAGAGTTCTCGAAAGCTTGATCACGAAGTTCATTTAACTCATTCAGTTGAACTTTTCTATGATCACCCGCAGTTTTGAGGTCAAAATTGGCATGCTTGAGAGCCCAATAGGCTTTGTGCTCAAGCTCGATCGGAAGATGGCACGCTTTCCCGTACACAAGTTTGTAAGGCGTACACCCAATGGGTGTTTTGTAAGACGTACGAAAAGCCCAAAGTGCATCATCTAATTTATCCGACCACGATGCAAGATTTTCACCTACGGTTCTTTCTAAAATTCTTTTAATGCCCCGATTGGAAACTTCGACTTGTCCACTTGTTTGAGGGTGGTACGCAGTAGAAAGACGGTGAGTTACACCGTACTTTTGCATGACTTTGTCGAATTTGTCATTACAGAAGTGCGTACCACGATCACTAATAATAGCAAGTGGAGTTCCGAATCGGGCAAAAATAGCTTTCAAAAATTTCACAACTACTCGGGCATCATTTGTGGGTAAAGCTTTCTCTTCAACCCATTTTGACATGTAGTCAACGGCCACGAGTATGTATTTGTTGCAATGAGAAGATGGAAATGGCCCCATAAAGTCGATGCCTATAACACCCCGTAAAATTTTTCCTACGATTAACACGTTACCATAACATAGATTAACCGTTTTTACGGAGAACAATTTTTTTTTTTATGCATGACTTATTATGTGAACCACTACGACATGGTGATTTATCTTTTGCTTAGAAACATTGCATGCAAACAACCTAGATAGTCTAATTATCGTGAATATATATTTTTTTTTAACGTTTATATTTTTATAATATACGTTTCGTATACTTAAGGTACAATATTTATATATTCCCGGAGCCTACAAAAATTCCCGAGATCACCAGGCCATATTCCAACGTAAACTTAAATTCCTTTGCATTATCTCTTTTATTTTCCTAATACTATTTACCTTGCTCGTCATTCTCACAATCTTGACATATAACATACCCATTTTATTTTGTCACTCCGTTAGAAATCAGAAGTAACATAAATCATCAAACATCTTGCTCACTTAATATATGAACTAGTACACTATTAAAGACCCCGACACAACTCGAGTAGATTTCTTATAATTTATCACATACTCTCTAACTTATCTCTAAAGCGCATCTCGACTCTCATCCTTCACCATCTGTTTCGACTAGACCAAAATTATATAGTTTCTAGTACTTCGATTCGTACAAGTTTCACAACTACAAGCAAACTATATTCCATTTGTTTGTCTCCTCCTTATTGGACCAATTCATGGCAGAAATACAACAACACACGTATTGCCCTTCTCCTTTTCATTTGCATAAAACGAATTGTCAGAATTTCACATTATTCCTCTTGTCTCCTAGAATCCCGCTGCCATTTTTGCCAACACAACATAACCATCCTTATCAAGTGTACTCAAATCCCTACTACATATATGAGCATGCGAACCCTACTCGCTACTTGCACAAACAAAACTACAAACATAAAATGCAAACTACTTGGCTTCCTTGCTGCTAACGTGTGAAAGAAAAGAAGGAACAGGGAGGTGTTCCATTAGATTTGATCAAGTTCCCAAGCTCTCTTAATGTTGCAACAAGACGGAATGTAAGCTGTGGAAGCTTTGGAGTCGACTTGTTTGATCCCTCGTCCACCCTTGCCTCGTTTGTTCTCGATCATATGCACTCTCTAGTGTCGTAAGTTCTTCCCAAACCCTTTTTCCATACGTACACATGTTCTTAGTTATGCAAAGTAGTTTCTATAAAACATAAGTGTCATGTTTAGATTGCTAAACCACATCTCATTTTTACGTATCACTTATAAAACAACCTATTTAAAACGTATCTTCGACCTTGTGTGGCAATAATCGAGAAACATGAACAAATAAATATCTTGTGTTATAAGCTGTTAAAACTCATGACGAAAAACACTCAAATATAAACTTATAGTTATTTACTTGTCGGGCTACTATCGCGAGGCCAAACCAAACCTTTAACAAGCCATAAGGTCCAACGCGAAACTCGTAGTGCTATTTATAAGCGCATGAAGACGTCAGAACTCTTTAAAACGTAAAATGAACTAACGAAAATATATACGAATCGGACTAAGTTTTTGTTTTGTTTCAAAGGGGTTAAAAACCATATTTCTTGTGTTTCGTTTGAGTCACAGGGGAACGCTAAAGGGGTTGCAACTTAACGTGTAAAAACTTCTTAAACATGAACATTAACAAGCTCATTTTTGGTTAAAGAAGATGGAACACAAACACTTTTATAGAACACAATCCACGACCTCAGTATGTGCTTCAAGTGAAATTAGTAACAAATATTAAACAGTTGTAAACCGGTTAAATATATTTAAGTTGTTAAGGAAAGCAAGAAAGTGGTCTTAGCCCTGTTGGTTGTGTCAATTAGTTAGCACACAAATGGCCTGTGTTCGAGTCCCTCTAGTGTCACTTTTGACAATCTATATTTTTTTTTTCTTTTTTTTTTTTTATATAACTCATGCTAATATATATATATATATATGTGTATATTTTTTACAAAGCAGTCCAAGCAAGATATGAACAAAATAAGAATGGTCCTTGGTTCAAGTGAGACATTTTGCTACAGCTAACATGAAATTTTTTTATATAAATTTGCTAAAATATTTATCAACCTTCACTTTCATTATTTTAAAAATAACTCTTCTTCTTGCTTATTCTAATTGGAGGATTTTAGTTATAATATTCAATGTAAGTTATGGGGGATTAGCTTTTTATATGTTGTAACCATTGTGTATGGTATTTCTAACTGTTTGAAAGAAAATTAATGAAGAAACTTATCATGTAGGGATTACACTATTCAAAAATTATATAAGAATCTTGTTATAAAAAGTATAACTTTTATATAAGTTGAGGGTAAATCTTGTAACATTATAGTATTTTTGGAAAACTCATATTCACAACTAGTTACGTCAAAATTTTATGATATATAAATAACGATATCGAAATATAAATATCGACATTAGTTTCAAACGAATAATAAACATAACTATCGAATAACTTAAAAATAAACAATACAAACATTTTTATAACTCATCATTCACTAGTTTCTGTTAAATATTTAAAATGAATATTTTAACTTATCATTTACTAAACTTCGTAACATCGGGAAATGGATATACTATATTTAATATAATACACACAACTTAAATAAAATATAACATTGTTTTTGAACGTTAAGCATTTTGTCACACAAGTAGCGAAGATACAAACACTTTTCGAACATTGCCTTCTAAACAATTAAGCCATGAACATAAACCTTCGAGATCTAAGGTTTTCCATATTATCTAGGTCACGTGGTTTGAGCTGTTCCTTTTCATCGTTTGAGTTACGATACTACTACTACTGTACTACTGAGGTGAGTCATAGCCCCTACTCTTACTTGTTTTACAATGATTTATAAACGTTTTTGGGGGAGATACATGCTTAATTACTGTTTTATACTTTTATAAGTACTCGTTAACTATATACATGTTACTGTGATTTCATAGCCCACTCTTTAACTATTTTCCCGTGGGGGAGATACATGCTTAAAACTCGAATACAAGTCTTTTATACCGGGTATTGAAATACCGTCAGACCAATGTTATTTGCTTAAGTTACTATTGCCAAAAGTCCCTCGATCATGAACCTTAATCACTTGAAGGGTGAACGTAAATAAATGTGGATAGTACTATTAGTGATTGACAATCCTCGTTTGGTTGTTAGAGAAAACACCAGGCGCACTTTATTATTCTTATTATAGGTTATTGGCAAATACCTATCTTGAGGGCCTACTACTTACCGTCATAACTTGAGATTATGATTGGCTGTTAATCGTTGAGTATCATGAGCTTAAGGCAATAACAGGAATATTGATTTAAACTTATTGATTGTATGTGATTACAATACATTCTTAACTTGTGATTCGAAACTCGTGTTAAATGGATTTATAAATCAATTACTATTTTTGATGTTGACCCGGTGAAGGGCAAACCAACGGATTGATTTGTATTAAATCGATAAGGAAATCACTCTTTTTCTAATTAACGATTTAAACTATAAACTCTATGAACTCACCAACCTTTGTGTTGACACTTTTAGCATGTGTTTATCTCAGGTAACTATACAAGAAGGAACTTGAAGGCACGGAGTGGGCTTGTAACCCGGCATGGGCTTAAATAAACATTTTGACATATTTAAATAAACTTGTTGTTTAAATTATGAAACATCGTGATGTCTCGAATATTTGGTATTTTGAATGAATTAAACTTTAAAGCGTCACTTTTGTGTCGTTTACTATGATTGTGACAAAGATCCTCGAAGTAACACCCAAAAAGTCTTCCGCTGACATTTTAAGTCTTCCGCTGACGTGATGATTTTTGGGGGTGTTACAGATTGGTATTCAGAGCCACGGTTATAGAGAACCAGATGTTTTTAAACATTGGACTATAACCACACTTTAACTGGACCATTTTTACAAAATACCACTTCATGCCCTCCGTGCCTACATTCCAACATCCGGTAGAAAAGTTACTTCTCATTATTTCTTACTTATATAACTTGATATATGCTTACATGTTATGATTATGCTAATGACTTACAATTATTAATCGGGATTATTACAAATACCGTGTCTTCATATTTCCATCCGCTAGACTATTATGTGACCTTTAAATAGTTTATGGTACAACTACACTTTAGTATATTAATATATATATTTATATGCTCCCCCAACTATTTTGAGTACTATGCAAATCCTCTTTAATTGTCTCGCTTTCATCTTTATAGATGCTTACGACATATCCGCACATAAATTATTTTGTCAGATGGTTAAGTCAGAATCTTAAAATGATTTACAACGTCTTAATTTGAATAGATTGGGACGCCCTTTTGTTCAAATCAAGAAATTATAAATCATTGAACCATAAGTTTATATTTCCTTAATTACATAGTTTGGGACGCTTCTCTATGTAAATAACGAAATATAGATAAATAGGTTTAATTACTTCTGAGTTAACAGACATATGAAACCAAGAAAACCTAAATCTCATTAGAAACCGCAAATATTAATACACAACGATATAACTAACATCGGTAATGCTATCATCACGAAAATCACTAAGTAAACCTTAACGTCACTAAACGATTGATCCACCAAGCTGATGAAGAATGCCACCACTCCTACGAGTGCAAGAACCACAACTGGATGTAATACATCGAATACCCTGTATGACAAAAACCACACAATGAAACGTTAATGCCTAGTGCATGAAGCTACAAATTCAAAAACAACACTCTTAATATTTCTTACCCCCATATTTCATCCACACTAACGACTAAAACCACGATTAACATAAGAAATGCTATGATCCAATCCAAGGACTCCAGATCTTCTTTCGGGAAGAAAGTTACAACAAAATACGCAACTATGAGAACAATATAAGTATAAGACATATTAAAAATTGTTATTTGAAGACAAAATGAACGATAAAGAGAAGAATCAGGAAATATATAGACATGTTGCCATGAATCACTATTCTTGCCATGTGCATTCACTTTTCCCCAAGTTAACATCTATCCACAAGAACTAAATAATTCGAGAATTATCTCCACACTATTCTCTTTGTAAAAATTTGTATCAACAAAACTCTTTTGTTTAACGGGTAGGTTACCCGCACAGATTTTTGTAATTTTAAAACATGAAGAATAAATAAATTATCATCCTCATTTTGCTCATAATGGATTTTATTCAAACGACATATTATTATTAAACTTGACTGAAACACATAAAAACATTACAAACAATACTAAAAATTAAACATCACACTTCAGCGGTAGTCTGGGTGATCCCAAGTCTGAGAATTGTTAGAATCATATCCATCATCATAAGGGTCGAAGCTTGCCAACCTCTCTTCTTCCATTTGAGCCTCCAACCTACTCAGCTCCCACTCCATGTCAGAAGTCCAACCACCATCATCGACCGCCACATTTTCCTCAAAACTTGGCTGGAATTGATCCAGATGAGGCAATTGTTGTTGTTGCACAGTCACTCTTGGTGCAGAAGAACTCGATGCACCTTGTTGAAGTGATTGCTGTTGTGGTTGTTGTGGTGGTGGTAGTGGATTTGGTTGTTGTTGTTGTTGGTATTGCTGTTGCTGTTGTTGTTGTTGCTGTTGCTGTTGCTGTTGCCGTTGCTGCTGTTGCTGTTGTTGTTCAATCCTAGCAGCTTCAACATTCTCTTTAAAACTCCAACAGATCTTGCTGGAGCTATGGTCCTCTATCTGATGAACACAAACCCATAACGATTCAATAATAGCCGCATCCTTACGATATCCGTCATGCAAGAAAGTATCAATCACATGTTTCCGATCATCCGATATATCTGTGCACTTTGCATAACGTTCTCTAAGCCGTTGCTTCAATTGTTTCGCCACCTCCAACTCCAGGATAACCCTCAAAATAGCATTTTTGCGATCCACATCACTATTTTCGGTCTCTGCTTTGATATATTGTTGAATTTGTTCAGCGGTATGTGGCAGCTTGCAAGCCATTGATTGTTTTTGTGTGTGTGTGTTTGTGGATAACCCAACACGTACCAATGATATTTATAAAGAATTGGAAAAATAAATCTCAATTATTGTATTAAATGTGACCGTTTGTTTTTTTTTTCAAACGGTAAAAATTTTCAAAAAGTCTGTATCTATTAAAACTAGCAACGAAATTTTTTTAGGAATACGTGGTAAAAAAAAATTCTATCTTGGATTTCGCATTTCAACACAAGTGGCAAGAAACAGATCACACTAAACACATAACACCATAACTTAAATCATGAACACGCCACGTATAAGTAATACACTCTCACATGATTGGACCCCTCAGCCTCTAAGAAATTATGAACTTATCAAATAATCTTTACAAACTCTTAAACATTATACGATACCTTAACAAATCTCAAATCAACTCATTACCTCGTGTATATTAGTATAAAACGTACGTCAATGAAACATACCCGCAAAAACCTTCTTAACTTGGGCTATTAACCCAATGCCTCTATACACCGACACACATTTGGGCCTCGAAATCACAATAACCCAACGCACCATTTGGGCTGACCACTAACTTGAGCCCGGCGTTGCTCAAAATCTGAAACATAAACATTACTTCCGAACGACTCGTACCTATAATTTCGAACCATTTTTCCGTAACATTTCTACACACCCCGTCAATATTTTTGTACATCTCAATTTATCATAGTCCCAAGAAACAAGTGTGACGAATCTTTTCCAATTAATCGATCCTTCGATGGTCAAATTTTCATCAAAGCTCAACCAAATTGCTACACTCAACTATAACTAAAAATCGTATTTATTTAAGCATTCGAAGCCAAATAAACTCCACATATAGTTTTAGTCATAATTTATTAAAAACCCACCGTTGTAAACTTGACTACAATCAAATGAACCGACTCTAAATATTCTTAACACATGATAACATTCTATATAACGATGCATAAGCAACAAATACAAGCGAAAAATCAACATAAACCATGGCATCAGAAAACGAAGAAAATTTTATTCATACACTAGAGGTTACATGGAAACACAACAAACCTTATTTCAACATTCCAACCACTACACTACGACTCTATTTCATCACTTCCAAAACTTGTCAATGAAGATCGCTAGAACCACAAATGGTGCAAGAAACATTAAGATCCCAACCAATATAACACGATCTTCGTTCGGAACATACACTAGATAGATAGTAGTAACAATGGCATACATGATTGCAAGGTTGGTGATGAAATGAGGCATGTCGACGAGAGGAATAAGGGAAAGGAAAGTTAGGTAAAAAGGGAGTGTAAAAAGTGGGTTATTTAAAGAGAATAAGAGTTGGGTACTGTACACCACTGTGGTAAAATACTGTTTACACCTTAAATAATACTGCCAAGTAACAACTATAATTTTTAGACATAAGTTTCCCCCAAGTTTTTCTATCACAATCATACTAAGATTAGTTATCATCAATTTAAAAAGCTAATGTAATAGTAGATACGTTAAGCTGGAAAGTACAATTAGAAAGCTAATAATAAATACGTTATTTGTTCACCTTTTCCACTCACCTTTACGGCTACCTTATCTTAGAATCCCGGGACGGGATTCCGTTTAACGGGTAGGTAATATAACACCCCGTAAAATTTTTCCTACGATTAACACGTTACCATAACATAGATTAACCATTTTTACGGAGAACAATTTTTTTTTTATGCATGACTTATTATGTGAACCACTACGACATGGTGATTTATCTTTTGCTTAGAAACATTGCATGCAAACAACCTAGATAGTCTAATTATCGTGAATATATATATTTTTTTAACGTTTATATTTTTATAATATACGTTTCGTATACTTAAGGTACAATATTTATATATTCCCGGAGCCTACAAAAATTCCCGAGATCACCAGGCCATATTCCAACGTAAACTTAAATTCCTTTGCATTATCTCTTTTATTTTCCTAATACTATTTACCTTGCTCGTCATTCTCACAATCTTGACATATAACATACCCATTTTATTTTGTCACTCCGTTAGAAATCAGAAGTAACATAAATCATCAAACATCTTGCTCACTTAATATATGAACTAGTACACTATTAAAGACCCCGACACAACTCGAGTAGATTTCTTATAATTTATCACATACTCTCTAACTTATCTCTAAAGCGCATCTCGACTCTCATCCTTCACCATCTGTTTCGACTAGACCAAAATTATATAGTTTCTAGTACTTCGATTCGTACAAGTTTCACAACTACAAGCAAACTATATTCCATTTGTTTGTCTCCTCCTTATTGGACCAATTCATGGCAGAAATACAACAACACACGTATTGCCCTTCTCCTTTTCATTTGCATAAAATGAATTGTCAGAATTTCACATTATTCCTCTTGTCTCCTAGAATCCCGCTGCCATTTTTGCCAACACAACATAACCATCCTTATCAAGTGTACTCAAATCCCTACTACATATATGAGCATGCGAACCCTACTCGCTACTTGCACAAACAAAACTACAAACATAAAATGCAAACTACTTGGCTTCCTTGCTGCTAACGTGTGAAAGAAAAGAAGGAACAGGGAGGTGTTCCATTAGATTTGATCAAGTTCCCAAGCTCTCTTAATGTTGCAACAAGACGGAATGTAAGCTGTGGAAGCTTTGGAGTCGACTTGTTTGATCCCTCGTCCACCCTTGCCTCGTTTGTTCTCGATCATATGCACTCTCTAGTGTCGTAAGTTCTTCCCAAACCCTTTTTCCATACGTACACATGTTCTTAGTTATGCAAAGTAGTTTCTATAAAACATAAGTGTCATGTTTAGATTGCTAAACCACATCTCATTTTTACGTATCACTTATAAAACAACCTATTTAAAACGTATCTTCGACCTTGTGTGGCAATAATCGAGAAACATGAACAAATAAATATCTTGTGTTATAAGCTGTTAAAACTCATGACGAAAAACACTCAAATATAAACTTATAGTTATTTACTTGTCGGGCTACTATCGCGAGGCCAAACCAAACCTTTAACAAGCCATAAGGTCCAACGCGAAACTCGTAGTGCTATTTATAAGCGCATGAAGACGTCAGAACTCTTTAAAACGTAAAATGAACTAACGAAAATATATACGAATCGGACTAAGTTTTTGTTTTGTTTCAAAGGGGTTAAAAACCATATTTCTTGTGTTTCGTTTGAGTCGCAGGGGAACGCTAAAGGGGTTGCAACTTAACGTGTAAAAACTTCTTAAACATGAACATTAACAAGCTCATTTTTGGTTAAAGAAGATGGAACACAAACACTTTTATAGAACACAATCCACGACCTCAGTATGTGCTTCAAGTGAAATTAGTAACAAATATTAAACAGTTGTAAACCGGTTAAATATATTTAAGTTGTTAAGGAAAGCAAGAAAGAGGTCTTAGCTCTGTTGGTTGTGTCAATTAGTTAGCACACAAATGGCCTGTGTTCGAGTCCCTCTAGTGTCACTTTTGACAATCTATATTTTTTTTTCTATTTTTTTTTTTTATATAACTCATGCTAATATATATATATGTATATTTTTTACAAAGCAGTCCAAGCAAGATATGAACAAAATAAGAATGGTCCTTGGTTCAAGTGAGACATTTTGCTACAGCTAACATGAAATTTTTTTATATAAATTTGCTAAAATATTTATCAACCTTCACTTTCATTATTTTAAAAATAACTCTTCTTCTTGCTTATTCTAATTGGAGGATTTTAGTTATAATATTCAATGTAAGTTATGGGGGATTAGCTTTTTATATGTTGTAACCATTGTGTATGGTATTTCTAACTGTTTGAAAGAAAATTAATGAAGAAACTTATCATGTAGGGATTACACTATTCAAAAATTATATAAGAATCTTGTTATAAAAAGTATAACTTTTATATAAGTTGAGGGTAAATCTTGTAACATTATAGTATTTTTGGAAAACTCATATTCACAACTAGTTACGTCAAAATTTTATGATATATAAATAACGATATCGAAATATAAATATCGACATTAGTTTCAAACGAATAATAAACATCACTATCGAATAACTTAAAAATAAACAATACAATCATTTTTATAACTCATCATTCACTAGTTTCTGTTAAATATTTAAAATGAATATTTTAACTTATCATTTACTAAACTTCGTAACATCGGGAAATGGATATACTATATTTAATATAATACACACAACTTAAATAAAATATAACATTGTTTTTGAACGTTAAGCATTTTGTCACACAAGTAGCGAAGATACAAACACTTTTCGAACATTGCCTTCTAAACAATTAAGCCATGAACATAAACCTTCGAGATCTAAGGTTTTCCATATTATCTAGGTCACGTGGTTTGAGCTGTTCCTTTTCATCGTTTGAGTTACGATACTACTACTACTGTACTACTGAGGTGAGTCATAGCCCCTACTCTTACTTGTTTTACAATGATTTATAAACATTTTTGGGGGAGATACATGCTTAATTACTGTTTTATACTTTTATAAGTACTCGTTAACTATATACATGTTACTGTGATTTCATAGCCCACTCTTTAACTATTTTCCCGTGGGAGAGATACATGCTTAAAACTCGAATACAAGTCTTTTATACCGGGTATTGAAATACCGTCAGGCCAATGTTATTTGCTTAAGTTACTATTGCCAAAAGTCCCTCGATCATGAACCTTAATCACTTGAAGGGTGAACGTAAATAAATGTGGATAGTACTATTAGTGATTGACAATCCTCGTTTGGTTGTTAGAGAAAACACCAGACGCACTTTATTATTCTTATTATAGGTTATTGGCAAATACCTATCTTGAGGGCCTACTACTTACCGTCATAACTTGAGATTATGATTGGCTGTTAATCGTTGAGTATCATGAGCTTAAGGCAATAACAGGAATATTGATTTAAACTTATTGATTGTATGTGATTACAATACATTCTTAACTTGTGATTCGAAACTCGTGTTAAATGGATTTATAAATCAATTACTATTTTTGATGTTGACCCGGTGAAGGGCAAACCAACGGATTGATTTGTATTAAATCGATAAGGAAATCACTCTTTTTCTAATTAACGATTTAAACTATAAACTCTATGAACTCACCAACCTTTGTGTTGACACTTTTAGCATGTGTTTATCTCAGGTAACTATACAAGAAGGAACTTGAAGGCACGGAGTGGGCTTGTAACCCGGCATGGGCTTAAATAAACATTTTGACATATTTAAATAAACTTGTTGTTTAAATTATGAAACATCGTGATGTCTCGAATATTTGGTATTTTGAATGAATTAAACTTTAAAGCGTCACTTTTGCGTCGGTTACTATGATTGTGACAAAGATCCTCGAAGTAACACCCAAAAAGTCTTCCGCTGACATTTTAAGTCTTCCGCTGACGTGATGATTTTTGGGGGTGTTACAATGCCCCAGATGTCAAAGATTTCACAAACTTGAATTGCATTTTGAAGCATTTCATTCTTTTGTGAAATATTCCCGTGACGTTGACAAGCGTCACAGGACTTGACCAATTCTTGGGCATCCTTGTAGATTGTGGGCCAATAAAAGCCGGAATCAAACACCTTTTTGGCGGTGTAGTTGGGATTGTGGTGGCCCCCCGTGGGACCAGCATGGCAAGCCTTTAAAATTTCCGTGGCTTCTTGACCATACACACACCGCCGGATGACTTGATCCGCACAAATTTTGAAAAGATAGGGGTCGTCCCAGAAGTAATGTTTTACATCTTTGAAGAATTTATTTTTTTGTTGGGACGACATCCCTTTCACAACAAAGTTACCCGCAAGGTAGTTTGCGAAGTCGGCAAACCATGGGGTAATCGAGTCTCCACGAAATGCAACCGCATTGAGGGTTTCGAGAGGAAATGTTTCGTTTATTTCCTTTTTCTCGAAAGCATCTTGGTGAGGGTTTTCAAGACGGGAGAGATGATCAACAGCTAGGTTCTCGGCTCCTTTTTTATCACGAATAATAGAAACCGGCATGACCCAAAAAACTCCTAACACCTTTTACGGTTGTGGGATGAGGTAATTTTGCAATGACATCAACTTTGGCTTTGTCTACCTCAATCCCGTTCTTTGAAATTTTATGGCCGAGGACAATGCCCTCTTTGACCATAAAGTGACTCTTCTCCCAATTTAGACATAACTTTGTGTCTTCACAATGTTTTAGCATGCTGTCTAAATGGGAGAGACATGATTAGAATGAATCCCCAATGACCGAAAAATCGTCCATAAAGACCTCCATAGTTTTCTCGATCATGTCGGAAAATATGGCCATCATACATCTTTGAAACGTGCCTGGAGCATTACATAAGCCAAATGGCATACGTTTATACGCAAAAGTTCCATAGGGGCACGTGAAAGTGGTCTTTTCCTGATCTTACGGATCAATGGGAATCTGAAAGTAACCCGAGAAACCATCGAGGAAGCAATAGTACTCATTCCCCGCTAATCTCTCGAGCATCTGATCCATAAAGGGCAGAGGAAAATGATCTTTACGGGTGGCGTCATTTAACTTACGATAGTCAATACAGACGCGCCAACCCGTAACCAAACGAGTTGGAATCAACCCATTCTCCTCATTTGTGACAATAGTAATGCCACCCTTTTTTGGAACACAATGAATTGGGCTAACCCAAGGACTGTCCGAGATAGGGTAAATCAATTCGGCATCAAGAAGTTTTAAAACTTCTTGTTTGATAACCTCGTGAATTTTTGGATTCACCCTTCTTTGTTGTTGGACTGCAGGTTTGAAGTCGTCCTTCATTAAAATCTTGTGGGTACAAAATTCAGGGTCAAAGCCCTTGATGTCGGAGAGTCGCCAAGCAATTGCTTGTTTATGTGACTTCAAAACTTTTATGATAGCAGCCTTTTCCTCAACGCTTAAACCTTTGGCAATTATGACGGGTAATTTATCATCACCCTCTAGAAATGCATATTCAAGATGAGGCGGCAAGTCCTTAAGTTCAACCTCGGGAAAGTCATCAGTTTTCTCAACATTTTTGACTTCCTCCTTATGAAGAGTTTGTGGTAGAACAGGAAGAGGAGAGGGATCTTCGTTTAATAACTTCTCAAGCAGGAGAATATCCCTCTCGGGGTCAATCTCTTGGTTATCGATTCCATCGGGAATCGAATCACTTTTGAGAAAGGCCTCAATTTCTTCTAAGATGAAGTCACTTCCCTCAAACGGAGTGAGGGAAGGAGAAGAATTGGCAATGATGGGATGAGAAGAATGAGTGAGGTTTTCACTCGAAGAATCATCAATGAAACCTAAAATCTCTTGAGCATACTCCTCAGCAGCAACATCGATGACATCTATTTGGTTCACCGATTCACAGTCGTAATTGGAGGAGTATCTCGAAGTTTGATTTAGGTTGAAGGTAATGGCTTCCGTTCCAACACGCATTGTGATCTCATTCTCAAATACATCGATAAGAGCATGCTCAGTTCTAAGGAATCCCCTTCCAAGAATGAGAGGGACCCTAGAATCGGCATCAAAGTCAACAATCACAAAATCTGCCGGAAAATGGAACTTTCCCACTTTAACGAATGCGTCCTCGGCTATGCCAAGGGGACGAGAAATTGAATGATCGGCAAGCTCTAAAGTCATGCACGTGGGAGTGAGTTCGGGAAGAGAGAGTTTCTTCCACACAGAATATGGCATCAGGTTAATTTTAGCACCTAGATCGGCTAAGGCGAAGCATTCAACCATACCCGGGAAAGTACAAGGAATGAGAAATTTCCCGGGGTCTCCAAGCTTTTCAGGTAGCTTTTTCAAGAGAACTGCTGAGCAGTGCTCATTCAGAGGAGTTCTTGAAATCTCAAAAAGTCTTTCCTTATTACTTAACAGATTCTTGATTGTTGATGCAAACTTGGGCATCAAGAGAATAGCGTCCGCGAAGCTAATGTCAAAGTGCAAATCTTGGAAGATTTGGAAAAATTTATCCATTTGGTAACTAGCCTTTTCGCGGAGCTTTTGTTCATTGAGACGTGATGGATAAGGAATAAAAGTTTTGGATTTGTCGATTGGAGTTTCTGGTGGTTCAAAGACAACTCCAGGCTTACATCTGGTTTCAGGATTAACCTGAGGTTGGACGTGTGCTGTACTTCATGGGCTAGGAGTTTGCACCTTTTCCTTTGTCACCTCAGGTTCACGTTCCACTACCTTCGGAGGAGAGGAAGAAGAAGTAGTAGGAATCGCGGGTTCATCATATGAAGCACCACTTCGTGTTGTGATCGCCTTAGCATCGCCACTCGGGTTAGCGATCGTGTTGCTCGGTAAAGTAGTACCTGAGCCCGAGGGTTGATCATTTAAAGACTTCTTGATATCAGAAATCTGGCTGACCAGCAACTTGTTCAACTCTTCTTGGGACTTCATGAATTGCTTTAACAACTCATCAGATGAAGGATCGGTTGGAACAATGGCTTGATTCGGATTAGGAAGATTTTGAGCTCGATTGTTCGGATTGGGACCTTGGTTGAAATTTCCTTGGTTTTGATGATGGAAATTCCCTTGATTCTGGTGATTGTTTCCATGAAAGTTCCCGGGATTCAAATTACCCTGACCTTGGTTCCGATTAAAGTTTCCTTGATTTTGGTGTTGGAAACTTTGATTTTGGAAACCTTGGTTTTGATTTCGGAAACCGTGACCCTGATTGAAGTTACCTTGGTTTTGAAAACCTTGGTTCACTCTATTTTGAATTTGGCCACAGTTTTGGACATTTTGGTTTTGATTAAAACCGGGAGGTCCAGGATAATGGTGAGGACGATAGTTCGGGTCCATAGGAGGGTGGTATTGATTGCCTCCTTGATTTTGGGACCCGACAACAGCATGAGCTTCATATGGAGTACCATCAGTAGCTGTGCAATTGTAGAAGGCATGCGGCCACCACAAGTCACACAGACTTCCACTTTTTTAACCTCAGCAGGGGGAGGATGTTGTGGAAATGAAACTTTCTTTGTTTGGGCGAGAACCAAAGCTTGGATCACTTCAGTGAGCTTGTCAAGCTTAGCATCCGTGCTAGATTGACCCACAGAAGATGAAGTAGAAGGACCCGCATTGATTTGAGAAACAATCGGTTTGCTTCGTGTAGAGTGGACCTTGGACTTGTTTTCTATGATATGTAAAGCTTCTTTTGAGGTTCTACACAAGAAATAACCTCCCGCGGAGGCATTGAGAGAATCTTGATCAGCTTGGCTCACGCCATTGTAGAAAGTATCGAGTTGCATCAACTCTGAGAAACCATTGTAACAATTCGCATTTTCAAGTTAATTACTTTTCCCAGCAGGTCACCCATGCCTGTACTACTCTCACATGAGCACGCTTAACCGTATGGGCGATTAACCGTTAGACCACAAAACGCGTTTCTAAGACTATTTGAGTTTTCAACTTATTAGAAAAAGTCAACATATTTTTTCCCTCCTCCATTGACCAAAAATCATCCCTTGATGTTATAAGTCATTTCGTGATTTTTAGGCTTACGGTTTGATGTCTAAAAGACATTTAATACCAACCGACACTAGACTGAGCCCAGCCTAGACATTATAAGTCATTTTAAATCATTTTTATCACATTAGAAAAGTAACATTTTACTTTTCTCAATTTTACGCAATATTCATACGTTTTACGTATTACGCGTTTTAGACCCGTGTTTCCAGTTTTTAGCAGGGTTTTAGCACCCGATAGATCCTACCACTCATTTTATATTTTATTATGGACTATATTGACATGTTTAACAATACTTTCAAGTTTCATATTTTTATGATACCCGGTTTTACGTTTTGAGGCTTAATCATTTACGGTTAGCTTTTTACGGAGTCAAAATGCACAAACTAAGCAAGATAACACCAAGACTCATCATCTAGTCATCTTATCCTCCTTGAACCACCATTTAGGGGGGGGGGTCACCATTTTGTGGCTTGATCTTGACCATTGATCTCTAGGATGTTTACAAGTGTCTAAATTAACCATGGTTACATTCTAACCCAATATATAGTTAACTATTTTTCTCATCCTATAAATAGCCAACTAATAACACATATAAAACTTGCACCACACCTTCTTATAACCTTCAAGTCCTAAAACCTAAGGCACTTTTCTTATATTTTGTAAGAAAGTTAACTAGTTTTTGAAAGAAAACTAGTGTTTGATCTTCAATCTTGGAAATTTTCTAAGAAAAGTTGTTATAACTTTAAAGTCTCCAAAAAGACGTCGTTATAATCTTCAAATAGCTTTGGACTTCAAGAAGGCGTCGTTATAATCTTCAAATAACCTCGGTTTATCATAGGTTGCAAAGGAGGAAAGCTTGTTCAATCAAAGTCCTAGTTCTTGTCCTAGTTTCCCTTTTTCATTAAGGCCAAAAGTTGTAAGCAAACCCTAACATACTTTCTTGCTTAATTATCATTTTCATGCTCTTTGTGTTCCTTTCATGCTATATATGTTCTTGTTATTGTGTTCATGATGTTTAAAAATGGATAAAACAAGTATTGGTATACATATGTTAACTTATGACAAGTAAACAAGCAAACTAGTGATTTTTATGGAGAACCACGACCAAAATAGTATAACTTTGATATTTGACACTTACTTACTGTTAAAGAGGACTTAACAAGGAAAACATAGCAATTTGAATCACCCAAAACAAGTACCCGAGTCAAAAGTTATGACCATTTGAAGCTAGCGAAACCAAAACGGCAAAACTGCCTAAATAGCATTCTGATCAAATTTTGCTTTTGAAAGTCACCCTTCTAGTCCGATTCATCAAAAAGTTAAAACACGAAAGTTGTCCGGAACAACGTTTTCGTTCAGGAACAAAGAAGCTCGAGACCTGAAAACGCTTTCCGAGTGATAATTTTCTTCAAAATCTTAACAGCCCATTTTAGACCAAAGTCACTATATTATAGTTATGATTTACTAAGACCAAGAGGTCTAATGACCTAAAGCCGAGACCACAACCATGGCTAAATGCCAAGGTTGAGTCTCAAGACCATGGAAAAATGACCAAGGTCACGGCGAAGCCATGACTAAATGACCATATAAACTTATTTAGGCGAAAACATGAAACAAGGAGTTGACGATAACTTGAACAAACAATTTGGATCTACTCCACCTAAAGAAACATGAGATACAAGTTATAATAAACTTACCCTAATAACAATCTTCATGTACAAATAGACTTTCCTAAGTTTATTCAAATATCGGACATGTAACTTTTCGGATCAAAACTTATACATTTGTTATCAAATACTACAATAGTAGGGAGCCTCATGTGAGGAGTTCAGTAAGTAAGCCGTCGAGATGAGTTGTGGATTTACGAATTAAAGTGTCCTGGCTCCTCGAACGTTTACTCCATGACTTCTGAATTATGTCGGCCCGAACGGTAGTAAGAGATATACAACTTATACATGTTTCATAAACCATTTATATTCAAAGACTTACGCTATATACTAAGTACTACATCATGAACATTATGCAAGACATATATGGTCAATTCTTCGTATTCTTAGACGTTACTCCAAACCTAAGTCGCAACGTTCTATTATAGGCTGCTCTTAGAGACTTTCACGATTCGACTACCACTTTGATTTCACATCACTTAAGCTTAAGGTGAGTCATAGCCCCTACTCTTTTCATACTTGTTTTAACTCTTGGGGGGGGATACATGCTCAACTACTTGCTTACTTGTACAAATACTCTTAAACATTTATACTTGATTGTTTATACTTGATTGTGTTACACTTGATTGTCTTATACTTGATCGCATTATACTTGATTTTCATATCTACATGATTGCGTTATATTTAATTGTGAGACTTCCAGTGGCTCCAGATTAAGTTGCTGGATGACCATTGAGACTTCCGATGGCTCCAAATTAAGTTGTTGGATGACTATTGAGGCTATTGATACATCCTAACATTTGCGAATGTTGGATACATCATAAACATGAGGTCTTCGGAGATGAAGTGTAGACTCACGACTAATTGCTAAACTGTTTTGATGAACTTATACATGTCTTTATTATTCATACTATATGTTAGCAGTGGGTTGTGAACACACAGGTTGCAAGTCTCTTATGGCGGGATTTGCAACTGAGTGGATTCTCAATGCCTTTGCTGTGTGAACATTCTTTTGAGGCTTTTTCAACTATTTTAAGACAAACTCTATGAACTCACCAACCATTGTGTTGACACTTTAGCATGTTTATCTCAGGTCTATAAGGTGATAGCTGTTGCATGGAGCATAGAGTCGCTTGGCATGTTTTGAAGACTTATGCTTTTATCTTTACCATTCGATTTGTCTTAAAACTCTTATGTATTGTATTATGGAACTCAAGTTTGTATTTCGGAATTTATTAATCGAATGGTCACTTTTCAAAACGTCTCATTTAGAGTTCGTTTTCTATACCTTGTTCTTTGTATTATGAAGTAGCACCCCTATGACACAGTCTTCCGCTGCGGTATTTTGGGGGTGTTACAGATTGGTACCAGAGCCTTGGTTATAGAGAACTAGGTTGCATTGAGTGCCTAGACTATAACTGCTATATACGTTAGGACCCTTCTCTTTATTTTGCCTTACACACACTTCATGCGCCTATGCTTATTGCTAATTGTTTGTTTAGAAGAAACCCAAGACAATAGTCAAGTCATCAAAAATTTAGAGCTAAGTAATAATTGTTTAATTAACTTAATCTTGTGACAGTTCTTGTTTGATAAGACATAAGATTAAGTTAAATAAAGGTTATTAGTTTCCTGTAGAGATTTGATGATTTTCCTTACACTTACTTTATATGATTCTAATACCTAGAAGTGGTTCATATGTCCTAGTACGACACTCAAACCTTTCTACAAGCGTGACTAGTCCATTTCGTCATATCACCTTCTCTAGATACCCAGACTATGTTACCCTTTCACAACTTAAGAGCAGATGATAGAAAGTCTACCCAATTATGTAGTACCAATTGTTGTGTTATGTGTGCCTGGTAAATATGTATACGTGTGAAAGGAAGCAATTATAATTATGGTGGCCAACATAATTATAAATGCGTCATGACTCACGTAGACATATGTGACCATGCTTACATTAATCAACGATTGACTCAAATTGACAAGATTTAAGACTAAAGTAGTCTAGGAATATCACCTCATATCTGACGTCGACAAAATATCCCTCCTTGTAGATATCATGGCACCAAAGAGAGTAACTCGTAGCACTAGCCGAGGTGGTGCAACACCAAGAGGTGGAAGAACTGGTGGTCGTGGAGGTAGAGGAGCTGCTCACGACACTAGTAACCCTAGTAATGATAGTGGAAGAACTGGTGGACGTGGAGGTAGAGGAGATGCTCACGACACTAGTAACCCTAGTAATGCTGGTGGAAATCCAGATGTCTCCACCATTATTGCCCAACAACTACAAAACCTACTTCCCACTATAGTCACACAAGTTGGCAATCACATGAACAATTCGGGAAACCACGGAAGCATAAATGACGCTACAAATGATGGAGGAAGGAATAACAACAACAACCACAACAACAACAACAACAACCATAGGACTGGATGTACGTATAAGGAATTTACGTCATGCAAACCAATTGAGTTTAATGGCAAAGGCGGTGCATTGGCATATACACGATGGGTTGAGAAGATGGAGTCAGTGATCGATATCAGTAACTGTGCAATCCACCAGAGAGTGAAATATTCTGCATGCTTGCTATCAGAAAAGGCATTGACATGGTGGAACATGCAGATTCAAGCAAGGACTAGAGAAGTAGCTGTAGGCATGACATGGGACGACTTTAAGGGACTACTGAAGGAAGAATACTGCCCGGTTAATGAAATGCAAAAACTAGAAGACGAGTTTTGGCATCACTCTATGGTAGGGGCTGGTCATGCAACCTACACAGATCGGTTTCATGAACTAGCTAAACTAGTTCCTCATCTGGTTACCCCTGAATCCAAGAGGATTGAGAGGTACATTTATGGCCTTGTTCCCGAGATTCGTGGGATGGTGAAAACAACCGAACCTCCCACAATTCAAAGTGCAATATTAAGAGCAGGGACCCTAACAGATGAGATGGTTAGGAATGGAACTTTGAAGATTAGTGATAAAAGGAAGGGAGCAGGTGAATCAAGCGAGCAAAAGGGTACAATGGTTGATAATAAGAGAGTAAGAGGATTTGCGGCAACAGTTTATGATCAGGGAAAGTATGAAGGTCCACATCCTAAGTGTAATAAATGTGCTTATCATCATCAGAGGTCTGAGCCCTGTCGAATGTGTACTAATTGCAATCAAAAGAGCCATTTTACAAATCAGTGTAAAGCAACGGCAAGGCAAGTAACACCGGTGAATGCGGGCAATATAAGAAACAACCAAAAGACATGCTTTGAGTGCAACAGCCCAAACCACTTCCGAGATACTTGTCCTAAGTTAAATAGGGCACAGGGACAAGTGCTGGACAACCCAACTTTAGCCGTTATGCTTGAAGAAAATAACCCAAACCGTGGATACAATGTTAGTCCACCTCGGGGTCGAGCATACTATTTGGGTGCTAAGGAAGCCCGCAATGCGTAACGGGTACGTACCTTATCCTACCATATTATTCTATTCTAGTTCAAAATCTAGCTTTATTATGCCGTTATTAAGATAAGAGACCTTGACACACATAGAACTTCGGGACGAAGTTCCCCGTAAGGGGTAGAGACTGTAACAATTCGCATTTTCAAGTTAATTACTTTTCCCAGCAGGTCACCCATGCCTGTACTACTCTCACATGAGCACGCTTAACCGTATGGGCGATTAACCGTTAGACCACAAAACGCGTTTCTAAGACTATTTGAGTTTTCAACTTATTAGAAAAAGTCAACATATTTTTTCCCTCCTCCATTGACCAAAAATCATCCCTTGATGTTATAAGTCATTTCGTGATTTTTAGGCTTACGGTTTGATGTCTAAAAGACATTTAATACCAACCGACACTAGACTGAGCCCAGCCTAGACATTATAAGTCATTTTAAATCATTTTTATCACATTAGAAAAGTAACATTTTACTTTTCTCAATTTTACGCAATATTCGTACGTTTTACGTATTACGCGTTTTAGACCCGTGTTTCCAGTTTTTAGCAGGGTTTTAGCACCCGATAGATCCTACCACTCATTTTATATTTTATTATGGACTATATTGACATGTTTAACAATACTTTCAAGTTTTATATTTTTACGATACCCGGTTTTACGTTTTGAGGCTTAATCATTTACGGTTAGCTTTTTACGGAGTCAAAATGCACAAACTAAGCAAGATAACACCAAGACTCATCATCTAGTCATCTTATCCTCCTTGAACCGCCATTTAGGGGGGGGGGGAGTCACCATTTTGTGGCTTGATCTTGATCATTGATCTCTAGGATGTTTACAAGTGTCTAAATTAACCATGGTTACATTCTAACCCAATATATAGTTAACTATTTTTCTCATCCTATAAATAGCCAACTAATAACACATATAAAACTTGCACCACACCTTCTTATAACCTTCAAGTCCTAAAACCTAAGGCACTTTTCTTATATTTTGTAAGAAAGTTAACTAGTTTTTGAAAGAAAACTAGTGTTTGATCTTCAATCTTGGAAATTTTCTAAGAAAAGTTGTTATAACTTTAAAGTCTCCAAAAAGACGTCGTTATAATCTTCAAATAGCTTTGGACTTCAAGAAGGCGTCGTTATAATCTTCAAATAACCTCGGTTTATCATAGGTTGCAAAGGAGGAAAGCTTGTTCAATCAAAGTCCTAGTTCTTGTCCTAGTTTCCCTTTTTCATTAAGGCCAAAAGTTGTAAGCAAACCCTAACATACTTTCTTGCTTAATTATCATTTTCATGCTCTTTGTGTTCCTTTCATGCTATATATGTTCTTGTTATTGTGTTCATGATGTTTAAAAATGGATAAAACAAGTATTGGTATACATATGTTAACTTATGACAAGTAAACAAGCAAACTAGTGATTTTTATGGAGAACCACGACCAAAATAGTATAACTTTGATATTTGACACTTACTTACTGTTAAAGAGGACTTAACAAAGAAAACATAGCAATTTGAATCACCCAAAACAAGTACCCGAGTCAAAAGTTATGACCATTTGAAGCTAGCGAAACCAAAACGGCAAAACTGCCTAAATAGCATTCTGATCAAATTTTGCTTTTGAAAGTCACCCTTCTAGTCCGATTCATCAAAAAGTTAAAACACGAAAGTTGTCCGGAACGACGTTTTCGTTCAGGAACAAAGAAGCTCGAGACCTGAAAACGCTTTCCGAGTGATAATTTTCTTCAAAATCTTAACAGCCCATTTTAGACCAAAGTCACTATATTATAGTTATGATTTACTAAGACCAAGATGTCTAATGAAATAAAGCCGAGACCACAACCATGGCTAAATGCCAAGGTTGAGTCTCAAGACCATGGAAAAATGACCAAGGTCACGGCGAAGCCATGACTAAATGACCATATAAACTTATTTAGGCGAAAACATGAAACAAGGAGTTGACGATAACTTGAACAAACAATTTGGATCTACTCCACCTAAAGAAACATGAGATACAAGTTATAATAAACTTACCCTAATAACAATCTTCATGTACAAATAGACTTTCCTAAGTTTATTCAAATATCGGACATGTAACTTTTCGGATCAAAACTTATACATTTGTTATCAAATACTACAATAGTAGGGAGCCTCATGTGAGGAGTTCAGTAAGTAAGCCGTCGAGATGAGTTGTGGATTTATGAATTAAAGTGTCCTGGCTCCTCGAACGTTTACTCCATGACTTCTGAATTATGTCGGCCCGAACGGTAGTAAGAGATATACAACTTATACATGTTTCATAAACCATTTATATTCAAAGACTTACGCTATATACTAAGTACTACATCATGAACATTATGCAAGACATATATGGGCAATTCTTCGTATTCTTAGACGTTACTCCAAACCTAAGTCGCAACGTTCTATTATAGGCTGCTCTTAGAGACTTTCACGATTCGACTACCACTTTGATTTCACATCACTTAAGCTTAAGGTGAGTCATAGCCCCTACTCTTTTCATACTTGTTTTAACTCTTGGGGGGGATACATGCTCAACTACTTGCTTACTTGTACAAATACTCTTAAACATTTATACTTGATTGTTTATACTTGATTGTGTTACACTTGATTGTCTTATACTTGATCGCATTATACTTGATTTTCATATCTACATGATTGCGTTATATTTAATTGTGAGACTTCCAGTGGCTCCAGATTAAGTTGCTGGATGACCATTGAGACTTCCGATGGCTCCAAATTAAGTTGTTGGATGACTATTGAGGCTATTGATACATCCTAACATTTGCGAATGTTGGATACATCATAAACGTGAGGTCTTCGGAGATGAAGTGTAGACTCACGACTAATTGCTAAACTGTTTTGATGAACTTATACATGTCTTTATTATTCATACTATATGTTAGCAGTGGGTTGTGAACACACAGGTTGCAAGTCTCTTATGGCGGGATTTGCAACTGAGTGGATTCTCAATGCCTTTGCTGTGTGAACATTCTTTTGAGGCTTTTTCAACTGTTTTAAGACAAACTATATGAACTCACCAACCATTGTGTTGACACTTTAGCATGTTTATCTCAGGTCTATAAGGTGATAGCTGTTGCATGGAGCATAGAGTCGCTTGGCATGTTTTGAAGACTTATGCTTTTATCTTTACCATTCGATTTGTCTTAAAACTCTTATGTATTGTATTATGGAACTCAAGTTTGTATTTCGGAATTTATTAATCGAATGGTCACTTTTCAAAACGTCTCATTTAGAGTTCGTTTTCTATACCTTGTTCTTTGTATTATGAAGTAGCACCCCTATGACACAGTCTTCCGCTGCGGTATTTTGGGGGTGTTACAACCATGATGTGGACACTTGCGAAGTAATTCTTTGAAACGATCCCACGCTTCACCAAAAGATTCATCATATTTCTGAGTGAACTTGGTGATTTCGTTCTTAAGACTCGTGGTCTTGGAAGGTGGGAAGAATTCATTCAAAAAAATTTTCACAAGATCTTCCAATGTCTCAATAGTTCTAGGAGGTTGTTTTTCAAGCCAAATCCGGGCTTGTCCCTCCAGGGAGAATGGGAAGAGAAGAAGTTTGATTGCTTCACAAGGGACATTCTTGTACTTGATGGTCGATGTGATTTTATTGAACCATCGAATGTGAGCATGAGGATCGTCCCTCTCAAAACCGTAGAATTGACTTGAGGTTACAAGATTGAGTAACCTGGTTTTGAGCTCGAAATTATCAGCCACGATGGCTGGAACAACAATGGCATCTCCGTAACCCTCGATGGGTGCTTGGAGAAGCTCACACATGGGGTGGTCTTCCGCCATGGTGATAGTGGGTGTGGCAACAGTACGGATCTCAGATCCGGCTGTTGGTGCAGAACGTCTACGAGGTCTTCGAGGTTTCTGGACAAGCTCACGTAATGGGCTAGTGGACCTTGAAGAACGAGTGCGCATGCACTAGGGATAAAAACCAATCAAAACAAAATCGAGGCAAATCCACAGTGAACTTAAACCAATAATCACAAGCAAGTGGCTTCCTTAAGAAAGGTACACCACTCACAGAGATACAAAGGCAAGTTTTAAATCTTAGGTTTGGGAACTTATTATGTTCACACCCCCAGTTGGTAGGTGTTCTGGCTTGGTTTGCGACGGTTAGTTTTTATGTATGATTATTATTCACAAGAAAATACGGATGTTTTTGGGTTTTGTGTATGGGTGAAAAACTTTTTGGACAATATTTTTGGTATCGTCTCGTAATCTAAAATCGTTTCTCTTTAAGAATCACCTTAAAAGAAAACCGAATCAGAAAACGTTACGATCCGTTTTTTTTTTTTTTTTTTTTTTTTTTTTTTTTTTTTTTTTTTTTTTTTTGGTGTTTTAACACTTTAGGAAAAGTGTTAATGACTTTTTTATGTTTTGATTTAAAATTTACAAAAGTGATGGGTTTTTACGATGATCGAGGTGAGATAACACTAATCTCAAAAGACGCTGAAAAAATGCGCACACCTCCCCGGCAGCGGCGCCAAAATTTGATTGATGCTAAATAGTCAACCTAAATTGACCAAGGATGTGGTCAACGAGGTTAAACTCCCTAGAGTCAATCTCCGGATAATATAAGGTATCACCAGGTCGTTAAGTCCCGACAAGGTGTGAATTGTAACTGAGCGTGCTTTGTGATCGGGTGATTATTCACAGAAAAGGGTTGTTATGAGAATTATTTGGAAATTATTAACAGAAATAGCTTAGGAAAGCTACGTGATTGATTACGGGAATTAAGATTAAGAAGATGTGATCTAAAACTTAAAAACGTACGTTTTAATTAAAAACGTACACAGACGAACGTGAAAGAAAGTACAACTGATGAACAGAAAGGCTATGAGTGTGAAATTTTTATTTTTACAATTCTAATAAATAAAGAAAATTTTGAGAAAAAGAAAAATTATTTTTACACTATTTATTTATTAATTATTAATTAATTACTAACTATCTATTTATTAACTAATTATATTAATTTAAATTATTACAAATGACTAAAAAGACTTAGATAATTAAGAAGATTTTTATAAATCTAATTAACCAACACAGGAATCCTAAAAATTATAAAAAGTTGATTTTATGTATTTTTTAAACTAATTTACTAATTATTATTCTAATTATTAATTAATTACCAATTAAACTAATTATATTATAAAAAATAGAAAATGAACAGTAGAAATTCTAGAAAAATTTATAAAAATGTTTAACTTATATAAAAGCTAGAAAAATTATAAAAACTAGGTGTTACTTAATAAAATCTAATTATGCTAATTAATTATTTAATATTAATTAATAATTAATTAAACTAAAATTAATCCTAAAAACCACTAAAAGACAAAAGAAAAATATGGAAAAATTTATAAAATTACTTTAATATAAAAGAGATTTAATAAAAATATAAAAATGCTAAAGTGCTTAAAAATAAGCTAAAAAGAAAATTAAAAAGATAGTTTCTATTAAATAGAAGCTATCACTATAATTAAAATTTGTTTTTTGTGTTTTTTCTTTTTCCAAACTATTAATACACTAAAAACTAAAAACTTTTACAAAGACACCTTCACTGAAACTCAGGTAATAAGCATTTGAGTGCTTATTAGCTTAAGCAGTTGACTTTCTTTGACCAAAGGAGAGATTAAGCTCAAATGAGCTTATGTGGGGTCCACAATGGTGGAAAGTGGTTCAGTTTACTTATTTGGACAAGTTAAGCAAGCTACAAACAAATAAGCTATCAAAAGAAGCCAAGAAATCAGAATAAGCACTTGCTTATTTTGGAAACTCAGACAAAAAATGGGACAACCTTTTGAGGTGGTTTCAAGTGGGGTCCACAGTGATTAAGGTCAAACTAAAGGTCAAAACCTGAAGCCTGCAAGGAGGGGGTTGAATGAACCCAAAATGGGTCAGTGGGACACACTGGGGTGGCCACAATGAGCCACCAAAGTAGTGGTGGTGACTGGTGGTCTGATGCACAGGGGACTTACTTCCCCTGCAGCCTTGTTTGAAGGGCAAATTGGTCCACTAGAAAAATTCACAAAATTATAACAAATGCAAGAAACCCAAGTTCAGCTGGTAGATAATACACCCAACAAGTTTCAAAACCTAAATCTTACCACAAAATTCCATAAAATTCATGCAATAAATGGAAAATCTGAGACTTATGCTTTTGACTTTTTTTAGAAAACTTGATTATTTGACTTTTATGAACTTTGGCTGCTTCAAATTAACTGATAATGTTATGTTAAGCTAAAAGAGGACCAAATTAAGCTACAAATCACACTTTTGCATTGATTTAATGGGATTTGGATCTCAATATCTCCACAGTTAACTGTGGAGATGGTTTTACTTGTGATTTTGACTTTAACTGCTATTTAGGACCAAAAGATTGTTTGAAATGGTGTTATTAGAGATTGCTGAGTTATGAGAACAAAGAGTAAACACTAAGCTCAAGTAAACCTACCCACACAGTCAAATCCAAACACCCTCTTAACCCACAGATTATTAATAAAACTAATTCAATTCAAACCAAACTACAAGCTAATGATCATGACTAATTTAAATAAGTGACAAATACTAAAAATACACAATAATAAGCAGTGATCACAATTAAAAAACTTAAAAGAGTAAAGAGTAAAAGTTAAGGCTTACAATAAAAATGCCAACTGAAACAAGGGACCAGGACCAAATTTCAACCTATGTGGCTTCCATAAGCCTCTAATACCCTTATCAATCACCAATCACTGAGTTTCCAGGCTTCATCAACCTTTGATCATCAATTTTTTATTTTATTTTGATTTTTCTTATTTTTTTGAGTATTTATTGAAACTGGATCACTGATTTCAATAGAAGCTTGTCAAGCTTCTAAAAGTCTTTTGTTTGAGCTTATATGAGTATACAATCAACCATAGATCACTATTAAACTTAAATCATTACTTGAGAATTTTAAATAAAACTTGAATTTGGAAAATGAGAGATAAACTTAAAACAGAACTTTTATTGCTTGAAAACAGATTACAAGGATTAAATAAACACTAGAAAGCCTAAATTACAATTCCTACACACACTACATTAATGCTCATATTGAGCTACTATATATACTACGCTACTAAAATAAGCTCCACACCCTTCCACACGGCTTCCAAGCACCTTTTTAGAGTTCCTTTGACCTTTTCCTTGACCCAAGACCAAATCCCCATCGTTGAATTAACAATTGAGCCATCCTAGCCTTTGATGGGATTTTTGCCGCCAAAACACAAACAGGCAAAATTAGTGGTGTGGTTGGGGTCATTTAATGGAGTGGTGGTGGGGGTTGGTTTGGTTGGTGAAATGCATTTATTGTGGGGGGGGGGGGGCTATTGGTGAAAAGGTGGGGAGGAGGGGGAGCAGGGAACCCTGGTTTTGTGGGATATGGTTGGGAGGGAGATGGAGTTGACTGGGGTGTTTGACCGGGGTGGTTTTATTAATAAAATGGGAAGTGGGCCTGGGAGTGGAGTGGGCTTGGCATGGTTTTGGGCTTGAGTTTGGATTGGGTTTGTTTGGTTTGGTTTATATAAATAAAAAGGGTCCGTTTGGTTTTTAGTTATCACAAGGACCAATTTTGTAATTTACAAAACCTGAGGGACTGAAAATGTAGTTTCTACAATTTGCTTATGAGGACCAATATTGCCACAATTCCAAAGTCCAAGAACCAAATTCTCATTTTTCCACTTTTTCAAAATTCCCAGGGACCTATTCTGCCATTTTCAAAATCTCAGGGGCCAAACATGTAATTTTGGAAACTTATGACCCAAGTATCATATTTTTGTAATATTTGACTTCCAAAAGCTTGGGTTGACTTTTCCTTTCAAAATATATGCATAGGGACTATGTTTGACAAGTTTTGAAACTTGAGGGACTGAAACTGCCAATATTGCAAACTTTGTACGTTTTTCATTTGTTTTTGCTCATTTTGCATTTAAAACACATAAAACACAATCCCTGGGATAATTTAAGTATTTTGATAACTTTTTGATTGTCTTTGTATGTTTTGGCAGTTTAAATACGACAAAAATGATGAGTGTTTGAGCACTCATCAATTACTTACCAATGAGGAAGATTCTAGCTAGATGGTCAAAAGTGATTTGGTCTCATTAACAAAATAAAATATGCTTTCCTTTAATCGGGTGTTTATGTAAATTAGGTGAGCTCAAATTTGATTCACTTCCTCAAGTGGAAGATTCTTGCTAAAAATGGATTATGGAAGGTTTAAAGCAAGAACACATTTGAATGTTTTCTTCTTTAGTCTTCGATTATTACCAAAATGGCTAATCTATTTTACATGCAAGATAAGTTTGAATTCATTTTCAAAGGGGAAGATTCTACCTTGTTGATCAAGTGTGTTTTTAAAACATTTTGTTTAAAGGAAAGTAATTTGTTTAAAAAAAAGTAAATAAACCTTTTGTGAAAGTTTACAAAAATATGTTAGGTTATATAAAATGATGTAAGAGATTTTACAAGCTGATGAAAATGTTTTGATGCAATGTATAAGAATAAATGCAAATTTGATTTATTAAGCTAGTTTATAAAATCATGTCCATACCTTCTATGAAATGTAAAATGAGGTTCGAAAGAGAATGACTTAGATTGTAAATACTTTATGACTATATTTTAAACATTCTTAATTGTTTGTTAAACGGTTTGATTATTATGTAACATTACAAACATGTTCGAACCTGCGTTGAAACATGAGAAGACTCGAGACGTCAAGATGTGTTTATTAATATGTATGTTTTGACAATTTATAGTTACAAGTAACTTGCGTATTTTAGTTTATATATCACAAGTTACATATTTGTCATTATTAAAACATGAGAGACCATTTACTTTAAGTGTTTTGCACTAACATCAAAGTTTAACAGGAAAATATAAGTAATTTCTATACACTTTATTTTATTTTATTTATTTTTTTTAATTTATTTTTTATTTTTTATTTTTATTTTTTTTATGTGTTTATGTTTACAGACCATGTGAATCACCACTGATATTCTACACTTCTTTCATAAGATATGATGAGTTTAACATGAAGAAAATTCGGATGGAAGGAGAGGAGCAAAAGAAAAGAAAAAATTAAACGGAATAGGCTTTATGGAAACAATTAGAAGATGGTAATGACAAGAAAGAAAACCAAATTTATCGGAGCAAAGGGCAAAATAATCAAAACACATATTTAAAATAATCAAAACACATATTTAGTGGCGCATGGATGAAAAAAAAAATAGAAGTGAGTTATATTAAATATCAAATTTTACTTAGGACTCATCCCACCATTCAATTAAAAAAACATCATTAATTGAGATTAAAAATATTATAATATTTCACCCAGTTTTATAATTTAAATATCTCTTAAATCGTTAATCGTTAAGCGAAAATAATTACACCATCGCGACGAGCATTTAATTATCTTTCTATAGACGGACACTTTGATATACTTTCGACAATTTTTTTTTTGTTTTTTTCACGTTTTTCTTCGTGGCCGAAAAAAATCATATATAATATATCATATATGATTTTTTCGACCACGAAAAAAAACGTGAAAAAAACGAAAAAAATAATTGTCGAAAATATATTAAAGTGCCTATCGATAGAAAAATAATTAAATGCTCGTCGTAACGGTATATATTTTTTTGCTTAACGATTTGAAAAAATATGATGAAAGTGGGTTTTTTAAATTGTTGGGTTTAATCTCATCAATTAGATCAAATAAAGATTGAGGGAAGATGGAGGGTGGAGATTAGTCTCTTGGTATGTAAATCCTCAAATGATCTTAAATCAAATAAATGTTGTATAAATCACCGCTTATATATTTCTTGAGTTACTTTATTTTGTATATTCTTATTTTGGTGCATACTAATTGATAAATTCGCAACATCCATCAGCTATCTAGTTATTAAATATGGAGAAATAAGTCCAAGTTTTTTGTTTATTTATTTATTTATTTTTGGTGTCTTGATTTTTCACGCTACCTTTTACTTTTTTCTTTTTGTTATGTTTTTTGTTTTTTGTTCTAAACCACGTTTTTTTTCTTTTTTTCTTAATACACGTTTTTTTCGCTTTCATACACTTTCGTCTGTTTTCATACGTTTTCGCCCGTTTTCATATATTTTCGCTAATTTTCTTACGTTTTCGTCTGTTTTCATACGTTTTTCGTCCGCTTTCTTACATTTTCGCCCCGTTAACGTCTGTTTTCATATGCTTTCATCTGTTTTCTTACATTTTCGTTTGTTTTTATACGTTTTCATCCGTTTTATATGTTTTCGTTCGTTCTAATACGTTTTCGTCCGTTTTCTTTCGTTTTCGTCCATTTTTCATACGTCTTCGTCCGTTTTCAGACGTGTTTTTATACTTTCATACGTTTTCGTCCGTTCATACATATTCGTTCGTTTTCTTACGTTTTCGTCCGTTTTCTTCCGTTTTCATATACTTTCATTCGTTTTCGTCCGTTTTTAAATGTTTTTTTTTTGTCATTTTAAGACGTTTTCATATATTTCTAAATATCACAAGTGGATCACAAGTGGTATTCTGAATATCACAAGTGATATTCTAAACATCACAAGTTATATTCTGAATATCACAAGTGATATTTTGTGATATTCAGAATATCACTTGTGATATTCTGAATATCACAAGTAATTTTCTGTGATAAGTGAAATATCACAAGTGATACTATGGGTACCACAAATGATATTATAGATATCATAAGTAATATTCATCCATTTTTCATATGTTTTCGTCCGTTTTCATACATATTCGTTCGTTTTCTTACGTTTTCGTTTATTTTCATACGTTTTCGTCCGTTTTCATCCAGCTTTCAAATGTTTTTGTCCTTTTCATACATGTTTTTACACTTTCATACGTTTTATTCCGTTTTCATACATTTTCATTCATTTTCGTCCATTTTTAAATTTTTTTTGCCATTTTCAGACGTTTTCATATGTTTCTAAATATCATAAGTGATATTATAAATATCACAAGTTATATTCTGAATATCACAAATGATATTTTGTGATATTCTAAACATCACAATTTATATTCTGAATATCACAAGTGATATTCTGTGATATTCAGAATATCACAAGTGATATTCTGAATATCACAAGTGAATTTCTATGATATGCAGAATACCAAAAGTGATACTATGAGTAGCACAAATGATATTCTGGATATCATAAGTAATATTCGTCCATTTTTCATACGTCTTCGTCCTTTTTCAGACGTGTTTTTACGCTTTCGTATATTTTCGTCCGTTTTCATACATATTCGTTCGTTTTCTAATGTTTTCGTTCGCTTTCATACGTTTTCGTCCGTTTTCATCCGTTTTCTTTCATTTTCGTCCAGATTTTAAACATTTTTATCCTTTTCATACCTGTTTTTACACTTTCATACGTTGTCGTCCATTTTCATCTATTTTCATTCATTTTTGTCCGTTTTTAAATGTTCTTTTAACATTTTTAGACGTTTTCATATGTTTTTAAATATCACAAGTTATAGTTTGAATATCACAAGGATATTCTGAATATCACAAGTGATATTTTGAATATCACAAGTGATACTCTGTGATATTCTAAACATCACAAGTTATATTCTGAATATCACAAATGATATTATGTGATATTCAGAATATAACAAGTGATATTCTGAATATCACAAGTGATTTTCTATGATATGCAGAATATCACAAGTGATACTATGAGTACCACAAATGATATTCTGGATATTATAAGTAATTTTCTGCGATATTCAGAATATCATAAGTGATATTCTGACTATAATAAGTGATTTTCTGAATATGACAAGTGATTTTCAACAAATGTTTTATAACATGAAAATTACAAGTGATATTCAGAAAATCACAAGTGATAGATATTTTGAAAATCACAAGTGATAGATATTCTGGAAATCACAAGTGATATTTGGAATATACCATTGATATTCAGAATATCACTTGTGATATTCTGAATATCAATTGTGATATTAAAAAACGTATAAAAACGGACAAAAATGTAAAAAATGGACTAATACGTATGAAAACGGACGAATACATATGAAAACAGACGAAAACATAAGAAAATCACAAGTGATATTCTGGATATCACTGAATATCACTTGTGATATTCAGAAAGCACTTGTGATATTAAGAAACATAATAAAATGGACGAAAATGTAAGAAAACGGATGAATACGTATGAAAACGGACAAAAAACGTATGAGTGCATAAAAACATGTATGAAAACGAACAAAAACGTATGAAAAATGGTCGAAAACGAAAGAAAACAGATGAAAATGGACGTTAACGTATTAAAACGAACGAAAACGTAAAAAATTGGACCAAAACGTATGAAAAAGGATGAAAACGTAAGAAAATGGACGAAAACGTAAGAAAACAGCCGAAAATGTATGAAAGCATAAAAACATATCTGAAAACGGACAAAAACGTATGAAAAATGATCGAAAACGAAAGAAAAATAGATGAAAATGGACGAAAACGTATGCAAACGAACGAAAAAAATAAGAAAATGTAAGAAAACGGATGAAAACGGACGAAAACGTCTGAAAATAGACGAAAACGTCTAAAAATGAGCGAAAACATAAAAACGGACAAAAACGTGTGAAAACAGACGAAAACGTATACAAAACATATGAAAACAGACAAAAACGTATAAAAATGGACGAAAACGTATTAAAACAGACGAAAACGTTTGAAAACGGATGAAAACGTATAAAAACGAATGGAAACAGACGAAAACTTTTTAAAAGAGACGAAAATGTAAAAAAACGTATGAAAACGGACGAAAATATATAAAAAAAATGAAAACGTATGAAAGAGAAGAAGGGAAAAAACGTGAACTAAAAAAAACATGAACTGAAAAAAAATAAAACTTGAATTAGGAAAAAAAAAGAAAAGAAAAAAAAAGCGTGAAAAAAAACACACCAAAAAAGAAAATAAAAATGAATAATAAAAAAGACAAAAAGACAGAAAAAAAACATGCACTTAGGTTTCACATTTAATTTTAGTTTAATCCCTATCATTAGATCAAACTAAATGGATGGTGGGAATTTGTCCCTTGATATGTATCAAAATAAGAGTATTCATTTGAGTTTTCCTCATATTTTCTATGAGATAATCAACAAAATAGACTGGGCAACCATGGTGAATTCGGTTCCTGCCCCCGGATCAGAAAGTGTCTTTTTTAGACAGGGCAACTGGGCTTCTGCAAGTGACAAGTGTTGATTGTCTGTCAGATTTTTAGGTAACCTGTCAGTTTTTTGGGCAACAACCGCCAATTTTTTGGCAACTGGGGCACTTGTCATCATATGAGCCGAGTTGCCCTGTCTAAAAAAGACATTTTTAGATCGGGGGTAGGAACTGAATTCACCATTGTTGCCCGGACTATTTTGGTGATTATCCCTGTTTCTATTCCAAAAAACATAACGATCTTAAATCATTATCCGTATGTTACATGTTTGGCTATAAAAGTTCCTTTCTAAATTTGAAGTTATTTTTTTGAGTAAATTGAAACATTATTAAAGTGTTTGTATAATTAAAGTTTTAACCTTTATTTATTCCTGTCATAACACTATTAGCAAATATCATTATCGGAAGCCAGATGTCTAATAAAATTCATTCTTTTTAAGGATGTCTAGAAAAATGATTGGCGAAAAGATTGCAAAAACTCTCAATGAAACATAAAGTGTTAGACAAAAAGCTTCCAGAAAATAGTACTCCCATGTCTCAAATTATTATCACAAAACAAAAATCACATAGTTTAATAAAATTGAGACAATTTTAATTTTTAATAATTCAAATAGAATATTTTCTCACTAAATTTTTTAGTTTTTACTTAAAAAAGAAATCGAACAATTATTTTGAGATATGTCAGGATATGAAAAATTATTTTGAGACTGAAGTAATACTCATCAGTAGAAGATGGTTAGTGCCTACAAAATTTCTTTACGTATTTATAAAGAAGTGTGTAAATGATGGAACGAAAAGTTGTCCTAAAGCTACAATGGAGGTCCATTATTCTATGCTTGTATATTGTATAAAGGGTACTTTCGAAAGTAGACCGCCTAATATCATTTTCTAGATTATAAATTTTTAAAAGTTCAAAATAGATCGGGCGACTGGATAACTTGTACAATATAACCATAAGCCAACAAGTGTCCACTTATGATGCGTGAATTAATCTTTATTCGATTGATTAAGATGATGTGTCAAACGTAGACACTAGTTGCTCAAAAAACGAGTCACCCTTGATCTATATTGGACTTTTGAAAATAAAGTAATATACATTAAAGCGATTGTTCTATTTTCAAAATTTTCCCATTGTGCCTTTCAAAATAATAATAATAATAATAATAATAATAATAATAATAATAATAACCAATTGTATAAACATATATCCTTAGGGTATAGATATAGTAGTGGTAGCTAGAATGCTATTCTCCAGTTGCTAAAAATAGCAAGCATGTGGCCTTGTGTGTCATATGCGTTGCAACCATCATGGCAAAGCCCCACGATATAAATCCGCAATCAATTAATGTATGGTACTTAGCTCGATGGACGAAAGAAATTCATTTACCTTTATGTGGATGTGAGTTCAAATTGATATGCAATCAAATATCAAGTTAAACCGTTCTAAGATAAACTATTGAGTCCTGATGACGGATTTAGAAAAGGGGTAGATAAACTTTAGGCTAATTAAAAGATATAAAAAAAAGTCTTAAGTATCACAAAATGTTAATGGGCGTTGCACAAATAAAAATGCATAAATTTTCAAGAAAATCTACACTGTGTCGGCTAACATCAGGTGTAGCATGTTCCACACCGACCACTACATTTGTGATACGACCCGTTAAGGTTGTATCGATAGTAGGCACCACTTCAAACGAGTGCGAGCTCTTTAAGCAGAGGAAAAGAAAGCTAGAATATTATTTGATAGAAAACTATGACTTCATTCATTATAATGGCTCGGCATAGATATCATTTGTGATAACCCTTACAATGATAACACATATCCACTAACGACTCGAACACTTATCATAAACAATGACTCAAATAGTTTTCCGAAATAATAGACTATGACACATATCCTAACCATGGTGTAACACTCCCCACTCTTTCAAAACCGACCTTATCCTCAAGGTGTTGTCTTAAAAAAAAATGATTCCGGAAGCCCAAATTTTGAGACGTTTCCTAAACATCTGTGTTCTCTCTTTCAACTTGTTCTCAAGCTCGATTGGTAATAATTGCTGCACTTGAATTCATATTCTACATTCTTTCCATTGGGATTGAGCAAACCACAACCCACTGACTCGTTTATTCGCCCACAACACTCCCATAAACACAACTGAATGTATATCTCCATAAGCTAACCCCATTAGTGCAGGCGAGTAATACGCGTTAATAGCCTCACTTGTACTTTCTTGATTCCTTCTGTCTGGGAATTCAGTCAATCCGAATATTGGTCGTTTATTCTCTTTTTTCGGCTTCGTTCGAGTCTCTTTTTCTTCTGATTTTGGAATGCAAAATTTAATAGTCTCTCCAATATTTGTAACTGTGACAACGGCGGTAGTAGCTTTTGGTACAGCTTCTGGTGCAACTTCATTTGCAATTCCGGGTGCAACATCTGGTGCAACTTCTAATGTTGCAGAAGAATCAGATGCTTTCTTTTGATATCCACTAAGTGTAGCACTGGTTGTAGCCGGCCATAGGTCCAAGAAACGTGCTTCCATTAAGCGAGCTAATGAAAAAGCTTCCTCTAAAGTTGTTGGGTTTGACCTTAAGGGTGCCATAGTAGAGTCGGTTTAAGTCCAGAGATATAAAACGATTTAATTAAGTTTTCATAGATCCCCGTTACTCGATTTATAAGTATCTCAAACTCACTCTAACATTCGGCCACCGTACCCATTTGCAAGAGTTTAGATAGTGCGTCCCGATCGCTGCTGCCCGATGTCATGAACAGTAACTCGAAGAACAGTACCTCATGAACAGTAAGTTGTTAATAGTGATCAGTGAACAGTAACTTTTTTCTTTGTTATTTTTCTATTAGAACCCTAACTTGGTAGCTCTCTCAACGAGGACTCTTAATGAAAGCACCAACTGATACGAACCGTTAAGGTTGTATCAATAGTATGCACCACTTCAAACGCACGCGAGCTCCTTAAGAAGAAGAAAAGAAAGCTAGTATATTATTTGATTGAAAACGATGATTTCATGCATTATAATAGCTCAACGTATATACCGGTTGGGTTAACCCATACATATCCAATAACGACTCGAACACTTATCCTAAACAATGACTCAAATACTTATCCAAAATATAATAGTCTATGATACATATCCTAACTATGCCATAACAATTTGGTCCGCTCCTAGTCTCGATAAAATAAGAAAACACCTATCAAATGAAACCAAATTATTTTGATCACTTACATTGAAAAACACTTAGGCTATATTTAAAGCCAAATAAGAGAATATTGTTAGGCCAATTCAGCGCCTAATGATTCTTATCTAGGATTTGAATAAAAAATACTCTAAGTGTAAGCAAAGTCCCTAAATGAAGAGAAACATTCGTGGAGTCATCTTTAGAGTATTCGGCGAGTGATGACAACAATGTAGGGGTGAGTAAATGGACCGAGAATAGAACCGGAATCGAGAACCAAATCGGAACCGACCCAACCTGAACCGCATTTTAGAACCGCGGTTCGGTTCTCGTTTCTTAAATATTTCAAATTGCGGTTCTCGGTCCAGTTCGGTCCGGAACCGCGGGTATCGGTTCTGGAACTGAAGAACCGCGCGACTCTTCAAATATATAGAATTTTTATGAGACTTTTAGTTTTTTTAAGTTAACGATTACATATTTGTGTCTTCGTGCTAATTAAAACTTTAATCATTCAATATTCTTTATGGATTAGATTAGTGCAAACATATAAATTCCTAGTTCTCTGTTCTAAATTTATACTTAGATTAGTGCAGTTGCTAGTTCTCGGTTCAAACTATAGACACTACAGGTTGTGTACGATGTGAATGCAAAGAAAGGTAGGATTTGCTTTTAGGGGATGTGCTTGAACACAAATGAAGTACAAAGGTGACAACAATATGAAGGTATAAATACTTTAAAGATCGATTCAGCGAAAAGATTGTTTGAATAAGGTATAGATGTAGATACACCACTACTTGATACTCGAATTTACGCATCTACTCGTAAAATGTAAATTACTTGTCTTTGTTTTCGCTTCACGAAACATAGTTGCAAAACTCATACACAATTCGATTTGATAAACTGAAAAAACAATGCAAATCATGAAATATGTATCATTGAATCAAATTGTATAGTATGATTTTATATGGTTTACATGTGATTCTTGTTTTCTTATTCATATCCGTGTAAACATTAAGAATGAATACAAAAAAAAATACTATTCTAAATGTGCACAGAATCATCACACAAATCAATTAATAAATTTCTCTTAAAAAAAAAGAAAAAAAATTTGCGGTTCCAATTGGGTAGAACCGAAATACCCGAACCGGAGCCGAAACATGTTCTTCGGTCCGGTTCTCGGTTCCTAAATTATGAGTATTTCAGTTCTCGGTTCTTTTGGTTCCGGGTCGATTCCGTGCGGTTCCGGAACTGCGCTCACCCCTACAACAATGTAGGGTTCTGGTGGTCATCCAAACGGCTATAAAACATGCACAACAGAAAGTAAACACACAAAGCCGTGCAGACGAAAACCCTAATAGTCAAATCTTTAAACTATTGATATAACCTAATTCTAACACGTATGAAGGGTGTTTAGAAAAATTACTTGTTAATCTTGTTGTACATAAGCTTCTTTAACCTTTTCAGCTGCACGAAACGCCTTATGGGTTTGTGGTTTTGTCTTTTATTACACTCTAATATTTATCCAGGATAGATATTATACTTTGGGTGATTACTGTTTAACCCTTAAATGAAAGTATACTATATTTTCATTTCCTCGTTACTTTCATTTTGTAACTCGTTTCTTATTTCCGCTTGCTTGTGCTGTTGCATCAGTGTGGCCCTTTGGCATTACTGTGAAGGCATGTGTGAAAGCTGTTATATTGTTTGCACATAAATCCTTTCAGACTTCCACTTGTGCAAATACATCAACATGGGATTGTTTTCACTGTACCAAGAGGTCCCGTGCAAGGCACTGCAATACCCCACTTACAAAAACCGATTCAATACCCAATGCAGTGATTCTTAAACTCAGCAACAGTTCAACTGAGTTCGGGTATATTTTATTTTGGGTAAAAGGTCATAGACCCGGTAAATATATTACTCAAAAAAAGTTTAAGTATAAAGGATATGGGTGAGTCCTATATCTCAGCCCATTACATAGGCGAAAAAGCTTACATAACAAGATACTTCCGATTCTCTAAACAAGAAAATAAACCACTACTCAAAAGATAACATTAGACTCCTATGAAAAAAAAAGTTACTTTCTACCAAAGCATTGGAGCTTGATACCATACGTGTCATAAAAAGCATTCAAATTCTCTGGAAGATCGTATACCTGATCCACATAGTCATCATAATCATAGTCATCATAATCTTCTTCACGATCATGACCACCACCAAATAGGTTCATTGACTCATCAAAATTATTCACAACCTCCTCGTCATCACTGTCAGAATCAATAATCTCTCCCACCTTAGAGAATGGGTTAACCCTCTTAGTAGAAGAAGTAGATGGAGAATCCTTTTTATTACCCGGATAATCAACCCTTTTAATAGGATTACCATCATCATCCACAAGAGTAACTTTTCCATCAATAAGTCGATTTTCAAGCTCCCCAATTTTCTCATCAATAGGGGTAGGACCAACCTTATAAGCTTCCATTGAATCACTAACAAGCGGTTCTTGTGATGAATTACCACTCTTTTCTCCCATTGTACCACCAATATCCACATCCATATTCACTTCTTTAGTAGGAATATCAAAGTCATCAGTATCATCCATATTATGGGCATCAAACTGATTGGATGTAGTAACATTCGTTCCACTCGTACTAGGCACATCAGCAGCCTTTTTCTTAGCGACATCCACTTTCTTAGGTTCAGAAGGAGGCTTTTTGGGTTGATATTGGAACTTCTTACCCACAACAGGTTTCGTGAATCCTCCTTGACCCGGAGTTGGACCACCTTGCTTACCTTTCTTCTTGTTGTTGGCTATTTGGAAACCATCGTTAACATTCTTAGTAGGTAGAATAGGGGGTAAAACAGATTTTGGACAATCAACCAGAGTATGACCAAAGATCTTACAAGTATCACAACGGGGTGGTTTCCACTCGTATTCAACCCGTATCTTCTGAATAGTTGAACCTGACCCATCAAGTAGGGGTATTTCAACAGTTAGGTTGTCCCTAAGTATGTCATCCGCCTTAACTTCAATCAAGCACCTAGCAAAACTACTGCGGCCCGAAGATTCCTTGCACATTTGGCTAGTATAAGCATCTAACATTTTCGGCGTACCAATCAATGTAGCAAGAAGACTAAGACCGTCATCAGAAAACATACCAAGAGGAACATCATGGAATTTAACCCACACCGGAATGTTGGTCAAATCCTCTTTAAGTAAGTTGGTGTTCAAGGTCCATGGTTTAAGAATAATAGGGACATTTCTAATCAACCAAGGACCATTTTCAAGGACATCATCAACACCTTTCTTCGAATTAAACTTAAATAAAAAGAACCCCTTGGCATTCATCATACCATTATGTATACCATACTTAGCCCACACATTGCGCACATAATAATCAACGACAGGAAAAGCAATGCGTTTACCAAGGAAATAACCATAAAGAGTATTCTCATACATAGTATTCACCTCTTCAACCACTTTCATAGGGACAGTAAGATCCACACCATTCGTTTTCTTACTACACTGCAGCCTACGAAAATTAGACGTGTGTTTCTTAGGTTCATTTGAAGTAGCACCTGCATATGATGTAGAAGGTTGTTTCAAAGCATTCTCTGCATTCTTCAATTGGACCTTGTGCATTGCATTATCAAACTCCTTACAAGCATCGACTACAACCTTCTCAATACCATACGGTTGGCTAACAGCCCCATGTGAATTAGTAGCAACCTGATAAGAGGGTTGTTCCACAAAACTCGAGTTGTTAGTCACATTAACACTAAGTTTCTCAGGATATGCGTCCACTTTAGGAGCTGCCATAGCATGATCAATTGAAACCGGCTTCACTAGCTTCGGATCAGTAACATTAACCTCATAAAGTGTCGGGAATTCATTATGACTAGGGTAGTTTACACCACCAACATCCTTAACAGCCCATGCATTATCCACCATATCACAATCATGAGGACTACTAGGGTTCATCATTGAATCTAAATTCAACTCCCCAAGACAAAGCTCATCAACACCAACATGAACATGGGAAGTCAACGGTTCCCTAGTCGATTTCATATCGTACATAGCCACACTATTATTAGCAGCAGATGCGTTACCTGCCGATTGAGGACTAGGGTTTCTCAAAACCCTAGTAGCTTGACGAAGATGAGTAGCACCAGAGTTACCATCTTCCTGTCCGCGATTCAAAGTACAATTACCAGTTCCAGGATTCATACCATGATATTCCGAACCAATCTCAGTTTTCTTTTTCTTAACCCCTCTCCTTTCCGAATCCAAAAACCCAGACTTCATATTCGAAACATGTACAACCAAATAGACCTCGAAGCACCAATAACGTCAAGCTTCAGTAACGTAATATATAACCAATTAAAAAAGAACGAAGCCCTTGTTAACCAGTTATTATGGGATCATGAATGCACAGTAAAGCCAAAAGCGAATATAGGAACAAGTAAATATCACCGACCCACTATCACCAGTAATGAATAAACAATCAATTAGTCAACCAAAAGAAACCCTTAAACTAATAAATTAGTTTGAAGAATTTAGTGGAGGATGATTAAAAAACATTAAAGGTTCAAGATCGATTTAGGGAATAGTAGGGAATCGTGTTTTCGCTTTTTTCGCCAGAGAGAGTTTGGGTATATGACTTATTGTTATTTTTGAAAGAACCAGAGATGGATAAATATTCTCGTAATACTTTCGTCATTTCTTGTTCCCTTGATACTCAAATTGCTCTCCCATAGTGTCCCAACTACTTTGTCATATAACCATGCTTTTTACAAATCTGTAACACAGAAGGGGCATAGGAAAAATATCCTTATCTCTAGTCTATTTCAACTTAGAGCTGCAAATTGCCATCTCGGCCAATAAGTCATCTTTCCTTACCTACCACTGAACTTGTTATGCCGTAACTAGAAACTAAGTCTAAATCCAATTAGAAAGAAAGTCGAATTTCTTACATCCTCAAGTATTGGGATAGTCCATCATGATCAGAGAATGCCAATAACTTCGATCCATGTCATCATTTCTCGATCACGGTCACGTCCAACATTTACCCATCAAATCCATGTGGAAGTCAACACTTCTGAGAAATGTTTCTTGTTTCACAATAGTTGATTGCATTATCTCGATCTCCCACCATGATAAACAACTAAGAACACCTTTCAAAATGAAATGTCTTTCATTAACAGATTCAAAATACGCTAAGTAGGAACTTATATTAATGTCTTGTACAATTTTTACGAGTCTACGACATTACTATTTACTTTTGATTTTCGATGATTGATTTAGCTATACTAGAAAGTGTTTGTGAGTTACAATCACTACTTTAAACTTTCTGACGATCCTTCCCAGAAGAACCCTCAGCCTCACTTGCAATCCTTTGGTTGTCATTGTCTTAATATTTATGAATCTAAGAGAGTTTTGGTCTTGACGATTTAGTCCACTGGAAGATAGACTTGGCTAAAACTTGACTCACTCAGCTTATCGTTTAGTGATGCACTTTATTCTACTGGGATTGAGCAGAACAAAATTCCTTTACAAATTAGAACCAAGACTCCTTGTTACTGATTCTCCTAAGTCCTAAGAACTTAAATATAAGATCTTTTGAAATCGCGATGTAGCTGCGTATTTCCTGATTTATAGTACCTGACTTCAAAGCTTTTAAGTCACATAGTTTCTTAATTTGTCTAGAACCTCAAGATCAACACATCCTATCATGCCAAACAATCTTGCCTCTTTGAGCAAGGTACATTTCGTTTAGTGATCTTGACATCCTCATACTAAATCTTGCAATATTAGGTATTCCATATAGATCATGCTTAATCTATAATTCCTGTCCTGCTTTGTACTCATTAGTTAAATGATTTGAAATTAACTTTCCACATGTTTTCGCTTCCGTTGCTCAACTATGAGCTAAACTCCTCCTTTAAGTCTGATGAAGGACCTTTGTCTTGAGCACATTAATTTTGATCATGTTTAACTCATGCTAACCTAGTTAGTTGTTTCGCTCGTAAAGCATCTCCCAGCTGCTTTACTTGAACATTCAAAAGAAGATACGAGATTTTACTTATGATATGCAAACTCATACCCTTTTGAGTTTGACTTGCAGATCTCAAATACTACCCAGTAGTATACGAGCTTTACTTAATTTGTAGATTTCTGAAAATACCATCACTCAAGTATTTCTCTTCTATAAGAAATCTTCTTTATTAAATATACCAGATATTTAATTTTATTGCTCGTTGGGTACACGCCTTGATTCTATCAATACTCGAGAATTAAGGCATTACCTTCAAGTATTAGGAATTTTATAATATTTTAGATTATAGCAGAAATGTCCTGTAAGTCATTCCATGACTTCTCTTCTTTTATAAAATCTATCCTAGATAGATTTACCAAAGTAAACATTCTTGTTATCTTTGAACCTACATCCTAGATGGATTGTATCAAAGCATACTTTGAACTTCCATCGCAAATGGGTTGCATCAAAGCCTTACGATTATCTTTGAACCCTCTATCACTGATAGATTACATTAAAGTATATCATGTTGAGTTTAAAAGCTATCCATGAACATTTCTTTTACTTCACCAGTTCTTCTCACAATACCCATAAAGTATGCTCACCACTTAATCAAACCAGATAGATTGTTTGATATTTACAGAAACAGTTATTTGGGATAAATCTAAGTTTTCCCAAAACTTACTAGATGCAGCTTTTTAAAACAGGAAATGCCAGATATATTAAATATCAAATACTCTCTCTATCCCAAAAGATATGTCCATTTTGACTTTTTGAATCCAAACTTAACCATAAATATTTTTGTTTGTATTATATAATATTTGATACAAAATATATAAATGAATTAGGTTTTAGATGTATTTTCATTTGTATAATTTTCATCAAGTATTATATAATACAAGCAAAAATATTTAAAGTTAAAGTTGTATTAAAAAAGTCAAAATAGATTTATATTTTAGGACGGAGGTAGTAAACATTATTTTAAATCTAAAAACATTAAATAAATAAAAGTTTTTTAAAAAAGCCCTAGAACAGGCAACAACGAGTTTTAAAATTACAAAAATTTAAATATTTTAAAATCCTATATCGCTAAGTGATGTACGATCCCAGCCGTCATTTTGATGAACGATCCGAGCCGTCGTCTTCTGGAAATCCTTTACGCCTCTGATGAAGACCCAGTCTCATCTACATTTTCACTTGATGAAGCATCACATTTAGCACAGTTGCAAGACGTGCCTTCCTTCTCTTGAAGCTCTACAATAAACATTGTAAACATCAATTCACTTTCATGTGAATTTCAGGCCACAAAAATGAAGGAATATTAAAATAATCTATAAAATATAGATACCTCTTTCTCTTTTGCGGAACATCAGGTCACGAATGTACTCAAAGCATTTCCAATCTTATGCCCAAGCTTTTGGCAATAATAATACTTGGGAAATACCTTTCTCTTTTTGGTTACCGGTTTAAAGAAGAACCATTCAATCTTTCTAGTAGCCCACTCGTCATTCACCTTTTCAGCTTTTGCTTTCTTACCCCGCCAGGTTTGACCCTTAGGTCATCCTCATATTTACGTACCAGCTCGTAATGCTTCATTAGCGTAGTCTCCTTGCAAGTCTTCAGAAAATCAAGTAGGTATGAACCATACTCTGCTGGTAGAGCCTGCATGACACAAAATACCATAAATGTCTCACTCATAGGATTACCAATCTTTTAGAGATGATTAAGAAATCCTTCCATCATAGTGAAATGAAACCTTACAGATATGCCAACTCACATGTGATAATTTCTTAAAATCATACGTGAGTGCAAACATCTCAACATTCCTTGAATTAGGATGAATATCCAAAGGAGCTCTAGGTTTCCAATTATGTTGGACATGAGTTGACCTAGTTACCGTCTCACTATAATTCATCGGGTAATAAGGCATTTTAGGTATTTTATCAATGAAACGGTATCGTTCATGCCTGGAGGGGTTAGCCCAGTCATGGGTATCAGAATGATGATGCAACATGTTGTAGTATGCCATTTATAGTTTTTAATAAAGACAATTAGTAAATTTGATCATTTTATTGTAATAGCTACTAAACCCTATTTCACATATTACCTTAGGATCTATATTAAACCATCACAACGCACCTCACTAGGGCGCATTCTACCTTGTGACAGTTTTTAAGTATGTGTTTTGCCACCACCAATTGCCTCCCAGTGATAATTCCTAGGGCTGAGACTCCGACACCAGTCGGGCATACTTAGTCTATCCATGCTGCCTTGGGTACGCTATTGAGGAATGCCAATAGACTCTACCATAAAAACATGTGCCCTCGTAATTTATTAATCTCTGCTAGGGCATATGACCAATGAATCCAAGAATCACTTCCCCCGTGTAAGCCGTGTACCCATAGACACCATGCTAGGGCATCAACTATCTGCAGGGTCTTAGCTAAGAGAGTGGAATAGTGTATGGACCTTAAACCCACCGGTTTAGAAGTCCTATTTTTTATCCAGTATTAAAATGATTTTTCACAAAAAGTTGTTTTACGTATGAACTATGTATGAATTCATACCACGATTTGAATCATATTTTTTTGTCAGATTCGTAGTTGTAGATGTCAATTCTTCCATTTCAGTATGTTTTATCAGATTATTACAAAAAAATCATGGTTAATTTTAGTGATTTGTAGTTAGGGTTTTGATTCGTTAGAGGCAGAAAGTGTGTATGTTTTGTGTGTAGTTGGGATGAACATTTGGGATAATGACACGCGCGGGATTCTGGGGATGGTTGGGGTGAGTTATTGTGGAGGAGAAATTACTATTTTGCCCGTCTATTTTTTTATAATGTTTTATCTTGACCATTAGATTAAGGATATGTGAAGTATATGTGAGGTGGGGATTAGCCCCTTATAATGTTTGTAAAATAACTCAACTTAAATATACAATACAATGTAAACAAGTTTTGGAACATATAAATAGGGGATGGGATTAGTGGAGTCATAATCCTTGTTTAGTAGTGTCTAGTTCTTCTTAGTAATTAGGTTATCATGCTTGGAGTTTCTTGTAGGTGTTTGTTGTTGTTTGTTTCACTACTAGGGTCGGGTGTTCATTGCTATCTAGATCTAGGAGCTTACTTGGCTCTTTTGTGTTTTATTGGATGAGGTTGTACCGATCTTCTCCTTAAAGATGAGTCTCTTTCAAACAAACTTGTCTGTTCAAAAAAATAAAATATAAAAATCATTGATAATATATCGCTAGCTATCCCACCCACATAGCGGGTATGCACAATCACATCAATTCAATTACTATGACGGGTAAAAACGGGTAAGGTTTTCCTTATTCATGTACCAATTTTCGACTCAGATGTACGTGGTTTAACTATGGTATCCATGTGACTGTTTCTAGCCATTTCCTTTCCTACTGCTAATGTGTGCATAGTGAGGTTTGAACTTTAAACATCTTGTAAGTAGGCCACGTTCATATTTACCCCAAGCAATTACTATGACCTTCGATGAAATATAGAATGTCCAAAACGGGGATAATTTCTATCAAATTTGAAACAAGTAGGAGACTCATTTTCATCAATGTTTACTACCAATGTGGCCTACTGGTAAGACATTATCAAGTCTGCATAAAAGTTCTAGGTTGAAAACTCACAAGTTAGATATCTTGAGGGTGGCCAGGGAATGGATTCTGAAACAGTCACGGGATACCCTGATTTGGCCGCGTATATCTTAGTAAAAAAACTTGCCTTTTAAGGTAACTTAAACAAACAAAAACCTCAATTGTTTCTACCTGATACATGGGTTTGCATGGTTTTGATAATGTTCCCATAGGTGAGATAACTAGCCATTAATCGGTAAACATTGGTTCCAAACAAGAAAAATATATACCTAGTCAAGAGCTTGTGTATCACTATTTTTTATACAAAAACATTAAATGGATTGACTACAAAAGTCAAACACCAATGCAAACCAAGTTCAAAAGAGTTTTCAATTGACTTAAATTGGTCTGGTTTTATAAGTAATAAAAAACACATTGCTCATCAACTGTAACTTTTATTCCAAATTTCATACACATACCAATAGACCATAATCTTGTATAAGGTCCATCTTCTTCTCTCTATCTCTCACACACACAAAAACTATATATGAATACTTTTTTTTGGGTAAAAGGTCAAAAGACCCGGTAAATATATTACTCCAAAAAACATTTAAGAACAACGGATATGAGTGAATCCCATATCCCAGCCCGTTACATAGGCGAAAAGCTTACATAACAAGATACTTCCTATTTTCTAGACAAGAAAACAAACCACTACCACATCATATAGAAAAAAAACTCGGACAAAAATAACTACTTCCTACGACCTTGGAGATTAAAGCCATAAATGGCATTAAGAGCATCCAATTCCCCTGGAATATCATGAATTTGCTTCGAGTAATCATCATAGTCATCAAACTCATCTTCACGCTCTTGACTTCTACCAAAAAGATTCGCAGATTCGTCGAACGTGTTAAGAACCTCCTCCTCCTCACTATCAGAAACCACAACCTCACCCACCTTGGAAAATGGGTTAGCCCTCTTAGTGACAGAGGCAGACGGAACAGGATGGCCATCATCATCCACAAGAGTACCTTTCCCATCAATAAGAAGCTTTTCAAACTTACTAATTTTATCAACTAAAGGAGTAGAACCAACTTCCTTAGTTCCCATTGAATCACTCACAAGTGGTTCTTGTGATGTAGCACCAGTCTTAACCGACTTATCCACATTAACTTCCATTGTAGTGCCAGTATCCACATCCATGCTGGTGTCATAAGTATGAATACCAAACGTATCCGTATCATCCATATTAAGCGCATCAAATTGGTTAGATGTAGAGATCGTTGTTCCACTCGTACTAGCCACATCAGAAGTCTTCTTCTTACTATCATTAACTTTCTTGGGCACAGTAGGAGTCTTCTTTGGCTGATATTCAAAATGCTTACCCACAACAGGTTTAGTAAAACCTCCGCGACCCGTATTCGAGGCAGCTTGCTTACCCTTCTTCTTATTGTTAACAGTCTGAAAACCATCATTAACATTATTAGAGGGTTGAGCAGTCGGTATCACACCCTTAGGACAATCCACCAAAACATGTCCAAACACCTTGCATTTATCACAGCGAGGCGGTTTCCACTCATATTCCACACGGATCTTCTCAATAGTCGAACCCGAACCGTCAAGTAAAGGAATCTCAACAGTAAGGCTGTCCCTAAGTACCTCATCCGACTTCATTTCAATCATACATCTAGCAAAACTACTCCTAACCCAAGATTCTTTGCACATCTGACTAGTAAAGGCATCCAATCTCTTAGGAGTCCCAATCAAAGTAGCAAGCAAACTAAGCCCATCATCAGAAAACATCGCTAAAGGAACATCATGAAATTTAACCCACATCGGAATGTGAGTTAAATCCTCTTTCAACAAATTGGTATTCAAAGTCCAAGGTTTAAGAATAATAGGAACATTACGGATCAACCATGGACCATTATCAAGCACATCATCAACACCTTTCTTCGAAGTAAACTTGAAAAAGAAGAACCCCTTAGCGTTCATCATTACCTTTTGTAACCCATACTTAGCCCACGCATTGCGAACATAATAATCCACAACAGGAAAAGCAAGACGCTGACCAAGAAAATATCCATAGAGTGTATGCTCAAACCTCATGTTCACCTCTTCCACTACTTTCATTGGGACAGAGAGGTCAACATTGTCCTTCTTTTTGCTGCATTCTAATCTCCGAAAATTAGATATGTGTTTCTGGGATACATTAGAAGCAACACCCACGTAAGAAACCGACTTAACTCCATTACCACTAGTAGTAGCAACCTTGGGTACATTAGGATCAGAAGTAACACTCTCATGCATATTAACATTAAAACTCATAGGGGGAGTTTTAGTACCATACGAATTAGACTGAGACCCAGTACCACTCGGATTGTTCAAATTAGAAGATGAAGCCATATTAGCAATATCACTATCAAGTTTATTCATAGCTTCATCAAACTTCTTATTCGCATTAGCAATTAAATGCTCCACATTAGTCTGTTTAGAACCATGAGAGGACAGCTCTAAATCATCCAAACCAACCATATCGTTACCCTTGTTCACGTTATTAACCAAAACATCAACATCAACCATTGGAACACTAGCATCCTTCATACCAATCTTAGGACACAAAAAACCCCTTTCCATCTCTCACCACCCCGTTACCAAATCAACACAGATTACGAACCAAAGAAAACGATTAAAACAACCAGCAGCATGCGAAACAAATAAAGAAAAAGAAAACCCTAATCTTAGCGAATAGGGTTTATAGCAATACGAATCAAGAGTCTAACCTCCCATCATATTAACAATCGAAAAGTGATAGACGATCAAGAGGTCGGTTAAGCAAGAAAATCACAAAATCGGTAAAAGAAAACCCTAAAAAATACGAATCAAAAAATCCCACCAGAATTAATTGTTAATCACGAATTTGATCAAGGATAAAAACCCTATAACAAATTAATGATAGCAGTTAAAGAATAGGGAAGGATTAATTAGAAACGAATTGAATGAAAGGGATGTTAGGGTTTTCTCCAAATCGCCAGAGAGATATTCGTAGTTAGGGTGTCTTATATATATATATATATATATGAATACTTTTTGGTTACAAACTAAATGATTGACATTTAAATAGAAAGATTATGATTCTATTAAATGGTATTAAGAAATGTGATTATGATTAAGAGGGTTTGTTAATTTATTGAAGAAAAGAGTCATTGTCTACTTTATAAATACTCATCAACCATCCCACTCCCCTTACCATTTTTTGCATCTTTCCTGTTCAGATTTGTGGGAAACCCTCTAAAAGCAGAGAAAGATAAAAAAAGGTGTTGAATCTGTTTTCATTTTTTTTTAAATCTTTCAATTATTAGTTTATATCTATATCATATATAAGTTCAAGAAATTAGGTGTAAAAAGAATATTTAAAATCAGTTATCTTTGTTCTTTTTTCCTTATTTCATGTAAATCTTTATATGGGTTGGTTAAAAGACCCAAAAAAGAAACAGATCATGGAAATATTTAATGTTCAGGATGTTGTTTGGGCAAAATGAGCTAAATTTTCTTGAACTTTTTTGGAGTTCTTGATACTGTTTATTTGTGGTTAAAATGAAGTTTATGTAGTTTATAGAACTGGATTGTTTTACTTTTGGTGATTTTTCACTTAAGTTTGATTTTATGTTATAGATGTCTTTACCGGAAAATGACTCAGGGGAATTATCTCCAGAGAGAAAACTAGGAAGGGGAAAGATCGAAATCAAACGAATCGAAAACACAACTAATCGACAAGTAACATTCTGTAAGCGTCGCAATGGCTTACTCAAGAAAGCTTATGAGTTATCAGTTCTTTGTGATGCTGAGGTTGCGCTAATCGTTTTCTCTAGCCGTGGTCGCCTTTACGAGTACGCAAACAACAGGTATGGTTTATCGTCATATGTGCATATAACAAATCTTTAAATCATGTGATTTTTCATCTATTTTGAACAAATCTTGCATACCCAAAAAAGCTTTATTTGTGTCTATTAATTAGTTTTGAACTAAAAAATTGGTTTTAAAGGTGTTGAATTTGCTTTATGTCATGTGTTTTTGGGGGTGTATAGTACATGAATGAATGTTGATGTATTTGTGAATAAAGATTTAAGGAACCTAGAAATAACAGATGTTTGTTAAATTTTTGAGTTTATTTGTGTTGCAGAACAAAGATTCAATAGTCTTTCTTTTTTTTTTCTGCTTTGTTTCTTTACCTCAATGAGCTTATCTTTTGTTTTATAATTTTATTTTATTACTTCTTTTCTTCTTTGTGATCCAATATTTGTTTCATATTTTGGTACCTACAAGATCTGTTGCTAAAGCAAACATTGGATATGTTGTAAGCAAATATGCAAAGATTTAGGAAGTGTATTGCAGAACACTGAGATCATCTTCCTATCTACCTTTCCTCCATTGTTGTTTAACCTCTTTCTCTCTCACACACACAAAAGACACACACTTTTGCACACACAGAATACAAACACACAAGTAGTAAGCTAGGGAAGGCCTACAAGATGTTGTCAAGTTCCTATTTGTTCAAGACTTCCATCTTTTTTACACTTCCTTAATAGACATATATGTCAGTTAAGCATCACCAAAGTAATATGATTGGACTCTCAGAAAAGAGATGTCATCAAGCATTGTCAACAAAAACCAAAAAACTTTATTAGGTTCTCAAATCAGTTTAAATATTATATGCATACATGCAATAATAAAGTTTCATCTTTCATATGTCATAAAATTTTCAACTTAACTAAATTTGGACTTGTACCAAATCTTCATAAACCTTTTGTCCAAAAGTAACCCTAATCACATTTATATTAATAATTAGTCAAAGTAAACCTAATTAGGGTTTTTATTTACAATACTTGTATGTGTAATTTCTTTTCGTTTCCAACGATAACGATGTTTTTGGCAATAAAATGAACTGCACATGCACGAATTCATGGTTTTATGTGAATACAAACTGGATCAAAACAGTAGTCTTTTGTCTAGGTCAAAATTAGGGTTAATATAATACAAAAAAAAATCAGATTAGGGATGAGATATTTAAAATTTTTTAAAAAGTGGGTATTATTGAAAAATCAGTATCTTATTATATACTCCAACAATTGTATTTAAAAAAAGTTACTTTTTTATCTTTAGTTTAGGGTTAACCACTGACATAGTGTCCAAATTCTTTAAATTTGCTTAACATCAAAATGTTACCTTTATTAGCTTTTGTCTATAATCAAATACCAACATAAATATTTAACAAGAATAAATAAATATTACGTATATGGGCAAGATTTGTCTCAACAAGAAAGAAATCTTGGCTTATGTCACAACCCAGATTTCATTTCTGTTTTTTGACTTCTGACAAACTAATGGGCTAAGTTCAATTCTTGCACCTTTTGTTTTCATCTTTTTTATATATTTTTGTTAACTTTAAAAAACACTTCACGTTTACATAAACATACTAAAACACCAACCTAAACATAGACCAACTCAAAAGACATAGATAGTTTATCAAGTTCGGGTATAGTACATATAGATCTTGCATATGTATGTGTGTGAAAGTGAGTGTGTTTTAGTGTGTGAGAGAGAGTAACAAAGTACAAGTTCTGAGGAACCAATGAGAAGCTAAGGTATCTTATGAGAGTTCATCAATGGCTCTGATTAGCTCAGACTTCACAGTGTAAAAAAAGTAACAAAAGCAATAATAATGGATCTACCCAAGGAGGGTAAAAGGGTGGGAGTTAAATGTACCCATTGTGTAATGGGTTTTTGACACGTGGCAAAGATCTATCCGTAGGAATGTTTGTCCAATCATAAAGTGAGGACGTGGCAAGGACAACCAATCAGTATCTTCGAGAAAATTAAGGTAAAATGTATACATAAAAGGAATATATATAGAATCCTTAAGATATCCGAGGAAAGTGGGATTTTATTCACTTGATTGATGGTTTTTTTTATTGAAATCATGATACTATTTGAGCAGTGAAAATGCCTTTTGATACAACAGTTGATAAATGCTGATAGGTTTTACTGTGCAAGTGTTTGGGTACCTTCATCTAACCCTTGTATAAAACACAGTAACAATCTTTTTAATAGTTCTGTCAACTCAATATGATGTGCAAAAATCTTGAATGCCCATTCAGTAAAAGTGCCTTTTCTTAAAATGATTAAAAAAAAAGAACTTTTTTTATCAAGAAAAGATTGATGTAGTAGCGCATTAACATATCTATATCACAACACTCACAAATAAATGTAAAGAAACAATTTTGTTAAATCGAAATTTGATCTGCATAAATTCTGGGTACTCATTCATCAAAAGTGATGTTTAAAACATACTGTAATGGTACTGGATATTAGAAAAGAGGAACTCAAAAAAACAAACAATTTGTCCCAGAACAATCAATATTTGCTAGAAAACTGTTTTATTTAGATTTATAGTATTAAAGAGTCTTTCTCGAAACATCCCATTTATTTTCGGTTAGAAGTGTACCTCCCCATACCTTGCTCCGAAGGGATTAATAGTGTTGCTTTTGTATTTACAATATTAGAGAATCAGTGTTTCATATTGGGGGCTTCTATTTTGTGTGCATGTATTTCAAGCATTCTTGTTCTTGTTATGTTTTATGTTATACTGTATAAGGAAACGGATTTAGTTCTTCTAATCATAATTTTTTTAAAATTCATGGTAAAAAATACTTTGCAATTTCCTCAGTATGTAAAATTACTGGTTTCAACCTGAAATGTCACTCCATGATAAACAAATACTCTACAAAATATATTTGTTCTGGAAACTTATTTTTAAAATTTGACTAATAAAACTATTGTAAATAGAAACAAGTGACCGAATTTCTTTTATAAGACATAAATTGTGCCAAATGGAACATTTTAGTAGGTTAATACCCGGTTAGCGGTCAAACACCTTTGTGTCCTCACAAGAGGTATGAGGTTCAAGCCAACCTCAGAAACTACACATCTTGGGGGTGGTCAAGGAAGGACTTTATTAATTAGAAATTCTAGAAGCTAATATTTTGCAATATTCGTATATTGCTTGTTATAGTTACGGTAATGGTTATGTGAAGAAGGTAAAATGCCTAAATGCAGGAAACTTCAATTGTGTTTCTACAATCATATAGATGGTTTTTCTTAAAGCACACATCGTTTATGCTTGGTGCTTAATACGTCTGCTACAACAGTGGTCACCATTATTGCATTTCATATATAATTGTGACAATGAGAGTTCTGTATAGATAACTTTTGGGCTGAGAAAGCTTGTAATAAGTAAAGCAGTCCTTTTGAAGCCAGAATGTTACCAAAAGTGACAAGGGTTCCACTAGATAAACTTTATATATGTAGATAACATGAGTACCATTCTAGATAATTTTGAGATAAAAAAAGGGCTTGGTCTTAGGATTTGTTAATAATGAAACGCTAGTAGGTATCTTGTTTTAATCTGTAATTCCTGCTAGGGAAAATCAGCTCTTTAAAAGTCATATTCGTTACCAAAAGGTCCTTAATTACTCAAATCATGGGAGCAAGACCTCTGCATAAACTAATGAATTACCATTGTTACCATGAAAACGAAAAGAAGAATTCAGAGCTTTCTATACCTTAGGATCTTTACAAGTTTTAAATATGTTAAACTATAAATTTATTACCAATAATCCAGGCTTGCTAAGATCCTTTGGAAACTTTTAATACGGTCGTTAACACCAATAGCATAACTAGTTCATACAAACTCTGTTCGGAATGTGTACCTGGTGGAACAAAGTAGATGTATTCGTCATAATGTTTTTTGCAGTTTGAATAGATCATCTTTTTAAGGTGCTAAGATTTTTTTTAACAGCAATATGTTATTTTACAATTGTTCTGGGATTTCTGAAATTATTCCTGAACTTTTTCTAGTAATTTTATCAAACAAAGCTTTGATAAAACTCAATACTAGAAAGCAACTAGCAACTTGGCAACAGCGGATTACATATAGAATGTTGGTTACAGCATGTCAACACCGTTCAACCCATTAAAACTGAATCTAGTTAACTGCCAGTATAATTAGCTACGTGTTATAGTGCATAAGTTTGGGCTCTGCCAACAAGTTTTGTCTGTGCTGGTGACATGCTCTAGGGCTTATTACTTAGATTTGATGTTGCGATTGCATATTTGTTTTTATATAATAATTAAGTTTTATTGGTAAAATAGGAACTACTTAGATTATAGTTCATTTAGTTGCTGAAATTAGTGACTGTTTAATGATTTTTGGTTTGCTGTTAATCAGTGTGAAAGGAACCATAGATAGGTATAAGAAGGCATGCTTAGATCCACCAAGCAGTGGCTCTGTTGCAGAAGCCAATGCTCAGGTAAAAACTTTAATACCGATTAGTTATCTGATCAAGCCACTAAACACCTCATTTAGTCATTTATTTATGTTTTGTTTTCTTTAATGTAATAAAATCATCTGACTTTTAATATGGCAGTTTTACCAACAAGAAGCTCAAAAACTGCGTCAGAAAATCGCCAACCTTCAGAACCAAAACAGGTAGCATTTAAAATTCCAGTATATATTTGGTTAAGCCTTCATGTGATTCATTGAGATCAATATCATAACCTTTTGTGAAAAGGCAATTTTACAGGAACATCATGGGTGAATCGCTTGGGAACATGCAAGCAAAAGACCTCAAGAATCTTGAAACCAAGTTAGAGAAAGGCATAAGCAGGATCAGATCTAAAAAAGTACATATAGACCTCCTCATTTGTAATTCATATTCATATATGACATTTAGAAATCTAACATCAATCATTCCCACTAAAATTGCAGAATGAACTTCTATTTGCTGAAATTGAGTATATGCAGAAACGGGTAATTAACTTGCTTCTTCTGACATCTTTTGGTAGTAAACTTAGGTATTTTGAAGCTTTAAGGATTAGCTCTCATGCACCATAGCTGACTCAAAAGTTGGCAAAATGACCTCAAAATGGTTAATTCGAGCTTAAATCTACAAGAAGCACTTTTTTTCAGTTTTTAAGGGTGCTTTTAGTTGTGGGAAAACACCCTTATTTTTTACAAAATATTTGGTGAAAAACAAAGAAAACAGAGATCGCGTTCAATAAGCGTTTTCCAACAAATATTTTGCAAAACACAAAATCCCCTATTTCTTAAGTTAACAAGGAAAATTACAAAACAACTTTTAGTTGTTTTTCTTGTTTTCCTTTCTTCAAAATAGAAAATATAAACATCAATAAATGCGTTTTCTATTTTTTCAAGTATTTTGTGGAGATCAATTTCCCTTTCAAATTTTTACAAAACTAGAGATAGAAAACAAGAGAATTTTTTCTTGAACTAAAGGCACCCTAAGAGTTTCAATTAATGCTTTAAGGTTAATGACAAAGGCTATATTACGGGAATGAAATTTATAAACTAACCTTATTAAATCACATAAATATGGCTTTATATTATAAAATAGCAACAAACTTTCTTTGATGTCCCGCTTTAGTATGTTAAGTTTAAAAAATATGTCTAAATGTAGCAAACTTTAAAAAATTGTTCTAAGAAGTATATTTTGATGTGGTGTCACCTTTTGAATTGTCACATGTGTCACATTATCTTGTATGACAGCAAATCAAGATGTGCATATTGAAACAGTTATGAATTTGTTACATTTACACACATTTTTAAAGTTTACGTACCAAAAGAGTCAATAGAAGAAAGTTTGTTGCTATTTTATAGCCAAAACCCAATAATTATTCATATATAGTAAAGTTTGGACCTAATATAAGTGCCTGGCTACTTTGTGGCTATTGGAAGTTCATGACTCTATTCCATGTGTTCTGGTCAGCTCAAAATGGACTTGCATACCCTGAAATATCTTTAAATCTTATACAATATGAAGAGTTAATAACGTTATAGTAGTTTATCCCCTACAAACTTTGTTTTAGTTTATATCGCGGAAACTATCTATATATTTGTTGTATCTCTTGTAATCATTTTAGGGTTCATTTTAACAATTGAGATTCAACTATCATTTATTGCAGGAAAATGAGTTGCATAACAGTAACCAGTTCCTCCGAGCAAAGGTCTATCTGTTTTCTCGCTGTATAAATCTCTAGTATGATCAATTTTCATTGACTTTAACTCTTCCTCAATTGATTAGATTGCTGAAAACGAAAGAGCCCAACAGCAGCATATGAGCTTAATGCCTGGAAGTTCTGAATATGATTTAGTAGCACCCCATCAGCCATTCGATGGTCGAAACTATCTTCAAGTCAATGAACTTCAACCCAATAATAATTACTCTTGCCAAGATCAAACACCCCTCCAGCTAGTGTAAGAATTAAACATTGACATTTGTTCTTCGTTAATAGGCATTAGTATTACTATTTCTGCTGACGAGTCAAATGTATGGCTGCAGGTAATTAACATGCACGAAGGACTCTTGAGGTCTCTACTTGCTATAAAACCTTGATTGTGATTTATATGGTTTTGTGGTTAATAGCAACATTATTTTAAGTATCTAGTTTGACAGTTATCATGATGTTTAATTTGTTTTGCGTGTGAACAATGTGTGTCCTAAGAAACAACTTGTTTCTCCTCGTTTAATCTCCCTTTTTTTTATATGTTTCGCAGCCTTCTTGTGTATGTTGTTTATTTTAATCCCTTTTAATTTTCTCATCAACCAAGCAACTTCATAAACCGAAAGTTTAGAATGCCATCACTTTTTATATACAAAACAATATGCTATCTATCAGAATTTTTGGTAAAATAGTGATGTAAGTGAGACAACCACCTTATAACATGGTTAAACTGTATCACAACACTAAAAGAGCAGGAGTCCAGGACACAAGGTATTCATGACTCATGAACACAGCAGCCCATACAATGAACTCCATTTTCAAATCTAGGTTAGGGTATACATTTTAACTTTTTATCAAGGGAAAATTACAAAAATAGACCGGTCGCCCTAGTGCTAATCACTTTCTAGACCTAAACTAATTTTATCTAAAAAATAGACCAGACGACCGGGCAACCTGTTCCAACCACTATTAAAATGGCATGTATCCCGTATTTGAATACCAAAGTACATACCTTGGTACGTATGTGTAAGGGAATGTTTTTTGGCAACTAGTACTTTCAGGGCTACTGTATTAGGGCGACCGGATATAAATGTCTTCACCACTTTTTTATTTGGGGCAACTTGTACTTGGGCGACCAGGTATTTTTGTAACATTACCAAATTACACTAACAACATACATTGCTTCGATTGACACATACACGACACACACCGATTCTGTTAGTCTAATTCTATGAACAATCGAATATAAAGTATACTAAGGTTTTATTTATAATCAATCATTAGTTTTTACAGAGTTGGGTTTTATGGTATTTATAACCCATGAACCGACACAACTAAACAACACAACGTTTCACTAAACTAACATAACCTTTCTATAACTAACATAACCGAATAAACGGTTACTAACTTTGTTCTTGTCATTCTAGGACCCTATACTTTATACATATACATAAACGACTCTAACTACTTGTCTTTCATTTTTTACCTTCATGGATTAGATAAATTAGTATCCAATACTCCTCCCTAATTTATTAATCCATGTCTTCGATATCTTCAAGCTCCATTATCTTTATCTTTGAACTTTGGCTTGTTTCCACTTTCTTTGTCTTGATCTTCAACACAAACTTTGTCTTGAACTTTCCTTTTGGTTTGACTTCTTTCTTCCTTGTCTTTAATTTCATCTCGATCATCTTTGTCTCCTTTGTCACTATCTTCCTTCATTTGTATCATTTCATAATCTTGCATCTCCAATAATCTGTTTCTTGTATCATGATCTTCTGGTTCAACTTTCTTGATGCATGATTTAATGTCTTTCTCAATCTGGCTTTCCTTCTGAAATCTTGATGGCGTCTCTTGATGCTTCTTGCATTCGCCATTGTCAACTCTTTCTTCTTCTAGGAATTTCTTATCTAAAGTAACTTCATGGTCTTCTTTCTCAAACTGTTATCTTTCTGATCTTAACTCTTTCATCTCTTTGCTTGTGCAATCTCTCAACTTCAATTCTTGAGGTTCTCTAACTCTATCTGCATTTGTTTCTCAAATGCTATTTCTCTATTTCTTATTTTTGTCCCAAACTCTTGTTTCTCAATCTCTAACTCTTGAAGCATTTCAAACTTCCAAAACTCTAATTTACTCCTCAAATCAATTTCTATCTCTGACCGCATATCTTCTAATTTTTCCTTTTGAATTTCATCCTTCTCAATGACAATTCCTTTACTTTTCGATTCTTCCTTTATCTCCTTTTTATCTTTACTAGTAACCATCAATAGTGCTGGTTCGTCATCTTCGAACACAAGGTTTGCTTTTTCTTCTCTACGGTTTGGTTTTGGACAATTTGCAGCAAAGTGTCCAAACTCATGACAATTATAGCACTCTATTTCTCTAAAGTCTCTCCTATGGTAGTTTTGATCTCCATGGTTTCTCTTGTTTCTATCATAACTATTCCTACTATCTCTTGTGAATCTTCCTTGGTCTCTTCCTCGTGTTTGATTACCACCTCCTCGTCTATCATTTCCATAGTTGCGTTCATAACTTCTGTTATTCCCTTGACGTGTGAACAACAATTTTTCACTATTATCTTCCTCACTTCCTTTTCTAAACTTAAGCCTTTCTTCATAAGTCTTAAGTTTCCCAATAATCTCCTCCAACTTTACAGTCTTAAAATCAACAACCATTTCAATAGTTGCTACTACTGGTACAAACTTATCTGGCACTGCATTAAGTAATTTTCGTACTTTTGTTTGTTCATCAAACGTCAATCCACATGTAGCAGCCTTTGTAATAATACTCATCAACTTCCCAGCGAATGTATCTATTGATTCATCTTCTTTCATCAAAAGTCTCTCAAATTCTGATTTAAGTTGTTGCGAGTGCGCTTGTTGTACATCTTCTGTCCCAATAAATCTAGCCTTTAGTGAATCCCAAATTTCTTTCGCTGTTTCACATCCCGCAACTTGCATTTGCAAATCCTCTGGTGACCCTTGAAATAGGTATGCTGACGCCGAACTATCCTTCTTTACATCAATCTCTTTTGATGTACTTACTTCTTCTACTAAATCCCATACTCCATTTGCCAATAATATCTTTCTCATTCTTAATGCCCATAATGTATAATTCGTATTGTTTAAAACTGGGCATTGATATGATGGTAACGATGTGGTGAAAATAACTCTGTTTTCATTTTTATCTCCCGCCATATCTTTCGATTTGATTTTCCTCTAAGACCAATATAATTCTAATAATAGTCGACCTTAAATTGTTCTTTCTAACCACAATAATAATATGCAACTTCTAAAACTTTTCTTATCAATTTCTTCTAGACAATAGTCGAACTTAAATTTTTCTGTCTATTCCACAATAATTCTCAAACAATTCTTAATGTGAATTGTAATGGTAAAATCTAATTGCTTGTAACTAAATAATAAGGTATTTAATCTAAAAAAAATAAACTTTTAAATTAAAGGAAGCCTTATCTTGAATGTGTGGACTACTGGCTTTCTCCAAATACAAGCACGCTCCTATTTTTCCTTCTTCTTTCTTCTGGTTTCGATGAACACCACAAATTAGGGCAAAAAATCCCCTTTTTCTTCTTCCTTTTCTGGTTAACGAATTTGCAATCGCTGGTGATATGGTTCTTGTTTCAATTACACGGCGGTGGTGGTTTTTCCTTTCTTCTCCAGCGGTGGTGATTCGGTTACTGTCGTCTTTATCTTCTCCGGCAAACACACGGCGGCGGTAAACACAACCGGTATGTTTTTTTCTCTCATCTTTTCCTAATTCTCTAATCGAATCGTGTTTCTTTCTTTATTTGATTACTCTGAATCAAAAACTCTTCTCTTCTCTTTCTCTTGATTGATTCCCTGAATCAATCGGTTTTTTCTTTTTATTCTTTTTCTGGAACGATTCCCTGAATCGTTGGTTTTCTTCTCTAAAACGATTCCCTGAATCGTTGTCTCTCTTTTCTATCTCTGGTTCCCTGAACCTTTTGGCTCTGATGCCACTGTTAGTCTAATTCTATGAACAATCGAATATAAAGTATACTAAGGTTTTATTTATAATCAATCATTAGTTTTTACAGAGTTGGGTTTTATGGTATTTATAACCCATGAACCGACACAACTAAACAACACAACGTTTCACTAAACTAACATAACCTTTCTATAACTAACATAACCGAATAAACGGTTACTAACTTTGTTCTTGTCATTCTAGGACCCTATACTTTATACATATACATAAACGACTCTAACTACTTGTCTTTCATTTTTTACCTTCATGGATTAGATAAATTAGTATCCAATAGATTCTTCTTCCCCAAAACCATGAAGATCACAGAAATCACAACACATACCCGAATCGTTACCTCATAAATCCCAATAAACCTAAGTCAATCATACAATCAAATTAGATATGGCAAGTTTGAATGAATTTTATGATCTTAAAGTCAGTGTTTGGTCTACTGTTAAGTTGCTTCTAGAAATTAAAAAGCTTTTGTGAAGCAATGCAAACTGTGAAAGGTTGTTCAGAAACACTGTTTTTGGGCCTTGGTTGAATATTCCATCTCACGATAATGATAGCCATTTGATGCATTATGTTTTGCAATATCAGGTATATATATGTCGCTAACATTTTGTCTGATCCCCCCCCCCCCCCCCCCCCCCGCCCACACAACTATATTCCATATTGGGGATCATTGGTTAGAGCTTGGCCTGAAAAAATTTTGTTTAATCACAAGTTTTCGATTTGGCGACGTTTCAACACAACATAATGAAACTAGTCGTTTTTGCGATCGTGTGTTATTCCCTGAAAAAAATATAATAAAACAAAAAATAAAAATAAATAAAAAAAACAGACGCTATAAATAAGTATATGGTACTGATCTTTTGAAACTTGTTAGAGATAAGAAAAGGTTTTCTGATGTATCTAATAAGGATGTTGTTAGGTTGTGTCTGTTGATTGTTGGTGAGTTAGTGTTTATGGGTCTTGAGAAAATGAACCATATCCCTAAGCATATATTGTTCGGGTGGAGGATTTTGATGCTTGGAATTAGTATCCTTGGAAAGAATACATGTGGGATAATTTTTATCGGCTATTAATGTTGTTGCTAGACACAAACCATATCATTTGACCGAGTTGAAGAAAAACCCGAAATTCAGTGCCACATACAATCTATTCGGGTTTCCTTAGGTTTTCAAGTACTTACAAGTTTGTACTAAATTTTACAACTATGCACTAAGCTGTTAATCTTGTTTGGTTACGAATACTGACTATTTGTAAATGCTTATTAACTCTAAGGACACTGGCAGTCATGATTCCGAAATCGTCCATACCTCCGAAATCCACCAATAATATCATTCCACCTCATTTCACCTCATTCATACTTTTTCCATACCTCCCAACCTCATTTTAGTGGCAACCATGCCTTTTTCATACCTCCCAACATTTTCCATACCTCCCAATCCCATTTCACCTCATAATAATTCCAACGGCTACTTTTTACCTTGAAAACCCCATGCCTCCGAGGCAATATTTGCCGTTTAGCTCTTGCCGTTGATGATGCTGGTGGGGTGGCGGCGGTGTTCACCGCCGGCATCACCTTGCCGATGGGTGATGCCGCTGCCACTGCCACCCTTCTAAGTAACATTGTATTTTTAGTTACTGTGCTTATTTGTTATTGAGTGGACTCCAATTTGCTTTAATGTATATGTTTTTGGTCTTTGAACAATTAAACTGACTTTTGCAATATCTTTGAATGACTCGGTCATGCCTATAATCTGTATGAAACTTGGTTTTAATTCGGTGCACACAAGACTATAATCATATCATATTATATTATAAAGCATGAATGCCTACTATTAATAGAATACTTAAAATTAAGCCTTACAACTTCTAAAGCTATAAGTACAACAACAAATGCTACTTATAGAAATTCCCCTCATATTTAATTCTAACATACAATTAATACTAACATTAAATATAATAAATAAATCATTATTTATATTAAATACAATTAATTAAATAGTCAATAAATACAATTAATACACTTATTAAAACACCTCTTATATAAAAAATACAAATTATTAAGCATATTGTACAACCAACTTAAACACAATTTCTGCATTAAATGTCACTAATACAAATAATAAAGCATATTATACAAATTTTTAAGCCCGAACGGGCACGGGTCAAATGGGCTCGAGCCCGAACGGGCACGAGTCAAACGGGCTCGAGCCCGAACGGACACGAGCTAAACGAAATTTTTGATATTCGTAAATTTATTGTCAAAAAGAACATAATAAACTAAAATATGTTCACATATTGTACAAACCAAGCAAACTACTAAACAAAAACATAAAATAAATAATAAATAAAATAATATAAAACAAAGCAAAATTTCATCAAACTTTTGCCATAAAAAAACTAATCAGTAAAGCTATTGTCAAAAAACGTACAAATAAAATAAATTATTAATCGAAAAAGTTAAAGTATAGGGTGCCCGCAGCTGCATCGCGCGAGAACCCTGCTATTTTATATTAAACATGTTGTATGTGACTTTAAGGTAACTTTTGGTTTGGTGTACTATATTAGTATCCTAAGACTATAGTCGCGCGAGGACCTGCTATTTTATATTAAACATGTTGTATGTGACTTTAAGCTAACTTTTGGTTTGGTGTGCTATATTAGTATCCTAAGACTATAATTTATGTTAAACATGTTGTATTGTTGTATGTGACATTAAGCTAACATTTGGTTTGGTGTTTGTGTTGTACGAAGACATCTTATTATTATTATTATTAGTTAGTTTTTTTTTAGAAATGGATTTTCAAGAGTTACCCAACAGCGGTACTTAGTAGGTGAAGAAAGAAGAGGTGATTCCACGAGGTCTTGCATGGTTAAAGCTAACAAAGATTGAAAAACCCGACTATTCTAAACTATTTGGACCGGTAATCACACACATATCTTTTCTTTTAACATATTTAACACATTTTTTTATAACGGTTCACAACCTCAACAATTTTTTATTTTTATTTTGGTTTCTTAGGAGTCAAATCCCATCGTGGACCATTTCTAAACAGATGCAAAGATTAGGGTTAGTTCATTGCAAGTGTAGATTTTATCAACAGTTTGGTTGATCAAGACATACATGTTCACTATAACATTAACCACTTTTAGCTTAATAGAGGGAAAGTTTTGTCGCTAAAAGAAGGTTGTCGCCTATAGTCCGTCACAGAAAGTATTTGTGACAACATGCTTCTACTTTTGGTGTCAAACAGTGGGACCCACAAATTTTCAGCCAAAATCCTTTGACCGGAGTGGGCCCTATCATTTAGCGACAACATTGTTTTGTCGCAAAAACATTTTTAGTAATTTATTTTTTTATCATTAATTATTAATTAAATAAATATTTATAAATAAAATGAAATTTAAAAAAAGACGGGAAACCTTTGGTGACAACACCATTTGTCGCAAAAACCAGAAAGTCAAACTGGTCCAGGTTTTTATTGTCACTTTTAGTGATGAAAGTTCCAACTTTTGGAGACGGCTAGGTGGTCGCTAAACGTTGCTGTGCAGGAAAATAGTAGCAGCAGCATTGCTGCAATTCCAGATTTATTCCGGATTTTTTTTCGGAAAAAATCTACCAAAACCAATGCCATAAATAACCCAAATCAATAATGCAAAATGTTTTCATTCATTCATTCAAAAACGACGAATTACAAAAGAAGATCCATACAAATACTAATAGTTTCGCTAATATACTTGTTCAAATTAAAAAAGAAAGATCCGTACATCATACTAAATAATACTAGCAAACTCACTACTACCCAACATCACCAAACTCACTACTCGGCATCAGTAGACTCGTCGTCAAACTCACTACTACTACCATCATAACCAACGTCATGCCCACTATTACCATCACCACCATCAACATCTTCATTAACATTTATCGGTTTGTAACAGTTATCGAGGTCGAGATTAGAACTAGGGTCGGAATTAGTAGTATTAGGATCGCCACGATCATATGTTGAACCAGGAAACATAGGACTGCATGAGTCAGGCATTTGAAACTGTGAAGTGGGTGTACCTTGTTGACAGTTGTAGAAATCCAGAAATTTCTTAAGCAAGTTTCTTTGCTCCTGTAGCTCCAGAGCATGCTGCTTCTTCAACTCTTCAATCTCCTCCCGAGTACAGAAACCTTGGTCCACTTGTGAGATACTAGAACTCGAGCCCGTGCCCGGTACCACCCTGCCTACACCCGCAATATGTCCCCGATTTTGAGAATGCAAGACTTCATCGATGATTTGGCGGTCTATCTTGGGATCCATCTTTTTTGTTTGATTGCATCTTGAATCGCCCACATTTCTCCCTGTGTAGTTAAAAAATAACATAGTTAATATTACAAATGACGAATACGTCAGATAAGTGAATAAGTTCTTCGTGTCAATTAACAAATAATTAATACCAAATAATACCAAATAAGCAAACATCACTATATTAGAATATAGATAGAATAATGAACAAATCATTAAATTCACAATTGGATCATTATCATTTACCAACATTTAGTACGATTATAGGGGTGTTATCGGCTGCAAAGTAGTAAACATTATCATTTACCAACATTTAGCACTAAACATCACCATTTACCAAGGTGTGCGTTGACTAATAGTTTTAATTTGATTATTTCTCAATTTACTAACAGTTAGCACTAAATATCACTGTTGACATAATAGTGCATGAAAACGTTATTTATATTTTTCGATATCTCTATATTTTGACGATCACAAAATGTAAACTCATCAAACGAAAGATTACTACGTAAACAAGTATTAAACTAGTTTATATCATTATATCCAACTTAATCACTTAAGGTATGGATAAACAAGTACTTAATACATCTCATGATCAAAGGGGTATTTAATTAATTAATACAAAGTTTATTTAATTATATATACATATTATATATTTTTGAAAAACACTTTTGGTAATAAAGAAAAATGTTTTAATCATACTAAATATATGATTTCAAATTTTTAACCAAAATCAGTTAGTTTTTCACCAAATAAACTTTCCCCACTAAAAGACAAGTTTTCTGGCCGTTACAGTTGGGCGGCCCCCTTAATTATAAGGGGCGGTCCCCTTAATTTTAAGGGAGCCGGCCTTGATTTAAGGGGCCGGCCACGCTCCTCTGTCAGAACTTGTTGCCTATAAATACCACCTTAAATCTGGAATTTTTCTCACCTTTTGCACGAAATTTTCAGATCTCAAACTCTCTAAACATCCTCTAAAACCCTTTAATCATTTGTATATTAATCCTTGTTTCAAGTGATTCAATCAATTCTCATCCATCCCCATCCAAAGTGCAAAAGAAGAACACTCCTTCTGCAACTAAGTTCAAGAAGTATTGAAGAGTAGTTGTGCATTGTGTATATATTTTAATTGTGAAGTTGTGTTGTGTTTGTAATAAGTAGTTTAGAAGATATTGAAGTTGTGTAGGAAGTAAAAGTTGATTAGTAGTGAAGTAGTGTAGTTGTGAAGAAGATAGGTGTGGAGTAGATTGAAGTGAAGAAGATAGTTGTAAAGAAGCAAGGTGTGTAGAAGATAGGTGTGAAGTAAATAGGTGTGAAGAAGTTGTGTAGTAGTTGTGATCAAGTTGTGACGTAGTTGTGTTGTGAAAATTGGTGTGTAAGGTTTTTTTCCGCCATAAGGGAGTTTGTTGACATAGTGAAGAAAACTCTCGAGTAGGTGACTCGGGGAGTGGAGTAGGAACAAGGAAGGTGATCTTGTAGTCGAACAACTATAAATCCTTGTATTGTGGTTTGATCTCTCCAACTCTTTTCATTACTTACTTATATATCTTTACTATATTAGTTAGTTAGTTATTATACAATTGTTCATATAGTGCAATTATTTAGATCACATAAACTAGAATTGAAGTTTTTAAAACAAACTTGTTTTTATAAATTTTAAAATGATGTAAAACTATTCAACCCCCCCTTCTAGTTTTCTACAATTGGTATCAGGAGCCATGTCTTGCAAAATTTTTAAAATATATTGTATTTTAAAACTTGTAACGATCTATGGAATCTGAAAAATATTTAGAAGGGCAATCTATGCAAAGACCACCACTATTTGAAAGTGATGGATTTTTATATTGGAAAAATCGATTCGAAACTTATGTGAAATCAAAAGATTTAGATCTTTGGCATGTTATTACCAATGGTGACTTTTTACCTATTCAAAATAACCCCGAAACTAAGAAAGATGAAATCGTACCTTTTAAAAAACAAAATGATGATTTAAAAAGAAAACTTGCTAAAAATAATGAAGCAAAAATGGTTATTTACAATGCGCTACCACGTAAAGAGTACGAAAGGATCTTTATGTGTGAAACCGCAAAAGAAATTTGGAACTCTTTATTAATAACTCACCAAGGTATTAATCAAGTCAAAGATAATAAAATAGATCTACTTGTTCAACAATATGAGCAATTTACGATTCTGGAAGAGGAATCAATTGATAATGCTTTTGCTAGATTTAACATTATCATCACAAGTTTAAAAGCACTTGATGAGAATTTTTCTATTAAGAATTTTGTTAGGAAGTTTCTTAGAGCTCTTCACCCAAAATGGCGAGCTAAAGTGACGGCTATTGAGGAATCAAAGAATTTGTCAACACTACAACCTGATGAATTAATTGGAAATTTGAAAGTCTACGAAGCAATTATAAAGAAGGACTCCGAAATGGTTAAAGGAAAACGAGAGCAAAGCAAGTCAATCGCCTTGAAAGCTAGAAAGGAATCCAACAACGAAGATAGCTCATCTTCCGAAAGCGATGACGATAAGTATAGCAAGAATGAGAGAAAGTGTTTCAAGTGTGGTGATCCGAATCACCTCATTGGAAAATGTCCAATGATGACAAGAGATCAAAATCAAAGAGCGTTTGTTAGAAGAGCTTGGAGTGATAGCGATGAAGATGAGAAAGAAACAACAAAGGAAGAAAAGTGTCTCATGGCTAAGACATCAAGTGAGGCACGTTCCGAAACCGAATACTATAGTGATGAAAATTTATCATTAGATGAAAAAGATTTAGATAGTGAATACAATAAATTATGCAAACTAGGACAACAAGTAATGGCTAAAAACAAATCACTAAAATACATAAACAACCAACTAGAAAATGAAGTACTAGAACTAAAAATTAAAATACATCAACTTGAAAAAGGTAAAGAAATTGTTGAAAAATGTAAATCATGCCAAGAACTTAAAAGTGAAAACAGCAAACTTAGGGAAGAAATTTGCAAACTTGATAAATTTGAAAATAGTAGTAACTCACTTAGTAAGATCATAAGTATTCAAAGAGTATCCGGAGATAAAACCGGTTTAGGATTTAACTCAACTGAAGCTTCAACAAGTGAAATTAAAAATGTTAAATTTGAAAGTGAACTCAAGGAATTAAAACCTTCAAAATCTAATCCTAAGTATATACTCATAAATGATAAGATACCTATTTCTAGTAATGAAGAAATAAAACCGTTTTATAAACCATCTTTAAAAACCGAAGTAGGATCGTCCAAACCTAAAACAAGATCTAAAACTCCACCACCTAGGAAACCAAATAATTCTTACCCTAGACCTAAAACACCTCAACCAAGAGCAAACCAAAATAGACGAAACTTTAACAATAATCAACAAATGTGGAACTTCAATCCCTGGAGAATGTTTCCACCATATACCCAAGTCAAATACAAAACATGTTCGGATCAAATAACTTTGGTCAAATGAGACAATGGGGACCAACGTAAAAATATTCGCCATTCAAACATGGAAACTTTTGATGTCACTTCTTGTTCTGACTATTCCTTGAAGACTTTGAAGATAAACGCGTTGAAGATGAAAGGTACACATTTTCTTTTATTTCCTTGCCAAGAAATGCATGCTTAGTTTTGTATCTAGTTGTTATGTAATTTTGTTTGGCTCATTTTTTCTTCTAGTTTTTATATCTATACATATTTATACCTATCTAATATATATATATATATATATATATATATATATATATATATATATATATATATATATATATATATATATATATATATATATATATATATATACTTAGTTACGAACCCTTAATGTTTATACCTATCTAATTATATATATCAAAATTTTGGAGGGCGGCCCCCTTAATGTTTAAGGGGACCGGCAGCATAATGAAGGGCGGCCCCCTTAATGTTTAAGGGGGCCGGCCATCTGATTACTCCAACCCATTTTTTCTCTTATTCCTCTTGCCAAACACTCCACTTTTTCATACTCTCCTTCCCCTGCTACTGCTGTGACGAAAACCAAAACCCAAAAACACCTTAAATCACTTCCAAATCACATAATTAGGGTTAATTCGCAAAGGGCAAATTCATCTAATACAATCACCATTACATATTGTAAGTTTTCCGTAACACATTTCATCTAATTCCATCTAATTTGATCAAACTCATGATTATGCATGTTTTATTAATTTCTTCAATTTCACAATTTCTTTCGAATTGAGTCTTAAATTCCTATAACTAAATGCTTCCCCTAAGATATGAATGATTAATCAACACTAGAAACTAGTAATTATAAACCCCCATTGTCGAAAATTTTTAAAAAATTTCATATACTTCTTTTCAAAATTTTTGGTATACACATTGTTGAATAATACTTTGAAAACTTGTTAAAACTAATCACATTATACTTTTATAACTTGTAAAACATGAAATTATATTTTTCGACCTAGTAAAAATATTTTGGTTCACAATACGGGGGTGTTTGGATCATGTCCAAATAATATCAAAACTTAGTCATTATATTTTTTATAAAACGTTGTTATGACTATAAACCTAAAAATTGCAAATCGGACTTGTCAAGATATATAATTCATATATATATTGACATACTAGTAGTATAAGTAACTAATTAAGGAAGCGTTTGGTTTAATACGAAAAATGACATTTTTGAGTCAAAATATAAACCATCTTTTTCGAAAACTAAGCACATGCATAAGAAACTCGTAAGAAATGGCTAGTTTTACAACCTAATATAAATCTAGCAAATTTCATGATATATTAAGATGTTTAAAAGGGCGTTTGGATTGTTCCATAACCACTTACGAAACATCGTAAAATATATCTAGAACGAGTTAAAAACAATATTGAGGAACATAGTAAACTACTTCCTAGGATTTGTGTCGAAGTATGTTTACGTTCCAACGTAAGTCTTAACAATATATATACTTTTATTCTTCTTTATATTTATTTTGGTCTTTTGTATTGTTGTTGTGTTTAGGTGAAAATGCCAAAAGCGACTACCGAAGATCTTTCCCACACTAAAAACTACATTCCCAAAGTTTCCCAACTCCCTACTACATCTCCTTCTATTGGACGTATATATCGTGAAATTGAAGATAGAAACGTTCATGAGGGACGTGTAGTAGATCTAGCCTTTGCTCAATCCGACTTTATTAATCGCTTGTTTTCAAGCATCAACCTCAATTGTCTTTATAACATTAATGAACCAATCGTTCCTCGTTTTATAGTCGATTTCTATAGCCAAGTTTCCATTCAAACCAATGATCTTGGTTTCATCACCATCTCCTTCATGATTCAGAATGAATTCATCACCTTAACTCTCGAACAATTTGGTCAAATCCTCCAAATTCTTTTCAGAGGTCAAGCCGTCTTCACAAACGAGTGGGACCTCGAATCTCTTCATTGTTGTCTACCAACCTTTGGTCCTTATCTATCCGATATCCCTCATCCCGACAAAATTCGTCAAATTCTTGGTGTGGAACGTGCCACCACTACCCGAAAAATAAAATCCAAAAACGTTCAAATCTCTTTGTACCAACTTCTCCTCAAAGAATTAGGCCCCCACATGAAGCGTTAGAAAGAAATCATTCGTGAGAATGCGTTTGGTACTGGAGGTCACCGGGACCATCTCCCGGCGTGCCTTGCTCATATGTTGTATTGTATAGCTGTCGAAAAGCCGTACAATTTGGCCTACTTCTTTATCAAACGGATTGAGTGTGCTAGAAAAACTCCCAAAGCCAATCTTCCATATGGAATGTTCCTCACTCGTCTCTATCGTCATGTTATCGAGTACTACTCGATCTTGACAATAGTATCTATGAGTCCATCTATCCCACCTTACGTCCTCTCGCTCTAAAACAAGCTCGACGAACTCGAAGTGACAAGGGAAAATCTCGTCGTCATAGCTTTCATGGATTATCTTCTAGACAAGACGATGACGATGCGGAGGAAAACATCCATGATGCTAGTACTCCTTCGTTTTCTGAGTTCGTTGATAATTTAGAGGATCTTGACTATCCCGAGTATTCTACCCCATCTCCTAGTGATCAAACCGAAGAAGTGCTTCATGAACAAACTACCGAGATGCTTAGAAGACAAAAGAGTTTGCATGAAGAAGTTAGAGGTGGCTTCAAATCTATCGGGAAGACATTGAAGGCATATTCAGGAAGAAAAAGAGATGATGTGCTTAGATTATGTTTGTTGAACAATACTTATTTTTATTTCTTGTGTGCTATTTGTCCGAAGTATATTCGGAAGTACTTGTTATTCTCTTGAATAATTGTTTGGATATTTGTTTAGGATGCTAACTTGATTGTTTATGTTTAATATATGCTTTTAAATGCATGCTTTACTACTTAATATATATATATATATATATATATATATATATATATATATATATATATATATATATATATATATATATATATATATATATATATATATATATATATATATGACATGTATGCTTTCTAGTAGACCAAAACAAATGTGAAATGTCCAAATAGAGCTTGCTGGAAATACAAAACAGAACATAACATTTTTCCAGATAATTTTTGAAATTTTTTGATTTTTGGGTCGTCAGATGGGCGGCCCCCTTAATTCATAAGGGCGGCCCCCTTAAATTTAAGGGGACCAACCATCTGGAACAGTTTTTACACTGTTTTCTTTTGCACCTTGTGATCTCTTTTACTAGTCTCAGATACCATTTCCCTTAAAAACCAAACTGATTTTGGAATCCAACATTACAATTTCAAATTAATTCACTTCTAAACATGTTTTCATACTATATAATCCCCATGCATGTTTAATTCACATTCCATCATCCTCAACCTTCATTAAAACATCATCTTCTTATCATGTCATCACCAAGAACCACCTATTTAAACAATGTCAAGAAACAAAAACTTGTCATTATTCCACCCAAACAACTATTCATTGATCTCACTAATGAAGACAACACCACCCCATCACCATCACCTCTATGCTCATCTCCTAGTACATCAAATGCACCCTCCAAAACACCATCAACAAATGGAAACTCTACTTCCTCCATACCATCCACTTCATCCACAAATGACTACATAAACACCCACTTATCTCCTCCAACAATTGATCAACCATCACAACCTACCAATAAAAACACAACTCTTGCACTCACTCTCTCATTATCACCATTAACATCTCTTGATGCACACTTCTCATCATCCCCTATCAATCCACCAACCTATAACCCCGTCCCATGGAGCTTACTTGAAGCTCATGGAGACAGTTTCCTTTGTTGCATCCACAACCGAACAATTGTGTTCGGACTAAGAGATGAAATGCAATACATGTTTTCTCACATTGAAAACTTGTTGCATCAACCACCAACAACAAATACAACTCCTCCACCACCATCAACAAACACTCCTCCTCCATCACCATCTCCATGTTCACCATCCATTCCTCCCAATTAAACATGCTTGGTGTCTTACAAATAAAATTATCGTAAACCATTTTGAATGGCAAGCTCTAGAGAGGACTCTCATGTTTGAGCCTTGGTTTATTATTTTAGTGATGATTGTAAGCCTTTAAGGCTTTTGTTAGTTGCATTAATTATTATGTTTGTTAATGTAATGCTTGATGTATCTTTTTCACATTATTAATGTTATGGTTATGTTTAGTCTCTACTCTTCCATGCTATATACATATATATGTTGCTTGTCCACTAAATATTTTTGCAAGATATCCATATCTCGATTTTTTTTTGCCTCAAAACGAGGGGGAGTATACTTCAAGGGGGAGCTTCTATAAAATGAGGATAACCTTTTTGATGCTAACAAAAAGGGGGAGAAGTGATATAAACTCACAAGGATACTTGTATATATACTAATTTTTGATTAATGAGTTTAAATTTTGTAATCATCAAAAAGGGGGAGATTGTTGACATAAATAATGCATGAAAACGTTATTTATGTTTTTCGATATCTCTATATTTTGACGATCACAAAATGTAAACTCATCAAACGAAAGATTACTACGTAAACAAGTATTAAACTAGTTTATATCATTATATCCAACTTAATCACTTAAGGTATGGATAAACAAGTACTTAATACATCTCATGATCAAAGGGGTATTTAATTAATTAATACAAAGTTTATTTAATTATATATACATATTATATATTTTTGAAAAACACTTTTGGTAATAAAGAAAAATGTTTTAATCATACTAAATATATGATTTCAAATTTTTAACCAAAATCAGTTAGTTTTTCACAAAAAAAACTTTCCCCACTAAAAGACAAGTTTTCTGGCCATTACAGTTGGGCGGCCCCCTTAATTATAAGGGGCGGTCCCCTTAATTTTAAGGGGGCCGGCTTTGATTTAAGGGGGCCGGCCACGCTCCTCTGTCAGAACTTGTTGCCTATAAATACCACCTTAAATCTGGAAATTTTCTCACCTTTTGCATGAAATTTTCAGATCTCAAACTCTCTAAACATCCTCTAAAACCCTTTGATCATTTGTATATTAATCCTTGTTTCAAGTGATTCAATCCCTTCTCATCCATCCTCATCTAAAGTGCAAAAGAAGAACACTCCTTCTACAACTAAGTTCAAGAAGTATTGAAGAGTAGTTGTGCATTGTGTATATATTTTAATTGTGAAGTTGTGTTGTGTTTGTAATAAGTAGTTTAGAAGATATTGAAGTTATGTAAAAAGTAGAAGTTGATTAGTAGTGAAGTAGTGTAGTTGTGAAGAAGATAGGTGTGGAGTAGATTGAAGTGAAGAAGATAGTTGTGAAGAATAAAGGTGTGTAGAAGATAGGTGTGAAGTAAATAGGTGTGAAGAAGTTGTGTAGTAGTTGTGATCAAGTTGTGACGTAGTTGTGTTGTGAAAATTGGTGTGTAAGGTTTTCTCCGCCATAAGGGAGTTTGTTGACATAGTGAAGAAAACTCTCGAGTAGGTGACTCGGGGAGTGGAGTAGGAACAAGGAAGGTGACCTTGTAGCCGAACCACTATAAATCCTTGTGTTGTGCTTTGATCTCTCCAACTCTTTTCATTACTTACTTGTATATCTTTACTATATTAGTTAGTTAGTTATTATACAATTGTTCATATAGTGCAAGTATTGAGATCACATAAAGTAGAATCGAAGTTTTTAAAACAAACTTGTTTTTATAAATTTTAAAAGGACGTAAAACTATTCAACCCTCCCCCCCCCCCCCCCCCCCCTTCTAGTTTTTCACAATCACCACTTGATTATTTCTCAATTTAACAACAGTTAGCACTAAAAATATTGACTGGAACAACGTCGATTACAACATTACAGCAGCCAACTTGAATAAGTTCCATTACAGGTTGCACCACTAAACTCATTACCAAACACTCCTAGTGTAGTAGCAGTCTATCATACATCAGTTCAACGGCCAACTTGATGGTACTAAACCAAATACTGATTCTACAAAACACAAACAGCCAAATACGGATTCTGCGATTAAAACAACCAAATGCCAAACGCCTCTTTTGACTTTAACCCAAAATCAAGACATGCATTTTTAGACCCAAAACTGGACCAATAAAGTCTGGGTAATTTGCGGCAGGGAGGGATCTAAGGCCTGGGCAATTAGGGAGTATGATACATGCGTGCTTTTGATAATTGACCCATAATAAACAAATGAACAATGGGTCATCATATTCAGTTAACAGAGTTGATTTTCAGGAGAGCATCAAAAACTCAAAACTGACAAACGTAGCAAACAAGTATCACCATGATATTAGTGAGGTGTCTTAAGAATCACATCATGCTTTTCTAAGTATACAGACACAAGCTCTTTCCTAGTTGGCTGGTTGAACCACATTTCACGCATAAATCATCTATGTATTTCAAATACTACTTTCATTCGTTCCAGAAACAAGTATCATTACAAGACAGTTAAGTAAGCATTTAGAGACAATAAATCATCATAAAAACTGTATGAAACTTAAAAAAAAAATAGTTTAAAACTAGATTTTGTAGGAAATAACAGGTAATTGAGCATAAAAGATTGAGCATCCTCGGCTTCTAATATCACTCAAGACAGAATAAATTCAAAACTATCGGGACAAATAGAACTTGAAACCCTCAACTCAGTATTAGATGATCAATCGATCACTAAGAAAATTCAACAAGATTTGCAACTAAAATAATATGATGCAACACACAAACAACTCTAATAGCAGTAAACTCAAAATTATGCAAAACTAGGGTAACCAAAAACTATAATGGTATCAAAAATTAGATATACCAGTTCACTGGATCACAAAGACATAATAATAATAATAATAATAAAAATAAGTAAATAAATAAATAAACAAATAGTGGGCTTACGTATATCCTTTCGTTTTCCTCAGTCTTGAACTGGCCCTTTTTGTCCGTATGATTTTTCCTCCAAGTCTCGACCAAGTCCTCGTGTTTTTTTTTTCTTTTTTTTCTTTTTTTTTTTTTTTTTTTTTTTTTTTGTTGAGAACTATAAATAAACAATATAAAAACAATTAATAACAAACTATATATAAACAATATAAACACCTTTAAAATAATAAAGAACCATACGAATTTGTGTCTTCCTCGTGCGAAAGACATCGATCCTTGGTGTGTTGTTACTTTGTTCTAATGATCTGTTATTCGAATTCCTCTCTGATTGTTTCATTCATTTCGGATCGGCCTAGAAGTTAACAAGCTTCTGCCATTCATCATCTCCTGCTTTCCAATTCGGCGGCTTTCTATTTCTTGCCTCTTCGATCGAATCCGCTGAGTCAAACCACTTCCTCTTGAACCTATTTTTGTTGTATTACAGAAGACTAGTCTTTTAAATGACCAGTTAACAGGACCACTACAAAGCTATTATAATAATTGTCAAAATTCTTTTGTCAAAAGGATTGACTTCCCATATTATAATACCCCATATTATTTTATCAGAAATTATTTTGTCAAAATGATTGACTTCATACCTTTGAAGCAGACTATCCTAATTCACATTTGAAAAGTCTATTTTGAACAATCATGTTGCAATTCCAAATCAAACACAAACATAAATTAACAAATCAAACACAAAACATTAAAACCCATTAGACATTAATAAACAAAACACATTAATTAAAACACGAACCTTTAAACAAAATAGATGGGGTGGTTGTGGTGTTCGGCGGTGTCAGACGGCGACGGCAACAGCGAACGGCGGTGGGTCAGCGACGGCAGCAATGAAAGGCAGCGGTGGCTGTGAGAAAGCAAATAAAATCATAAATTGAACCAAAATCATAAACCAAAATAAAAATAAAATTCAAATCAAATAAAAACAAAACCAACAAAAACCATTTACCTCTAATTGGGTGCTAGTGTGGTGGGTCAGCGACGGCAGCAATGAACGGCAGCGGTGGGTCAGTGGCGGTGTGAAGGTGAAGGTGAAGGCGTGAAGACGGTTTTACTGTTTAGTGGATGAGTTGTGTGAGTGGGGGAGAAGAGTAAATGATATAAACTTGCTAGATCCGATTTTTAGGTGAATCAGTTTTGGGTCTTTTGGCGCATAAAGTTGGAGGGAAATGAAAATCCCACTAAAAATTTAGTATTAACTTTATAAATCGTTTCATTAATTATCTTTAATTAAAAATAATTTTAAAATGTATTTGCCATTTTTTAAATAAATTAAAATAGGTTAAAAATAATTTTAATTAATTATATATAATATAATAATAATTTAAATGATTTAAAAACTACTTAAAAATGATAAAAAATAATTAAAATTGATTGAAAAAATAAACATAGTCAAAGTTAGTAAACTTCCTCATTAGTGCCGATGTCCTATAATGGGTAGAGTTCGTTCCAAGTTGCAAGTGATAGTTAAGAGTAGGGCTGTATACGATTCGAGCTTTTAACGAGTTATACGAGCTTGGGCTCGTTTAGCTCGACTTGAGCTCTATAACATTCGAGCTCAAGCCGATCTCGAACAAAAGTTACAGCTCGTTTAGCTTAACGAGCCAAGCTTAAAATGAAAACTTATCACTTTATTAGTTTATTATGCCAAGGTCAATGAGTGGTAGATACTATTAGAGTATTACACTAATTGAAAGCATAAACATGAATTAATTTTTAAAATTACTAGGCCCAAAAGAAATAGTACAAATACTACAAATTCAAGCCCAAATCCTCAAATCCTTTAAATGCTCCTAAAAATGACGCCATGCCTTAAGATATGCATGCCTTTGCTGACCTTTTTACGCCTTTACCCATGTCACGCCTTAAGCAGACACCAAGGTCCATTTTGTGACGACGAGGTTATGCCTCGCGCCTTGTCGACGCCTTTGCGTCGTCTTGGCGCGCCTTTTAGAACACTGGTTATTGATGTACCTTTTAGAACAGTGGTTATCGATTGAGTGAAATGGAATACCTGATCCATATATCCATCAAGCACAATTGATGTACACTATGTGTCCTTCTTTATCAAGTGCATCTACAAGATTTTGTTGACGCACATTAAGAGTTACACCTTCAGGATCAATAGGATTCACAAACTTGTCCATTGGCCCCAAATTCTTTGGCTTTTGTCTTTTCGACCAGACATTGAAAGCAATGTCTTTGTTTTCAATTTCAACCTGTGCCCTCATACATACAGCTACACCTTTTCCTTTTATTCCTACAATGTGGTGCTTTAGCCTAGTGATTCCCCCTTTAGATATGAATCCACATAACTTGCATTTGACAGCATCTTTATTTGTAAGATCACACAAAGTGCCATAATTCCAACCCGGATCCCGTGAATCCTTTTTCAATAGTGATTCTACACATGAACTATCCTCTGTTGTTGTTGTTGTTGGAATTGCACCATCTAAATTAAAATCTATACTAGCCATCAAGGCATCAAGAGTGAATATGCACATGTATAATTAAATATTGGGTAAAAATTACATGGAATACAAGTTGCGACAAACCATCGAAATAAAATATAACAGAAGTGGCGGGGATGATTTAACACTTACAAATTAAATTGCAGCAAAGGATATATGAAATTAAAAAAAATAACAGACCACTGAACCACGCCACGTCTTTTTACGCCTTAACCCATGCCACGTCTTAAGCCGACACCAAGGTCCATTTTGTGAAGGCGAGGTTACGCCTCGCGCCTTGGCGTTGCCTTTACGTCACTTTGGGAGCCTTTTAGAACACTGGTTATTGATGTTGTAGTAGTTGTTGTTGTTTAATGTGTTAATGTTAATGTGAGCTGACCTCATATTTCCAAAAAGTTGTACTAACCTACAACATTAACACTACCCACCAAGCAATATTCTTCTTATATTAGACCGGGTTTAAGTTTCATATCGTAAAACATTATGAAGTCTAAACTTGCATAACTCTCGGTTTCTGTCACAGTCGCCATAGTTACACCAACCTTTTCGATTAGACTCCCAAGCTTACTACTTGATAGTATTTTTATGTTCATTGTCTGAACCAACTCCCCAGTCTGATCCGAGTTCTCCTACCACTGCCTTAGTATCATCTCGACCAATCCGTTTAACATAACTTGTATATCAATTTCATCTCGAACTATCCGTTTAACATTTAATGCATGTCAATATCATTTTAACTCCCCCATTTAACATAGTATATCAATATCATCTCGACTAATTTATATGTCTTTTATTTTTTAGTACTTATAAATCATTTTAAAAATGCAGTTTTAAATATAAATCCACTTAAAACATTAATAAAATATTATTTTTGTGAATAAACTAAGTTATATATCTTATAAGATTAATTTTAACATGTATAAATAATTTTAATCACGCTTCAACTACAAATATAATTTTCATATCTTAATCAAATAGTAATTTTTATGGATAAACTAATTTACATATTTTTAAAAATTAATTTTAACAATTATAAATATTTTTTTTATTGAATTTAACTTTTGGGCTTTTCTTTCATTTTATTTCGTGGTTATTTTATTCCTGGTAAAATTATAAAATTTTGTAAACTAACTTTTAGAGACAACTCATGTTGTCGCCAAAAGTAAGCCAGGATTTTTTAAATATTCGAGCCTATTTTATTTTCAGGTAAAAAAATTAAAATATAATCTCACTTTTGGAGACAACTTGGGTTGTCGCAAAAAGTGTGGCAGTATTTTTTTTTTTTTTTGCCGCAATTTATTTTTGGACAAAAACAATAAAAATTGTATTATCACTTTTGGGGACAACATGGGGTTGTCGCAAAAAAGATTTGGTCAAAGAATTGCAAAAGTGTTGAAAATTGTGGGCCCCCTTAACCTTTAGTGACAATCTTATGCTGTCTCCATATCAATCCGTCTCTAAAAGTCATTTATGGTGTAGTGGTTGGCGAAGAGGATGCAGGATGGGCAAATGAATTTGCTGACGATTACGGCGAAGAACTGTTACTTAAAGATGGACACGACGGGCAACTCCAAAACAGACATCGTGTCTACCATCAAGATGGAGCTTTCGTTGAAGTGGTAGATGAAGACGTACCCGAAAACATAAATCGTGTTCAAGTAGGAGAGAGGTCTGGTGTTTTAGAATCAAAGGGACCTGGTGTCTCAGTGTTAAGTGAACATGATGATCTCCAAGAGGAAGAAAATGTTTCAATAGGTGACCTTGTTGATGAGTTTACTGATTTGAAAAAAAACAAAAAACAAACTTGATTCAATAGAGAAACGCATAGTCTCTATCCCAAGGGCGGACATTGTCAACGAGCTTTTGAATTTGAAAAACAGAGTTTCAAAGATAAAGTTACTTTTGGAAATTAAAACTCAAACTGATGTTGTTCAACAACAACTTGAACCTGATGTGAATCCAAAAGAGTCTAACGAAAACCTAATATCAAGTTTCTATGCAAGTTATTCCCGATCAGTCTAAAGCAAATCCTAATGATTCCATGGTTAGTATAAAGTTTACTATCTCAAAAAGTCTGTGATGATCAAATATAACTTTAAACTTATACAATTTTCTCACCGCTGTTTTTTTTATATTTCTTTTTAATTACATACCACGAGCTTTCCTTCTCATGGCGATAATGGCGTCGGTGTCAGCGAGGCAATAGATAATATGGAAATTGATGAGGAGAAGGGGAGAAATGCTATAATGAATGGCAGTTGGGGCCATCTTCCATGCCAACGAATTTCTGGCTATTGATGTCTTTAAACATGCCAATGAAATTGAAGCTTTTGTACCTAGCCTGAAACCCCAACCAACCACTAGACACATGGATATATGTTAACTTTTACACATACTTTATAAATTAACTAGTCTGTATTGCCTTATTTATGTATATACATACATTTTAACAGGAAGATCATTTTAGGGGCAATTACTTGGCATACATAAACAATGAAAAAGATTAGGCTAGGTATTCTTTAGATGATATGAATTTTGACCATGAAGAGGAGAAGGTGGTTGAGAAAGCCGTAATGGGTGGATATCCATTAAGCGGTATGCAAGGTATATCTGGTGATTTTTCAAGTTAGGAAAGTAATACGGCGTAATGAGATAATACCCTATACACCGTATATATGTTTTAGTAAAAACGTGAATATTTTACCGAGAATGGTTATTAAGCATACACAGGATTTCATATGCGCGGTATATGGAAAAAGTTAAAAATCTTTTTTTCGGGTAAGGAAATACGGCGTAATTCCTACGATTGAGATATGCCGTATAGGTCTCCTAGAGGCAAAATTTTTGTGTTCCCTAATATTTTAAGATTTAAATGGGAACATACCTCAGCTCTTTTTCCATGTCTTCGGTTGATTATACCTACAAATTTCAATTAAAATACCAAACCAAAAACTAACTACAAAATACAAAAATTGTTCAAAAATTAAATGGAAAAACATCCGGGTTTTCTCTTAGTTAGGACTTTTCTTTAGGAGTCTTTAGGTTAGACTTTTTACGTCTTCTAAGGTGCTCTTTGGACATGTCTAGCTACGTTCATTTCTTCCATAAGTTGTGCTCTAACTACTACTACATTGGACATGGTTCTTGGTATTTCATCGATTTCCATGACATCAACCTTCATGTAGCTCTCTTTTGGTCCTACCGTATACCGAGTAACTTGAAATTTCTCAATGTTTATGCTAGGAGGTTTGCTATATGGCATACCAACCAAATTATACATCCTTTCTTTGTATTCCCCCATTCCGGATCAATGAACCAATTAGAATGTAAGTCCAGATATTCTTCAAGGCACTATAGATCATCATCGTTGTCCTCAGGCGGTCCCGTATATCAATCCTTATTTAGTTTATCTCCAATTATTTCTCTTATACTTTGCCTCTTCTCATCAACATGGCTTCATGATTAAAAAACTTACTTGGTTCTTTGTATTTGATAGGGTTGAACAATTTTTTGGCTCTATCTCGTTGCGCGTATGATTTGATATCATCTTCGTACTCATCTTCAGGGGATTCCTCCTTCATGCAACTCCTAAAAATCTTATCTGCCATAGTACGATTTACTCTTCCGAATAGGGGTGTTCACGGTTCGGTTAATTAACCGAATAAACCGAAAACCGAACCGAACTGAACCGAAATAAAACCGAACCGAACATATAACCGAAACGAACTTGTTAAAAACCGAACCGAACCGAATTAAAAATTCGGTTTTCGGTTTGGATATGGGTTTAGCTATCTGAACCGAAAACCGAACCGAAAACCGAATTTATATAAATATATATATTTTTTTTATATATTTATATTATTTTAAATATAAAAAATATCCATTAAAATTTTATACTAATATAAAAAAATATTTTTTTATACTTGAAATATTTTTTTTGCCAAAAATATATATAATTAAATTAAAAAAATATATAAATAGTGTAATTTAAGTAAAAAATCCGGTTTTCGGTTTTGACCCATAACCGAACCGAACTTCGGTTCGATTCTCGGTTCGGTTCGGTTATAGATATTTTCGGTTCGGTTCGGTTTTCGGTTATGACCCAAAATTTTTTTTAACCGAACAACCCGAACCGAATAAACCGATTAACCGATAACCGAACCGATGAACACCCCTACTTCCGAAGCGTATTCTTACCCAATCCTTGAAGGACAACCTTTGCCATATCACGTCATTTCTTTTTTATTCAGAGAGAATTACCCAAGTGGTCACTTCATCTTTCTTTATCCCAGTATCATGAAAGTAACCTCTGTCACATTCATCCTTGTAGAGGTTACATGAGGGCCAAAATTGGTAGAACTCATCTTTCACTTGTCCGATCTGTTGACACCAACGGACTTTCCAAGTCAGATAGATTTCCTCATTGTTATGGAGTTTGCGATTACAATCATCCTAGATTCTTTGCTTAGTCTTTTCATCCACATTCCAAACTATTTTTAATTAATCTTGAAAACTAAGCATACCATCCCATTGAAGGCTTTTTCTTTCGCTGTCCTTACTCAAAATCCACAAGTACTTGTTATTGAATTTCTTGGATTTGTCATCACCTCCACCACACTCATCCTTCAAAGGATCACAAAAAGGCCATAATGTGTACCATTTCTTAGTTCCTACGTCAATTGCTTTGCATTAATGCAACAGATAACATCAAATAATCCTGATATTTAAGTGTCAATTTCCCCCTAATATGCTCGTTATTTGTATTATTTACAAGGATATATACTCTGATTCATTCATATTTCATTTCCAAGTTACAAACGAGCATAGGAGCTGAAGAGACGCGGAAATTGGAAAGAACTTGCAAAAGATACACAATCTTAGTATGCTGAAGAGAGCTATGGTGTAACTTAGACTCTCAACTACGCCGTAGCCAGAAATTCAAATATATTGACTAGTCAACGCTTATCAAGAGTTACGGTGTAACCAACTTATGAGGTTACGCCATAATCATTCAAAGACATAGAAGAATTCGTGAGCTATGAAGGCTAAGACGTAACCACTCATAGAGTTACGGCGTAGTTAAGGAACAGAATGTGATTCAAGATTTGTCGAGATTATGGCGTAACTACATCTCAAGATTACGGCGTAAGTGGAAACTCTAAGGAGCTACGGCATAACTGATGAGGCGAAAAATGAACCGTTTTTAGGGGGTCATTTAAGCTCGAATTCGAATTTATTCAAATAATGCCCTAAATCGTTCCTTTTGTCATTTTAGGTACTTTTGGAGTGAATTCTGGAAAAGGAAGCATTTTGGACGTTTTTGGAGCATAAAAGTGAAGAAAACGGCAAAGTCTTAATTTTCCTTGCTAGGAACAGTACCTGACGGCGTCAAGAGACTTCAAGTGACGGCGTCAAGAGTAATATAATTGGTGGAAGTGGATAAAGTCCGTGAAGATCCAGAAGAGTTTTACACTATGGACATGACGGTGTCACCCAAGTCCGTCATGGTCCAAATGTTAGTGACGGCCTAGAGTAAATTGCACATGACAGCGTCACAAGTGGATCTAGGCAATCTGATTTCATTATGGGCTGTGAGTTGACGGTGTTAGAAATTCCTTTTTGACGCCGTCACCCTGTAAAATCTATATATAGTTTTGCAATTTTCATTCATGAGAGAGGAACAAGTAGGGTATAACTTTGGAGAGAAACCCTAGTACGAATATTACAGCTTTTTCAAGGGTTTTTACCCTTTGAAACCTTTCATGTTCAATTGAGATAAGTACTCTTTCAATTCATTCAATATGTCTATGTGTTGTTTGAATATATCTTACGCTTGTCTTGAATTAAACATGCTTGGCTAGATCTCTTGTGTGTTTGCTTAGATGTAGTGAAACCTAGATGTTAATTATGGGTTGATTGTTCGTTTATAGTTGTTGCGGATGATCGTATTCGATGTTAGGCTTGAGAAAACTGGCAGACTTCCATTGGTGACATGCTTGAACGTCTTAAGAAACATGATCAGAGGTGTACTATGATTTTTGATTGTATTTAATGCGTAGGAGAATTCTAATGATCCCATGTTAGGAGCTTCTAACGGCTCGACATAGGAGTGAAGTAGGATCCTATAGAGTTAGGGAATATTGTACACAGCCCTACGACTAGTATTAAGGAATACGACCTATCACCCATGCAATTGTAACAAACTATCAACCTGTAAAATATATCTAGGGAGTAATGAAACCTAAGTGAACACAACTCTCCCTATTATTGTTTAAACCACTAGTTTAATTAGATTTATTTTCATTTTTGTTATTTTCTTTTGATTGCATCTTAGTAATTGGGTTAGTTGATTAGCAACTAATTCCGCCCACTCTTCGAAAACCCAAGAATTTTAATTGCTTTTATAAAATATAAAAAATACAAAAAGAATCATCTCTCACCTCTAGACCTAGTTTTTAGGCTTTCTAATCCTAGCGACACTATTCCTGAGTTGAACGATCAGTCCCCCGGTACTTGTCACTATACTATACTACAACGATCAGGTACACTGCCTGGTGGGGGTTGTAAGCTTCTCGAGATCCCTCGAGAGGTAAAGCCTGGTGCGATTCCCACGTATCAAGTTTTTGGCTCCGCAGCCCGGGGAATAGTTATGATCTAGGTTGGGATTTCTTTTTATTAGGTCTACTTGCTAGATTCCTTTCTAGTAAGATTTTATTTTTATTTTTAGGTTTTCTTTAGTCTATCTTTTTCTTTGTGCCTTTGTTAGTAAACTAAATTCATTGACTATTCCGTTGACCATTATGGAAAACGTGAATCCACCCCTTTCCCCTAGAGAAGTGGCGTTGTTACGTGAACAAATCGAGAATGAGAATAGGGGAACTTAGGGAGCTTAATAGGTTGATTAATGTTGAGCTCGACCATGCATTTAGTGACCTAGCGACCGCCTTGTATTCAAATAAGGACCTAGGACCTAATGATTCTGAGGATGTGGTTGAGGAACTTTAGGAAGGGGAGATAGATCCAAAGCTAGATGACTATTTCTATCTATACCCCACTATGGAGGAAAATTGTGTACTATAAATATCTTATTGATAATCCTTGACCTCCTTTCACTAGAATTGAACCTAAGATAAAGAGAGGCGATCCTAAGAATGCAAAAATACCATGTATGATTGGGTATAAACATATTGACAATGCTTACATTGATTTTAAATCCCCAATCAACATTATGTCCTCAGGTGTTTATAATGATATAGTGAAAACAAGACTTGGACCTAGAAGAGATCCTAAATACCCCGGTGGAGTTTGTAACTTTGTCGGGAGAGTTAAAGGTCTACATGTCTTTGTTGGGAACTTTACTTATGTCACTGACTTTATGGTTGTTGAAGACCTAGCTAGTGTTATTGATTGTTGCTTATCCCATGTTGTGTTTGGTAAACTATTTGTTGAAGAGTCTAAGTTAGAATATGATGAGATAGAAGGGACAATCCGATTTGCTAGTAAAACCGATAGGATCACATATAGGATGCCTAATAGAATGAAAGAATTTCATTTTGTGCCTCAATTTGACATGGATAAGATTGGTGATTTTGAGGAAATCAATGAATAGGATAAGAAAAAGGGCATGGACTATGTATGGGAGAACAAGAGCCTTTTATACAAAGATTGCTTGACTCTAGAACTGAAATACAAAGTTGATAAGGAATTGGCCAATAGGATTATAGGAGAAATTGAGAAAAAGATGGTTGGTCTCTATAAAGAACATTTCTCTATATAGAACATTTACAATCGGTAAATGAGACCAACGATGAGGTCACGTAATAACCCATGACCTTGAGTCTAGCTACAAGACTCGTAAATAAAGAAAAGCGCTTCTTGGGAGGCAACCTATGTTTTGTGTGATTTTTGATTGTTTGATTGTTATTTGTTTCCATATGCATGCTTTAGTTTTATTGTTGGTAGATCATGTTTCAAAATAAAATTGTGAAAATGCTTTATTTTGTTGTTTAACTTCGTCCTAAATTCATACAAAGGTCTTTCGCAAAAGATAAGTGTAAGGGGAAACCCCAAATATGTTTTTAAGAACAAAATTGATCATGATTCTCCACGACATTAAATGGACATGTGTATTAGTATTTGTTAGAGTCAAATGCTTGTATCGAGTCATAATGATGTTTTGCAAGATTTTCCAGGAAATAGGACATAAGTTTTTCCAGAAATTTTCTGGAAACTTAACGTAAAGATTTCTGCAGGTCACTTCTGACAACGTTATGTGTTAACTCCTGACGGCGTCATGTGTAAAATTCTGGAAATTTTGCTAGTTTTGTTTTTCTAACGGAGTCTTGAAGTTTTTGTTAATTCTTTAGTTTTATAAAGTCCAGGAAATCTGCAAACATTCATTCCACAAGCATCATATCTTAATTTGCTTTCTAGGACTTGTTAGTATATATAGATTGCCGCCGATTTTACGCGAGGATGCCTTGTTTGTTTTCTCAGGTTTAACAGGTTACATATGACAAGAAGATGATGTATATTTCTGGAAGGGAAGCTTTGATTGTTCATTTTCTTGGAGGAAGATCTAACCTTGTTACCACACTATCCACACCGAATAAATCAGGGGAGTATTTGATTTCATTCTTTTAGCTGTTTCACTTTTACATTCTTTAATTGAATATTGGGGACAATGTTCATCCTAAGTGTAAGGGGAGGGTAAATGATGATATCTTATAGGATACAATTACACTTGAGTTTATTTGTATGATGGTATGTGTGTAATAAAACTAAGAGAAATACTTGTTAGTGTAATTTTAGCGCCAAATTTAAATTTTTTACAATATTTAGGAGTGAAACTTTAGCCTTAGCAAGCGTCTAATGGATATGAGTCGTATGACTAGCACAAAACCGTACCATTCAGAAAAATTTTCCACCCAAATATGTGAGGTTCGCCTTTAGATTTGATAGGAAAAGCATTTACTATTAGTGCTTATGAGTGTACCGGTAGCATTTAGATTCTAGAACTTGCATTAGTGATGCATCCCGACACAGCTAGTGAGACTACATTCGTGTAGTAGGATTTACTACATGATAAGAGGCATTAGGATAACCCTTGTGTTAAAACCGTATCATAATTACTTGACCATTTAAGTCATATTACTTGGCTAGTTAAGTCAACTAATTTTCCCCACACCTTAGCGTTGTACTCATTTTTAGTACACGAAACCCCTAGTACACCCCTCCGAGCCTATCTTTTCGTTTCTAACTTTAAGCATTTTATTTAAAGGAAGAATTTGTTACAACCCACTTAAATGTACACCCAAATCGCCTTAGCCTTCCATGTATGCACTCATCTTTAGTGCATTATTGTTACATGTTTAAACCCTTAGTTAATTATCTAATTGATTACATGGTTGCTAAGTCGAGTCTTATCCTTGTACATATTGTTTTGGGACGATTGGGACTCATGGGTAAAGTACTAGTGTTATGGAGTAATGGAGAACATAAGATATTACCCCCATATGTGCGTAAATCTTAAAAGTACTCCAAGTGTTTTGATTATCTTGATTAGAGTCATTAGATTAGTTTATTGTAAAGTATGTAAAAATTCAAGTGTAAGGGGAATGTACATTCCCTATGATGTATTATTTTGGATGGTAGGGTAAGAGTGTATGTAAAAAAAAAAAAAAAAAAATTAAAAAAAAATAAAGAAAAAGAAATGTGAAAAAATATACGAACTACCATCCCGTTTCATTCTATGTTTGTTTTATGTTTTTGTTATTTTTTATTTATTAGCTTAAGTCGAGTATAGTCTTGGCTTAGCAACGCCATATTGTACATGTAATTAACCAAGATGATTAACTCGCCACTAGTAAATATTGCCTATATCCAACAAAACCGTGTATTCCATATCCCTACACCTAATGTTATAACCCTTTAAAATACCTCTTTGATAGTTTATCCTAGGTGCTTATGCCAAGTGGTGGAGGTTTGATCCTTTCCCAAGCCTATGGTAATCTATTTTGCTATGACAGGTAGTGAGAGATGTTTTCCATTTCCATATTGTGATATATACTTTATTACACCCGAGAGATGTGAGTATCTAAACACTATTTGTGAGGTGCTAGTATATGACCTCCGTGCTTGTCTTTGGTCTTTAATGGAACGACTATTTGTTGTAATTACTTTTATATTAGTGTTCAATGACCCCTAACTTGTATTTTGATAAGAATAAAAGCGCATTTGCTTGAGGACAAGAAAATCTCAAGTGTAAGGGTATTTGATGAGGCGAAAAATGAACCATTTTTAGGGGGTCATTTAAGCCCGAATTCGAATTTATTTGATCAAATAATGCCCCAAGTCGTTCCTTTTGTCATTTTAGGTACTTTTTGAGTAAATTCTGGAAAAGAAAGCATTTTGGACGTTTTTGGAGCATGAAAGTGAAGAAAACGACAAAGTCTTAATTTTCCTTGCTGGGAACAGTACCTGACGGCGTCAAGAGTCTTCAAGTGACGGCGTCAAGAGTAATACAAGAGGTGGAAGTGGATAAAGTCCGTGACGATCTAGAAGAGTTTTACACTATAGACATGACAGCGTCACCCAAGGCCGTCATGGTCCAAATGTTAGTGACGGCCTAGAGTAGATTGCACATGACGGCGTCACAAGTGGATCTAGGCAATCCGATTTCATTATGGGCGGCGAGTTGACGGCGTCAGAAATTCCTTCTTGACGTCGTCACCCAATAAAATCTATATATAGTTTTGCAATTTTCATTCATGAGAGAGGAACAAGTAGGGTATAACTTTGGAGAGAAACCCTAGTACGAATATTACAGCTTTTTCAAGGGTTTTTACCCTTTGAAACCTTTCATGTTCAATTGAGATAAGTACTCTTTCAATTCATTCAATATGTCTATGTGTTGTTTGAATATATCTTACGCTTGTCTTGAATTTAACATGCTTGGCTAGATCTCTTGTGTGTTTGCTTACGGATGATTGTATTCGATGTTAGGCTTAAGAAAACTGGCAGACTTCCATTGGTGACATGCTTGAACGTCTTAAGAAACATGATCCGAGGTGTACTATGATTTTTAGTTGTATTTAATGCGTAGGAGAATTCTAATGATCCCATGTTAGGAGCTTCTAACGGCTCGACATAGGATTGAAGTAGGATCCTATAGAGTTAGGGAATATTGTACACGGCCCTACGACTAGTATTAAGGAATACGACCCGTCATCCATGCAATTGTAACAAACTATCAACCTGTAAAAGATATCTAGGGAGTAATGAAACCTAAGTAAACACAACTCTCCCTATTATTGTTCACACCACTAGTTTAATTAGATTTATTTTCATTTTTGTTATTTTATTTTGATTGCATCTTAGTTATTGGGTTAGTTAATTAGCAACTAATTCCGCCCACTCTTCCAAAACCCAAGATTTTTAATTGCTTTTATAAAATATAAAAAATACAAAAAGAATCATCTCTCACCTCTAGACCTAGTTTTTAGGCTTTCTAATCCTAGCGACACTATTCCTGAGTTGAACGATCAATCCCCCGGTACTTGTCACTATACTATACTACAATGATCAGGTACACTGCCTGGTAGGGGTTGTAAGCTTCTCGAGATCCCTCGAGAGGTAAAGCCTGGTGCGATTCCTACGTATCAATAACCAACATCACAACTACGCTGTAGCCAATGTTAATGGATAACATCGTTTCACGATAACACTTGTTACGGTGTAACCAACTCTTAGGTTACGTCATAGCTGTGCCGAGCCTATAAATACCCGCTCCAAACTCTGCATTTAACACAACTTTTCTCATCACAAAGTCAGAGAACGAAGAGAGTATTTATAGAGGCATTCTACATTAGTATACGGAGCATTTCCAAGGGAGAGATCATGCTTACAACACCATAACTTTTAGCTTTTCATTGTTTAATTTATGTTTCATACTTTTCATAATGCTTCTATTGTGTACATGCTTAGTTTTCCATATACCCTTTAGTTGCAGTAGTTTTGAAGAACCAGTTATACCTGGTATGCTAGACGAATTGACCAAAGGACCATAGCATAGTTAGGTTGCGAGGGAAATGGTTAGGATGTCAATTAGCCATTTGCCTTGTGTGCAAATTGACCATATAACCACTTTCCGGGTTGGATAAACTTAAGTAATTAGAGTATGGTCTAAGATCCGAGAGGCCGGGCCATACGAGGATAAATCTAGCATGACGTGGTACTTAGTGACTCAAACTAGTCTATCGTACATCGGTTTACTACAGAAGGTAGTGCCTTTGGTTTCCCGGCAGGATTATAGGGAGATAGGCTAGGGAACTAGATCAAATGAACCTATTGATATATGTCCGCCCGACTTCAATCGTTAGAATAGTTTAATAGAGAACATAATCATAAACAATATAGGATGACTAACGAGGCTAATACACTTTCTATCCACTGCTCACAACTTCACTTTATTTTCAGTTTTATTTCATTTATGTTTTCTTTTGTTTAATTAATTAAATCATCTCAAAATCTAGGTTAAAACGTGACATAGACTTAAATAGGATCCACACTATATAGCTCTTGGGACGACCTCGGTTTTACTAGTTACTAATCTACACATGATCGAATTCACTGTCCGTTAGTGTAAATAGGTAGACCTAGGGTAATCTAGACTCTATAAATATTAAAACCTGGTTAGTAGAACCTGCATCAAGTTTTTAGCATCGCTTCCGGTGTAACAACCGTGGTTTTAGCAGGTCAGTTTAACTGATAGTCTTGACTCGGTTGACGTTTGTTTGGTGTGTCTTAGGTGATTGAAGTGATATATAAGTGATATAGGTGAGTTTTAGCACTACATCCCTTTGCGTAAATGGTTTTATTGTGATTTGAAAAGTTTGGAATTTGGGAAAGTTCATTTTGATCACCTTTGTGGTGTAGAAATGACTTCCGTAGTTTTGGTGTTTCTATGTTTTTTTGTAATGAGTCTTCGTTCATGTTTTTGAGCGTTAGCAAGTTACAAGGAGTTTGTTTTTATGTGTATACTTATTAAAGGGTGTGAAAATCTATTTTTGGAAACTTTGTTTTGAAAATGATTATTTTCCGCGTCATCGTAAAAACTAAGGTTTATCGCGTAAGACGTTAGGTTTTGTTATGGGAGTTTATAAAGTATAAAAAGTATAAGGTTTTGAGTGTAGTAATTAAATTTAATAAAAAAAAATAAAAAACCATATGTTTTATAAAATTCGGCCCAAAGGAGTGTTTTAGGAGAAAAAGGAAACCCAATTGTAGCCCAATTACAATTTTAAGCTAAGGAATCCTAGTCCAACTCAAACAAGCCCAACCCCCAACCCATATAACCATACCAAATGACCCATAACCCTTTTTCCTGCATATTTTGGTTGACCACAAGGAGAAAATAAGGAGAAAAAATAGGGTTTGTAATTTGGAAGCAATAATCAAGAATCAAGGTAAAATCTTTAAACCCTATGTTCAATTAATTGATTAATTAATCTTATTCATGTAATATTAATTATGATGGATCTAGGGTTTGTAAGTTTCTGTAAATTAATTAATTATAACATGTTGAGATCAATTAATGATTGTATTATGATGATTGGTTTAGAGAATTGAGTGTAGAACGCGTTAGTTTATGCATTAGGGTATGGACAGAAAACTAGTTCTGTAAAGATGTGAGTGTATTTAACTGATGGTGAGGAGTTAGGTCACAAATTTTTAGTCTAAATTGAAGTTTAATGAAATAGCTTTCCAAAAAGTCCAACCACGATTGATTTCAAGGTTGGGAAGTTAGTCTTTTGATTTTTCTTTGATAAGGTGTCAAAGCTGTTAAACCGAGACAGAATTTGGGTAAAAGTTTGATAGTTAATTGTGGGTAAAAAATGTGTGCAATATGTGAATGATAATGTTACGTGGTGATGTTTTGTGGTCGAATTGGGAGGGTGCTTACTCTGATGCTCGTGCATACGACCTAATTGGAGAGTAGTACTCCTGAGCGGGGGTCACGTTCCCGCCTGGATATTGTGGATTTGGATCGGTGGGCACGTTCCTCCCGATGGTTGCCTTTTGTGTGATGGTTGGTTTATGAACATGTGTAGCTTGTATGATAACTATAATTATTTGTCCAGCTATGTTTTATAATCACAGTGAACTGGTTGCCTTGAGAGTATATGTGTGACTTAAACCTATTAATCTCACCAACATTATGTTGACGTTTTAAGCATCATTTTCAGGTGAGCTTTCTAAGTATAAGATAGAAGGATGTGATTAGACGAGACCCTAGTTGCATTGGAAGTGGTTTATCATCTTTGTTTGGATTTTATGTATTGTTCCAAATTTTGTTTTGGTTATTTTATTTTGGGGTATTGTTACAACACTTTGTGTTTGTACTTTGCTCTATTAGTGTGCATGTAGTTGTTCTCTAATGCGTGGGAATTGCACCAGGCTTTACCTCTTGAGGGATCTCGAGAAGCTTACAACTCCCACCAGGCAGTGTATCTGATCGTTGTAGTATAGTATAGTGACAAGTACCGGGGGATTGATCGTTCAACTCAGGAATAGTGTCGCTAGGATTAGAAAACCTAAAAACTAGGTCTAGAGGTGAGGGATGACTCTTTTTGTATTTTTTATATTTTATAAAAGCAAATAAAAACTCTCGGTTTTTAGAGGAGTGGGCGGAATTAGTTGCTAATCAACTAACCCAATAACTAAAGATGCAATCAAAATATAATAACAAAAATAAAAATAAAGGTAATTTAACTAGTGGTGTGAACAATATATGGGAGAATTGTGTTTACTTAGATTTCACTACTCCTTAGATATCTTTTACAGGTTAATTACTTGTTACAGTTGCGTGGATGACGGGTTATATTCCTTAATACCATTCATGGGGTGGCGTACTTACTTCCCCAATTCTATAAGCTCCTACTTCACTCCTATGTCGAGCCTGCAAGAAGCTCCTAACATGGGATCACTAGAATTCGCTCATGCATTAAATACAACCATAGAAACCTAGTACACATCGGTTCATGTTTCTTAAGACGTTCAAGCAAGTTACACAATGTAGATCTGCCAGTTTTCTTATGCCTAACATTGAAATCATTCATCCATTACAACTATAAACAAGAAATCAACCTATAATCAACATCCAGGTTTCATTACATCTAAGCAAACACACAAAAGATCTAGCCTAACATGTTAAAATCAAGACAAGCGTAAGATATATTCAAACAACACATAGACATATTGAATGAATTGAAAGGATACTTATCTCAATTGAACATGAAGGGTTTCAAGGGGTGAAAACCCTTGAAAATACTGTTACAAACGAGCTAGGGTTTATTAGGTTCGACCTTAAAATTCTCCACACAGGTTCCTCTCTAATGAATGAAAATTAGAAAAGTATATATAGATTTCATGAGGTGACGGCGTCAAGAGGAAAGTTCTGACGCCGTCATCTCGCAGCCAAAAATCTTCTCGGATTGCCTAGATCCAGATCTGACGCTGTCATGTGTAATCTTGCTCCAGGCCGTCACCAAATTTACTGTTGACTCCCTTGTTCTGACGCCGTCATCTACTGTTCCCAGTAAGGAAAATTAAGACTTTGCCGTTTTCTTCAATTTTATGCTCCAAAAACGTCCAAATAAATTCGAATTCTGGCTTAAATGACCCCTAAAAACGGACCATTTTTCGCTTTATCATATACCCTTACACTTGAGATTTGCTTGTCCTCAAGCAAATGCGTTTTTATTCTAGTCAAAATACAAGTTAGGGGTCATTTAACACTAATATAAAAGTAATTACAACAAATAATCGTTCCACTAAAGACCAAAGACAAGCACGGAGGTCATATACTAGCACCTCACAAATAGTGTTTAGATACTCACATCTCTCGGGTGTAATAAAGTATATATCACAAAATGGAAATGGGAAACATCTCTCACTACCTGTCATAGCAAAATAGATTACCATAGGCTTGGGAAAGGATCAAACCTCCACCACATGGCGTAAGAACCTAGGATAAACTATCAAAGAGGTCTTTTAAAGGGTTGTAACGTTAGGTGTAGGGATATGGAATACATGGTTTTGTTGGATATAGGCAATCTTTACTGGTGGCGAGTTAGTAATCTTGGTTAATTACATGTACAATATGGCGTTGCTAAGCCAAGACTCGACTCGACTTAAGCTAATAAATGAAAAATAACAAAAACATAAAATAAACATAGAATGAAACGGGATGGTAGTCCGTATGTTTTTTTTTCTTTTCTTTTTCTATTTTTTCTTTCTTTTACAATTTTTTCAATTTTTTTTTTTTATTTTTTTTTTTATTTTTTTTTTTTTTTTTGGCATACACTCTTACACTACCATCCAAAATAATACATCATAGGGAATGAATATTCCCCTTACACTTGAATTTTTACATACTTTACAATAAACTAATCTAATGACTCGAATTAAGATAATCAAAACAGTTGGAGTACTTTTAAGATTAACGCATATATGGGGGTAATAATATTATGTTCTTCCCCATTACTCCATAACATTATTACTTTACCCAATCGTCCCAAAACAATATCTACAAGGATATGACTCGACTTAGCAACCATGTAATCAATTATATAATTAACTAAGGGTTTAAGCATATAACAATAATGCAATAAAGATGAGTGCATACACGGAAGGCTAAGGCGATTTGGGTGTACATTTAAGTGGGGTGTAACAAATTCTTCCTTTAAGTAAGATGCTTAAAGTTAGAAACGAAAAGATAGGCTCGGAGAGGTGTACTAGGGGTTTCGTGTACTAAAAATGAGTACAACGCTAAGGTGTGGGAAAAATTAGTTGACTTAACTAGCCAAGTAATATGACTTAAATGGTCAAGTAATTATGATACGGGTTTAACACAAGGGTGATCCTAATGCCTCTTATCATGTAGTAAATCCTACTACACGAATGTAGTCTCTTTAGCGGTCTCGGGATGCATCACTAACGCAAGTTCTAGAATCTAAATGCTACCGGTACACTCATAAGCACTAATATTGAATGCTTTTCCTATCAAATCTAAAGGCGAACCTCACATATTTGGGTGAAAAAATTTTCTGAATGGTACGGTTTTGTGCTAGTCATACAATCTCCTATCCATGAGACGCTTGCTATGGCTAAAGTTTCACTCCTAAATGTTGTAAAAAATTTTAAATTTGGCGCTAAAATTACACTAACAAGTATTTCTCATAGTTTTATTACACACCTACCATCAAACAAACAAACTCAAGTGAAAGTTTATACTATAAGGTATCATCATTTTACCCTCCCCTTACACTTAGGATGAACATTGTCCCCAATGTTCAATTAAAGATTGTAAAAGTGAAATAGGCAAAAGTATAAAATCAAATACTCCCCTGATTCGCTCGGTATGGATAATATGGTAACCAGGTTAGATCTTCCTCCAAGAGAATGAACAATCAAAGCTTCCCTTCCCGAATATAAATCATCTTCTTGTCAAACATAACCTGTTAAACCTGAGAAAACAAACAAGCCAACCTCGCGTAAAATCGACGGTAATCTATATATACTAACAAATCCTAGAAAACAAAGTAAGATATAATGCTTGTGGAATGATGTTTGCAGATTTCCTGGAGTTTATAAAACTAAAGAATTAACAAAAACTTTAAGACTCCGTTAGAAAAACAAAACTAGCAAAATTTCCAGATTTTTACACGTGACACCGTCAGGAATTTCTTCCTGACGCCATCAGAAGTGATCTGCAGAAATTCTTGCGTTAAGTTTCCAGAAAATTTCTGGAAAAACTTTGTCCTACTTCCTGGAAAATCCAGCAAAACATCATTATGACTCGATACAAGCATTTGACTCTAACAAATACGAATATACATGTTCATTTAATATTGTGGAGAATCATGATCAATTTTGTTTCTTAAAAACATATTTGGGGTTTCCCTTTACACTTATCTTTTGCGAAATACCTTTGGATGAAGTTAAGACTAAGCTAAACGACAAAATAAAGTATTTTCACCATTTTAGTTTTGAAACATGATCTACCAACAATAAAAATAAAGCATGCATATGGAAACAAATAACAATCAAACAAAATAAAAATCACACAAAGCATGGGTTGCCTCCCAAGAAGTGCTTTTCTTTATTTACGAGTCTTGTAGCTAGACTCAAGGTCATGGATTACTACGTGACCTCATCTCTCGAGATGATGTACCCCATATAGTTGCGATCATTTCTATCGTGGTGGCGGTGTTTTAATCTGTTGATACTCGTAGTCACCTCTCCCCCTCCTTTACTTCTCAAGTTAGCCATCCCATCTTGGCTTATGCCCTCAATTATGAAAGGCCCATACCACCAGGGACTCGGTTTATCGGGAGGTATCGTAATCTCCAAGTGTCTTAAGAGTACTAAGTCCCCTTTTTCGAATGGTACATGTTTCCTCGTTGGTTGACTATGTTCAAACTCGACATGAACTTTGTTGCTTTTGCTTTTGCTTTTGCTTTTGCTTCCTTCATGTTTAGTGTCTTGGTAGCTTTTGATTCTTGCCTCCCATGCAAGTATCTTTTCCTGAACATGAATAGGTGATGTGTCAATGTTGTTTTTGAGCTTTCTCCCCATCAAACTTTCTTGCGCATATCGCGGGATCATGGGAAATCCAATCTTTCTTTTTCCTGATTTAAGCTCAATTTTCCTATTTTCATACTTAATGACAACTCTTGCGGTGGTGAGGAATGGTGCCCCAAGGATTATCAGCATGCATCCACCCCCTTTATCATCGATGATCATGAAATCAACGGGATACATGAATCCCGCGACATTGACCAGCACATCTTCTGCGATTCCCAGGGGGTACACGTAAGAGTGTCCAGCGAAGGATAGCCTAACACGAGTGGTGGCTGGCATTTTTGACGTTAGTTGGGTGTAGATGGTTAGGGGCATAAGATTTACTTCCGATCCTTGGTCGGCAAAAGCGTTTAGACATTTCAAATTCCCGATGCTGACTGGTATCTCGAAGTTCCCACACGCCATCTGCTTAGTGGCTACTTTTTGTATCAGTAGTTTCTCAAATATCGGTCCCCCAGGTAATGTATCATACTCATCTTTTCCCTCTTCCTCCTTCTCTGAACCCTGTTTGGAGGATTGGTTACGCCCGTCACCCTTTATCCAATTTGTTATGGTGCTTTCGTTTATATCATGTTTCAGGTAGTAACTTAAGGGCTGAGATTGTGGCAGTTTTTCTGTGGTTTACCGTAGGGGTTTCTACTTCCTCATTATCCGTATGGACAATTGTGATGGAATTAACAAATCGGGTAGTGGGGGTGACACTTTCTTTCCTCAGTAACATCCTTTCAGGGGTTTTCTGGTTGGCATACTCCTCCACTAGGCTCATCATCTCATTCATTTTCTCTTGTATCTCCTCCTTTTATTTATAAACTGCTTCCTCGAATCTAGCAAGCCGCTCAGAATGGGTTGCCATATATTCCCTCATTTTGGCTTCAAATTCCGGGCTAAGTTTCTCAGGAGGAGAATAAGGTGGGGCATAGTTCTGAAAGGTCTCAACATTCTCTCTAGAGGGTGACTCTGATAACGGCGTTGAAGTCATTTTCGAGACAGAATTGACAACAGCCAGTCTAGGACTTAAGGGTCTCTTTTGCCTTTCCTCAAAATAGTCAACTTTTGCCTCAAGTTTGCAAAGGAGTTCATCATAGATTTGATTAGTCCCTCTAGGTGTCGAGATTACGTTGATGGCAACTTTTATAGTGTGCTTAAACTCCCATAACTCTTGATTATCGGCGGCAAGCTCGTCAATAATTGCCCAAGACTCCTCGGTGTTCTTATCACGTAATCTACCTCCTGCGGCTCTATCGATGGTACATTTAGTGTGATCGTCGACATGGTCATAGAAGATTTGAACTAATAACCAAAGATTTATACCATGATGAGGGACTTTGTGGAGTAGATCCTTGAAACGAGCCCATGCTTCGTAGAAAGTTTCACCCTGATGTTGTTCAAACATCAAGATGTCATTTCTAAGCATTGCAGTCTTCCCCGATGGGAAGAATTGGGCAAGGAAATGAGTGGTGAGATCATCCCATGAGGTGACGGATCCATCGGGGAAACGTTCAAGCCATTGACTAGCTTGATCACGTAGAGAGAATTGGAATAGGCGTAATCGGGTCGACTCTCTAGTTGTAACATCAAGGTCTATAGAATCTACGATTTTAAAGAAGTCCTTGAGATGTTGATTAGGATCTTCGGAATGAATTCCATGGAATGCACATCTCCTTTGCACCAACCGGATGGTGTCAGATCGCAAGGGAGACACATTGGCTCCTTGGGTGAGCTCAATAGTGTTTTGATAGCCTTGGTGGCTGGTCGGGAATACTCTCCTAGGGTTCGGGGCCTAAGAGGTTGGTTTGCTAGTGGTGGGTTTTGTGGGTGGTCTTGTTGTGGTGGGTTGATGGGTTCAAAGATGTTACCACCTTCCATGATGTCAGATGGTAAAGAGTTACGAACAAAAACACGAAGAAATAAGATAGACTAAAGAAAACCTAAAAAATAAAATCTTACTAGAAAGGAATCTAGCAAGTAGACCTAATAAAAATAAATTCTAACCTAGACAATAACTATTTCCCCGGCAACGGCGCCAAAAACTTGATGCGTGGGAATTGCACCAGGCTTTACCTCTCGAGGGATCTCGAGAAGCTTACAACCCCCACCAGGCAGTGTACCTGATCGTTGTAGTATAGTATAGTGACTAGTACCGGGGGATTGATCGTTCAACTCAGGAATAGTGTCGCTAGGATTAGAAAACCTAAAACTAGGTCTAGAGGTGAGGGATGATTCTTTTTGTATTTTTATATTTTATAAAAGCAAATAAAAAATCTCGGTTTTTAGAGGAGTGGGCGGAATTAGTTGCTAATCAACTAACCCAATAACTAAAGATCAATAAAAATATAATAACAAGAATAAAAATAAAGCTAATTTAATTGGTGGTGTGAACAATATATGGGAGAATTGTGTTTACTTAGATTTCACTACTCCCTAGATATCTTTTACATGTTAATTACTTGTTACAGTTGCGTAGATGACGGGTTATATTCCTTAATACCATTCATGGGGTGGCGTACTTACTTCCCCAATTCTATAAGCTCCTACTTCACTCCTATGTCGAGCCTGCAAGAAGCTCCTAACATGGGATCACTAGAATTCGCTCATGCATTAAATACAACCATAAAAACCTAGTACACATCGGTTCATGTTTCTTAAGACGTTCAAGCAAGTTACACAATGGAGATCTGCCAGTTTTCTTAAGCCTAACATTGAAATCATTCATCCATTACAACTATAAACAAGAAATCAACCTATAATCAACATCTAGGTTTCATTACATCTAAGAAAACACACAAAAGATCTAGCCTAACATGTTAAAATCAAGACAAGCGTAAGATATATTCAAACAACACATAGACATATTGAATGAATTGAAAGGATACTTATCTCAATTGAACATGAAGGGTTTCAAGGGTTGAAAACCCATGAAAATACTGTTACAAATGAGCTAGGGTTTATTAGGTTCGACCCTAAAATTCTCCACACAGGTTCCTCTCTAATGAATGAAAATTAGAAAAGTATATATAGATTTCATGAGGTGACGGTGTCAAGAGGAAAGTTCTGACGCCGTCATCTCGCCGCCAAAAATCTTCTCGGATTGCCTAGATCCAGATCTGACGCCGTCATGTGTAATCTTGCTCCAGGCCATCACCAAATTTACTCTTTACTCCCTTGTTCTGACGCCGTTACGTTTTCTCTGGGCCGTCATCGATTTTGCTCCTGACACCGTCATCTTTTCCTTCTTGACGCCGTCATCTACTATTCCTAGCGAGGAAAATTAAGACTTTGCCGTTTTCTTCACTTTTATGCTCCAAAAACGTCCCAGAATTCACTCCCAAAGTACCTAAAATCACAAAAGGAACAATTTAGGGCAATATTTGATCAAATAAATTCGAATTCCGGCTTAAATGACCCCCGAAAAATGGACCATTTTTCGCCTCAACATTCTCTATATAGACACCAGGTGTTGTGATGATATCTATGAAGTTACACCCTCGCATTTCTGCCTTGGCGAGGTGTGACAGATTGGTATCAGAGCCTTGGTTATAGAGAAGTAGGTGGTTGAACCTAGACTATAACCTAGGAGTCCTTCATATAGTTGCATTTAGGATCTGTGTGTAAGTATAGTAGTTTATATGTCTATTTTCCTATATTTATGAGATGTTTTATTGAGTTTCAGACATCTATTCTATCCCCTATACGTAGTATTGTATATATCCACTTTATTATATCATCTTTTGCGCGTAAGATGCTTCGTTGGACTACCGTTGTCACTATCAGATGCGAGAGAAGTGGTAGGATGAAGCGAACTAACCGCAGAATCCGAGTTCTCGCTAGCAGGTATCCATGTTCAAACAAGGAGAGGATGTTTATAGAATAGGTTGGTAGAGAAGAAGTGGAGAGGTTTATAACCACGACGACTTCTAGAGATGGAGCCGTTACCGAGTACCCTGGGAAGTTTCCTCACTTTTCAAGTGAAGGAAAGGTGGTTCAGTCCAAACCTCATAATTCGTATGCACTTATGGATCATGTGGAATTGGAAGAAAAGAATAGAGATGGTTTTGTATGTTGTCGATTTCCTCAACGTATAGGAAATAGGAATGAGTGGTTGAGCAAGGATGAAAGGGGAGTTAGGATGGAATAACGTGGATTTGGATCTGGAGTCCACAACGAGTAGTAAGTTTAACCGATTTGAGTGGGGAGGCAAGTGCGAGAATGGAGTTAAGCCATTGTGCGACGTCTTTTGTTTTGGGTTATGTTTTGGAATTCGTATATTGTCTACTGCCATCTGGAGCCATGTTGGAGTGTGATTACTCTTGGATATTGGATCGACCTTATCCAAGTGATTTTGATTATAGAGTTTACGTGATCGTTGGAATTGTTCCATGTGAGATGATTGTTTGCGACGTCTTTTATTTTTTTTTTGCATGGTTGTTTGCATGATGTGTTGTCATAAAAGGGAGTACACTTGTGAAAGGGGGCATAGATAATTATGGTGGCCAACATAAATATACATGCGTCACAACACAAGTGGACTTGCAAGTATGATAGCATGGATTGCATGGTGTATTAGGTGCTATATGGTATATGTGCGTTATCATTGAGACGTGTGGTTTTGGAAGTAAGTATGCGTGTGAAATAGGTCTTATAACTATGGTCGCGAACATAATTATAAGGGTATCACACATGTGGACTTATGACCATTATCGCATTGATTGATGTTTGTTGTTATTTGTTGTGGTAGATGGTATGTGATGTCATGTTGATGATGGTTGTATGGTTAGAGAAGTATTCTCTTAACCGTTTGGGCAACCAGTATATGTTGAGGTGTGTAAGTGGTAAGATTGCACTCTACTTATCATATGATTGATACCTCAAATATCTGTTGGGATTAATATTGTGATATTTAAGATGGTTCGTTTGCTAGACACTCTGTTCGGATATATAGTTCTAAGTCTAGCGCCTCCTGTTCATACTATGTTGGTATGAAATTCTCATCCTTCTTATTCGGTGTTGTGATTGATAATAGTCATTCAGATTTGTTTTCATTGGGAATTGGTACAATTCTTTGGTTATTCCATACATTCATTCCTCGGATGAATTTTATACTATTCTTCAAGTATTGTTGGTTTGTGACAAGTTGGTGTGGATATTTGATCCCTCATTTACACACACCAATTGAATTTCGTGACATGTTTTGTGACCTGTTAGTATCGGCGTTTTTCTATGATTTTGGTTTGATCATTGTATGAATGAGTCAGTAAGTTCATCGTTTGGTTTGCAATGTATTTGCGTGAGTGTTCACTGGTATGAGATTCCTTTGATGATTATTTTGATTATGTGATTCTTCTGTGTTTTTCGCATCCAATAAAGGGGTTGTGTTAAAGTTCTTATGGTATTTTAAAATTTGTTTTGGGTATTCCAAGGTCATTTGTTGGAAACTATTATTTTTATGGTGAAAATGAAGTGTGGAAGAAAAATGGTTATGTTGATGTCTTACATAAAATGGTTTATATATTTTATAAAAAAATGTATAAGTTTAACATATGTCTTGTGAAAAACGGTGTTCATTTGTTTTTGGGAAGGTCTAGTACGGGAATAAGAACTGTCTATGGTTCTCATTTACCAAACTTCTTATGTATTTGGTTCGTCGAGTGTTTCTTTCGTTGAGGTACGCTTGTGGATGTTTTATGGGTACGTGTATTTTAAATTTTCTTTGTATAGGTTTTCATGAACATTATATCCGTGTCTACTTTTATTGGGGGAAAATTTCTCATTGTGTTTTTCTAGCTTTGATTTTGATGTTCGTTACTACACTAGTCAATAATTCGTAGCCCTTTGAGTTCGTTTCATATACGTTTTAGTTTGACCGGTCATGGTTCGCGTCGTTTCCCTAGGATAGATTGTCGTTTTGGTTATCATCGTGTTTGTAGAAGAAGAAGAGGATGGTTACTAGGTTGTCCAAGTGAGAGGTTCAAATTCAAGATGTACGTTCTTCAGGTATGTGGTCAACGATAGTGAGTTTTCGTGGACACTAGTGGGATAAAAAAATAGTGAAGCGTAGAAAGTACCTAAGACACCATCTAAGAGACGATTGTCCTTAGGATTGGCAGGTACTATTGACGATTCATTTTGAACTTTTTATAGATTGCGCAGGCATCACGGAGGTAGAAGATCCATAAGAGGAACTGTGTGATACATGACTTAGAGTTGCGAGTAGGATGTGGAGACGATATTTTTATGGAGCAAAGAGTGTGGTCTACCCAGATCATAAGAATCTTTAGCATATATTTTACAAGAGGTTAATATATATTGAAGAGAAGTTGGGTGTGGAATTTCTCAGTGACTACGATTGTCTGATTTGCTACCGTCAAGGAAGAGCGGACATCATGGTAAGAGTGCTGAGCAGGAGTGAACGAGTGAAACTTAGTCGCCTATGAACAATGATTGTGATAATTCAATTTGGAGTTAAAGGGATGATACTGAAAGCCCAGAGAGAGATGTTCAATGGAGAGAACATGTAAGAATAAGGATTTCTTGGTTTAGACCAGCAAATGGAAAAGAATGAAGATGGAGGATTGTACTTTGCGGACCCGCTATTAGTTTCATGGAGAGGAAGCTTAAGGACATCGATCATGCAAGGTATTAGATACATCCGAGAATGGATAAGACGTATTGTTACCTTAGCAAGAAATGTATTGAGGAGCAAGTGTGAAGAGGAATAAAGATACCTTAGCAAGTGTTTGATACGCTTGAAGGTAAAGGTTGTAGTCAACGATTATTAGGATGTTGCAACAGCCAAAGGTACCTGGAGATTTTATTAAGGAGGATTTGGCGAGACTTTTCACTCGGTGAGTTAGTAAAGAGCCATGGGGTGTCGCGTTGATCATCAAGAAACATGATGAAATACTTACTTCGTGATAGTGGTAAACGTGTTATAGAGTCTTAAGAACGCATATGTAGATGAGTACGACTTATCATTCTCTAATGAGTGAGTTAAGTGAGCGTACAAATCAGGCGTTGGATGGTGAGCTGAGAGCATGGGTGTGTTTGATTTTGGAGGAAGCCGGGGTATACATTTACCCTTAGATGAGTGCTCCTATATCAACAATTATCATTCTAGTATGGAGTATGTGTCGTGTGAAAAGTTGTATGGAAGGTAACGTAGGTCACCTATTATGTGCGTAAAGGTTGGAACAAGCCAACTAATTGGTCCTGAACTAGAACGAGAGACTACAAATAAGGTTTTCTGACTAAGGAAAGACTTAAGGCAGCAAGAGATTGCCAAAAGAGTTATGCGAATTATTGTTGTAAGCCCTTAGAGTTTGGTGTTGGTGATATTGTGTGGTTAAAAGTATCTCCTTGGAAGGGTGTTGTGCGTTTCGGTAAGAAAGGCAAGCTAGCACCGAGATACGTAGGACCATTTGAGATTTACAGAAAGGATTGGATTTGAGACATGTCGGTTGAATTTGCCTGAGGAGTTAAGTAGAGTGCATGATACATTTCATGTATTTAATTTGAAAAAGTGTTTGGCGGATACTAGTTTGTATGTGCCATTAGATGAGATTAAGGTTGACAAGACTCTCCGTTTTGTCGAGGAACCTGTTGAGATTATGGACAAAGTGGTCAAAAGTGTAAGGTGTGGTGAGATAGTGTTGGTAAAGGTACGATGGGATTCTAAGCGTGGCCCTGAGTTTACTTGGGAACGTGAGGATCAGATGATATTTAAGTTCTCAAATTTGTTTGCGGATGTGGTTGGTGAGTAGATCGTTTGTAGTTGGATTTAGATCGTGGAAGTTAGATGCGGGGTGTTCATAAATGTTTTAAGTAATGTTTTGTTTTATGGGTATCTGTTACATGTGTGTGCTTCTTGCGGTTACCATTTGGATTTTCATTTGGTTCGGGGCTATCGTACTTACCTGTGAGAAGTCGTTTGGATCATTGGTGTTATTGATCGGGGAGTGTATCTATTTACGTGTATCGTTGGAGTGATGGAATGTTTTCTATCGTGTAAATTCGGGTATTTAGTCGATTCACATTTTTGTGGTTTTTTCTCTGTGATTTTATGGAGTGGTATTTTTCCTCTTAAATATCCATAAATTTTCTTTTGCTGTTGTGAGTGGTGAATAGAGTAGTTGAAATCTTGGGACGCGATTTCCCTAAGTGGGGGATGATGTAGCAACCGTGGTTTTAGCAGGCCAGTTTAACTGATAGTCTTGACTCAGTTGACGTTTGTTTGGTGTGTCTTAGGTGATTGAAGTGATATATAAGTGATATAGGTGAGTTTTAACACTAAATCCCTTTGCGTAAATGGTTTTATTGTGATTTGGAAAGTTTGAAATTTAGGAAAGTTCATTTTGATCACCTTTGTGTTGTAGAAATGACTTGCGTAGTTTTGGTGTTTTTGTGTTTTTGCGTAATGAGTCTTCGTTCAAGTTTTTGAGCGTTAGCAAGTTACGAGGAGTTTGTTTTTATATGTTATACTTATTAAAGGGTGTGAAAATCTATTTTTGGAAACTTTGTTTTGAAAATGATTATTTTTCGAGTCATCGAAAAAATTAAGGTTTATCGCGTAAGACGTTAGGTTTTGTTATGGGAGTTTATAAAATATAAAAAGTATAAGATTTTGAGTGTAGTAATTAAATTTAATAATAAAAAAAAATAAAAAAATATATTTTTTATAAAATTCGGCCCAAAGGAGTGTTTTATAAGAAAAAGGAAACCCAATTGTAGCCCAATTACAATTTTAAGCTAAGGAATCCTAGTCCAACCCAAACAAGCCCAACCCCAACCCATATAACCATACCAAATGACCCATAACCCTTTTTCCTACATATTTTGGTTGACCACAAGGAGAAAAGAAGGAGAAAAAAATAGGGTTTGTAATTTGGAAGCAATAATCAAAAATCAAGGTAAAATCTTTAGACCCTATGTTCAATTAATTGATTAATTAATCTAATTCATGTAATATTAATTATGATGGATCTAGAGTTTGTAAGTTTCTGTAAATTAATTAGTTAAAACATGTTGGGATCAATTAATGATTGTATAATGATGATTGGTTAAGAGAATTGAGTGTAGAACGTGTTAGTTTATGCGTTAGGGTTTGGACAAAAAACTAGTGCTGTAAAGATGTGAGTGTATTTAACTGATGGTGAGGAGTTAGGTCACGAATTTTTAGTCTATATTGAAGTTTATTGAAAGAGATTTCCAAAAAGTCCAACCACGATTGATTTCAAGGTCGGGAAGTTAGTGTTTTGATTTTTCTTTAATAAGGTGTCAAAGCTGTTAAACCGGGACAGAATTTGGGTAAAAGTTTGATAGTCAATTGTGGGTGAAAAAGTGATATTAAGGTTAGCCCTTCTGGAAAAGTTGCGTGTTAGGTTATTTTAGAGAGTAGTACTCCTACTCACTATTTTTGGTGTTAGGTTATTTTAGCTTGTATGCTTATGAGAGACCATGGTGAATTTTTGGTGTGAGTTTTTAAGCTTTAATTGTTATTATTTCATGTGGGCGAGTGTACCCTAAAATTCCGCGTTTTCTGATTTTAATAGTGCAAGGGATTTAGTGAGTATTAGGTTGTGGTGATGATTAGTATGGGGTCTAGGAGATCCATGGTGGGTCATATGAATCTTAGACATCCATCATATGTGTATTACATGGGTTATAGCTTTTAGCTTGGCTATGTGTAATGTGGGTTTATTTTGTGTGTTATAGATTTTGATTTGGTTTTGTGGAAGCTGCAAAGTTTGAGTTGAGTTCATAGTCCCATATTTTTACTTTGTTTTAAACTTGGGATGGGAATGATGCTTTTCTTAAATGGTTTGAAATACTGTGATTATGTGTGTGTCAAAGAGCTTGGACTTATAATGTTATCTTATGTGTGCAATATGTGAATGATAATGTTACGTGGTGATGCCGTGTGGTCCAATTGGGAGGGTGCTTACCCTGTTGCTCGTGCATACGACCTAATTAGAGAGTAGTACTCCTACTCACTATTTTTCTGTGTAGTCCGATTGGAGGGTATTAATTACCCATATTTGGAGGGGGGGTCACGTTCTGACCCGGATATTGTGGATTTGGATCGGTGGGCACATTCAGCCCGATGGTTGCCTTTTGTGTGATGCTTGGTTTTGAACATATGTAGCTTGTATGATAACTATAATAATTTGTCCAACTATGTTTTGTAATCACAGTGAACTGGTTGCCTTGAGAGTGTATGTGTGTCTTAAACCTATGAATCTCACCAACATTATGTTGACATTCTCAGGTGAGCTTTCTAAGGATAAGATAGAAGGATGTGATTAGACGAGACCCTAGTTGCATTGGAAGTGGTTTATCATCTTTGTTTGGATTTTATGTATTGTTCAAAATTTTGTTTTGGTTATTTTATTTTGGGGTATTGTTACAATACTTTGTGTTTGTACTTTGCTCTATTTGTGTGCATGTAGTTGTTCTCTATATAGACACAAGGTGTTGTGATGATATCCATGAAGTTACACCCTCGCGTTTCCGCGTTGGCGAGGTGTGACAGCCGGGGAGCTATATTAGGATTTTTGCTTAAGTTTTTAATTTTTGAATTTTTTGTTTTTTCCCTCATATTTTGTTCAAGTTTTAGGAACCATGGAAGTTGTAGAAATCAAGACGTTGACTCTCGAAAAGTACCTTGCAATGACTAGGGATGAGCAAGGACCGGGGCTTGTTAGGACAAATAATTAGATCGGATGTCTAATTTAAGATCAAGCCGCGGTTTATGTAGGAATTGCATGAGAAGCCTTTTGCTAGAAACAAATCTTAAAATGCTTATGAGCACGTTGAGAATGTTTTATACATCACCAGCCTCTTTAATGTTCCAGGTGTTTCTCACGATGCGTTTATGCTCCGAGTGTTTTCAATGACACTCACTAGAGCAGCAAAAAGATGGGTTGATAGGTTGCCCGCCGGAACCATCAACACATGGAATCTCCTCAAGAAGACATTCATTCAACGATTTTGCCCCCCTTCTAAGACGGCAAAACAATTGGAAGAAATTCACAATTTCAGACAGGAAGCTGATGAAACATTGTACCAAGCTTTGGATAGGTACAATGCTCTTTTATACAGGTCCCCTACTCATGATCTAAACAAGTAGCAAATAGTTAACATCTTCTACAAGGGGAATAACATTGCAACTAGGAAAATGTTCGATTCTCAGGGGCCGATCCCTGGGATGACTCTTTTTCAAGCCCTTGATACTATTCAAGACATAGCTGACCACTCGCAGAAGTGGCATGATGGTGGGAGCAGAAGGAGTACGAGCAAAAGTTTGGAAGGTATGGATATTATACCTAACAAACTTGAAAATCTTGGCAGGGAAATGAAGAAGCTTAAAGAATGTGTGCACGCCACACAAGTGGGACGTAACACTTGTGGAGGAACTCATTTAGCCAAGGATTGCCCTTTGAATGATAAAGTTGAAAAGGTTGAAGAGGTAAAATATGGAGAAGGTAGACCCTTCCAAGGAAACAAGGGTAATGTATATCGTGTAGGACCAACTGGACAGTACAATCATGTTCCATACAGAGAGAGGAGGACAACCATTGAAGAGTCAATTCATAAATACCTAGAGGAATCTACTACTATGCAAACGGCGAGAGATAATTGGCTCAAAAGTTTTCATGAAGGAACAAACGCTAATCTGAAGACTCATGACGAGACCCTTCGAAACCTCGAAACAAAGATTGGTTTAATTATAAATGGTGTCCGTGAACAAAATTCAAGAAAAAAAGAGGGATCCTGTAAAGCCATTTTCACCAAAGATGGATAACCAATCTATACTCCTTTCAGGTATTCAGACGAAGAAATTGAATATTTTTCTAACCCTTATGTGTAGGATAATGATGAGTACAAGGATGACTATGATGAAATAGACATCCTAACTCATTTAGAGCCATCATCTCCGGGTAATAAACTAAGTTCAGTTAAACCAACAACTGTGAGAGAGGAAATCAAATTAAACGAGCGTTGTTCGGACGTCGTTCAAAATCACCTGCCTCCAAAAGAAAAAGACCTAGGGGGTTTTCTTCTCCCTTGTTCTATTAATAATATGCGTGATAAGAATGCCTTAACTGATTTAGGGGCTAGTATTAGCATAATGCCAACTTTACCACATATAAAACATTAAGGTTGACTTTTTGACATTTTTGAGCCACTAAACCTTGGAGGATTCTTTTTGAAGAATCTCTTGGAATTTGCCACGAGATCTTTTACATGAAATTCGTCATTCAAATCATCCAAGTATTATTGGCTACTTCTCAGGTCTTCTTCATCATTTGGGTCATCTGGGAAGTCTTGGAAAACTGAATTAGAGAAGAAAGTAGTTAATACAGGGTTGGTTATAGTCAGGGCCTTTTTTGGTTTAGGTGCACAGATTTTGTCAATCAGTCTTTCCTCATATTTGAACTTTCCAAATTTAGTGTCTAAGTCCAGATCTCTGATATGGTTAGAATTTCTCAGACCTTAGTTAAAACTTAGCAAGTTCTTTGGCAGACTATTAACTAAACAGTATTGAATTAAAAGAACAACATCATCATTCAATAGTTCATTCATGAGAACTTTGTACCTAGTGAATGTTTTAGAAACTATTTCACCTTCAATGTGTTTGAGGGTATTGTAGGAAAGTTTAAGTCCATGACTCTATTTTCTTTGACTTCAGAGGATCCCTCATACTTTAGAATCAGCTATTACCTAGTCTTTTTAGCAGTGGGAAAATTTATGACTCATTATATCACATCATCACATAATAGTTGATTTTAAACTAGGTAATAGTTGATTCTAAACTAAGTAATAGCTGATTCTAGTCATTTTCATCATTCTTCCATTGTGCTTCTAGTTTTTCAAGACTAACAACAATTTTAGGAACATATGGACCATTTTTTAAGATCTTAATAAAATAAGGTTCCATGATAACTATGTGACATAGGAACCTTTTCTTTAATTTTGTGAATCTTTCCTCCTTTAGTTTAGGAGCAACAGCGACATAACCATCACCCTTTGAATCTAGAAGTTGAATAACATCAGATGCAGACATGGTAGGATCTTGATTTTAAAAACGTTCGAGAAGTTTTGTTTGAAAAAGTTTTATAACTCAAGTCACTTTGACCACTTGTTGTTCCTAGAGTGATTATAACCTAAGAACTAATTTGAATCACTCTCCATGTAATATGATGTGATGTTTAAAAAATTTAATACAAGAATACGTAAAGCAGTTTAAACATAAATAACACAAGAAAGTTTTTCTTCATTTAAAATTCTTATTTGAATAAATAAAAGAATTTGACAAAGATTGGTTGTGGAATACCAATCTTAGTTGAATGACAATTTGTGATGACCTGCTCTCTAACTCAAACACAAAACCTTAGTTCTGCTTTAAGTATGAATTTTTCTTATTCATTGAATTGTTCAACGGCCTAGTTCAATTCTAGGAGTAAATGCTCTTGAATGTGTACTACATTAATTGATAGAAATGCATTTACTCCTTTACAAACATTATATTTTATAGTTGAAAATTTAGGGTTTCCAAATGGATCTACTTTACATGTAGGGATGAGGACGGTACCAGAATGGTACCGAACCTATACCGAATTAGTGGTACCGATTTTTTCCCGAGCATGAAAGTGGGTACCGGACGAGATTCGGGTACCGGATCCGGTACCGGTACTCGGTACCAGGAAATCGGTACCGATACAGTTCTTCTAGTTTTTTGTTAAACCAAGTAGGATTTCAAGAAAATGCAACAAAAAATAGAAAAAAACATGCGTTTTCAAGTGATTTCAAACCATGACGTGACACAAAACGCAACCAAGACTTAAATAAATACATCACTAAGATATTCGTAACATATAAACGTTCAAAATCTTATAAAATAGGTTTGGTTTTAAATTTTGAGAGCGTTTATGAAGGATCTATAGTTGCCACAATAAGTTTTTTGAACGTTTGGTTTTTTTATATGTTTTACATGACTATTGTTTGACATGGAACGGGCCAAATAGGTGTTTGGATAAGTTATTTAATTCAAAAATATGATTACTTAATTTTTGAGATTTTTTTCAGTACTTCCCGCTTTGGTACCGGTACCGTATTAGTGATACCGAATTTATTTAGGGCTCAATTCATGGTACCGGTACCGTACCGTGTATTGGAGTCGGTACCATTTCAATATGGTACCGGTACGGTTCCGGGATTCGGGTCTAAATGTTCATCCCTATTTACATGTGTTTAATATATAATGAGTGAGCATTAAATGCGACTATACTAGGTAATGTGATAAACTCTTCTCTAGGGAATAATGTTGACAACTATTGTACTTTTTTACCAACTCTAAAAGGTGTTGATTCCTATGAAGACTTGTTTTATCATTTTTATTTATTTATTTATTTATTTATTTTTTTGTTAAAGTAGATTTTCCCTTCTTTGACCTTCTATATACTTAAGATTTTTTGCTCAGCATCTTCGTGAACGAGGAGATCAAACATCATTCCGTGAGCTATTGCCATTTTCACTAAACTCGACTTCTTTTTTGAGACTTGTATTCAAGTAGCTGAACTGCAACAACACTGAACCGAAGACTTTATCGTTAAGAACTCAGAAGGAGGTATGCCGAATATTTCTTAGCGTCTAAGTTATACTTGGCTATTTAATGTTCAAATCTAGTTTGAGATTGCTGGATGCTGAATTGACCCAACATTATTGTTGTGTTACGTTTAATCATGGGTTAAAAGTACTATAGATTCATTTTGGAATTTCTAGAATTTTTACTTAAGTTCGGACCTCCTTGTTGGGAATTCTGCTAAACAAAGAATTCTGCTGAAGTTACTGCTGATGGTTCCTGCTGAAGAGTTTGTTCTTGCTGAAGTAGTATATCTGCTGAAGGATAAATTCCGCGTATTATGTTTCTGCGGATATAGATGTTACTCATATTTTGTTATTTAGTTAGGATATGCATGAGTTTTATTAGGAAGTGATAATGCATATCTCTTTAAGTTTATAGAAGATACGTTTCTTGTGAAACGGTTTAGGGTTCCTTATTTATAAAGGGAACACACGATTATGTATTAGGTACACGTTCGAAAAACAAGTTTTTAGTATTATTAAAAGATCCATAGAGGATCAAGTATTCTTAGTAATCATTGTTCATACTTGTGTTTATTTTCCACTTCAGAATACAAGTTATAGAGACTTTCTATTAGTGTGTTTGTGATTACATAAACATTACTAACGATCCATGAGTGCTCAAAGATCTATCAAGGTCTAAGGTTCAATAAGTGGTATCAGAGCCTCGGGAGAGTCTCTGTGATACTAAGAACATCTTTCTCACACCCTCACAACCAAAAACAACCAAATCAATCAAAATAACCAATGGTTGGATCAGATGATGAATCACATGTTACTCTGAACCAAAACACCACATCTTTCCAACAACTAACTCTCACAAACAGTAATGCCAAATTCACATACCTTAAGAATGCAGAGGAATATGAATTGTGGGGTATGAAAATGCAAAATTGGATCACCAATATTGACTGGAATCTTTGGGAAGTTGTCCGTAAGGGTAATAGCTTGAAGAAACACGTCAAAGATGCTGATGGGGTTGTTACCATTATGGGTCCTAAAACTGCTGAAGAAGTACTAGCTATTCAGAGAGAGAATAAAGTTAGAACTATTCTCCTTCAGGCTATACCAGATGATCACATGGGTGATTTTCACTTCATGGAAGATGCTAAAGACATATGGATGGCAATCAAGGCTAGGTTTGGTGGGAACAAAGAGTCAAGAAGGATGAAGAAATCCATGCTGAAATAGCAGTTTCAAGAATTCCAAATATCTGAGGAAGAAGGCATCCATAAGGGTTATGACAGGTTCCATAGGATTTTGAGTCAATTAAATCAGCTGAAGGCTAGACCAGACAATGAGGATTGCAATGCTAAGTTCCTAAGATCTTTGCCACCATCTTGGTTGCTAGTAAGCATTGCACTAAAAGCTAAAGGTGGATTGGATATGCTCTCTTTTGATGACCTCTAAAATAGACTTAAATCTCTTGAGCCTGATTTCAGAAGTCCCATTCGTACATCCACTCACTCAGCTTTTGTTAGCACCTCATCCAATCAGATTCCTCATGCCTCAAGCCCATACTCCTCAGCATCATCTTCCCACATCACAACTAAATCAAATTCTCAACCACAATCCAGTAACATAATGGAAGATGTACTTCACTCTTTTGTTGCTGATTATGAACATCAACAGCAACTTGCATATGAGGATTTGGAACAGTTGGATCCACTGGATATGGAAGAGATGAACTTGAAGTGGCAGTTGGCAATGATTTCACTGAACATCAAGAGGTTTCAGAATAAGTCTGGGAGAAAGTTTGGTTTCAAGGAAAGAGATCCAACAAGATTTGACAGAAGAAAGGTCAAGTGCTATACTTGTGGTCAAATGGGTCGCTTCTCAAGAGAATGCAAGGATAGGAAGGCTGGTGATGAGGTTAGATATACTACCTATCAGCAAAGTCAAATGGAAGATGGAACATCTATAGCTGGATCTTCCAAAGCTTTGGTCACTCTGGATGACCATGTCAATTGGACGGTTCATGAGCCTGATGAAGCTTCTGGTTCTGATCAAGTTTCTATGCTGGCAAGCTACACTACAGAGGATCAGCATGATCAAGTTGCCTTGATGGGCATCTCTCAGGTACATAATTGTGTTTTTGGTTTTAGTGAAAGATATAATGAACTTAAGGAAGCTTATGATGAATTGAAACCTAAATATAATGAATGTTATGTAGAAGTTGAGGCTTATAAACAAGCTTTAAAAACTTTAGAAAGACAAAAAATTTGGTTTCAAAAGAATCAGCTTGCTTATGATGAAAAGATAAGGGTGTTAGAAAGTGAATTAGAATGTACTAAGATTGATTTAAGGCGTACTGAGAAAGAAAAAGCTAATGTAGTTTCAGAAAACCAAGTGCTGAAAGAGAAACTGGATAAGGAAGTAGCTAGACATAAAACATGGTTAATATCATGTGATAACTTAGCTAGCTTGCTCTATGGTAGTCAATCTGTTAATTCTGGAATAGGTTTAGGTTTTAAGAAGTATGTTGGTTTAGAAGCTAGGAATGATCTAGGTAAATCAACACCAGCAGGATTAGCTAATTATGTAAAAGAAGGAGATTTACATGTTGTACCTGGACCCATAAGAGGAGAACATATGCCCACTGACCTTTCCATTACTATAGACTTTGATGGATCACACCATCTTTATGGCAAAAAGTCAAGTGACTTGCCAGACCCTGATTCTAAATCTACTGACTTTGTCTCTTGTTCTGACAGTGACAAGTTCTCTGACCAAGGGTCTACTACATATACAAGTTGTGATTCAAGTGAAATGTCAGACTTTCCCAAGACCTCACCCAAGACAACACCCAAGACTCCCCCACAAGCCTGTTAGAGTTACTGCTGATTCCAAGACAGTTTCCTCTGAAGACTTGTCATTTAATTCTTTGCAAAACAATGTTTTTAATTCTGTCAAAAACAATTCTATTAATGTTTGTGGTTTGAATAATTTTGCATGCCATGGAACATCTTTCACTTTGAATAAATCTTCTAAAAAGAATAAATGCTTTGTGTGTGGAAGTAAATTTCATTTGATTAAGGATTGTAATTTTCATGAGCAAAGAATGGGTGTATGTGCTAGTCAAAGGAAACCTAGACCAATGTGGAAAAATGTTAATGATATACCATCTTTTGTTCCACAAGCAACTCATAAAACTAGCAAACACAATTCTGCTGATAAATCTTCTCCTTGAAGCAGATCTGTTGCTAGACCATATGTGAGACCAACTAGTTCTTATTTTCAGAATGGTTATTGGCCTAGATATTTTGACTCAATGTATGTTGGTGGAGGGTATTGGGATACTGTTGTGAAGCCCTCACCAGGTTGTTCTTGGACTAAAAAGGGACCTAAGTTTCAAAGAAGGCCCAAGAACAATGGTGGATCTTATGCATCTCCATGGCCTAACTCTTATGATCCATAAGGCAGGCTCAAGTCAACAATGACTTGAGTCTCCAATGTGTTAAACATTTTGTATATATTTTTGTTGTTGTTGTAGGATCATCCTCTGAAAAGTAAAGAATTATGAATAGTAAATAGTGGTTGTTCCAAGAGCATGTCAGGAAATAAGGATAAGATGCATGATTTTGTACCCATAGAAGGAGAAGGCACTGTGAATTTTGGTGGAGGAGATGGTAGAATCACTGGGAAAGGCACCATCAAAACACCTCTGTTGGATTTTGTGAATTATACTATGTGAAGGAACTGCAACATTTCAACTTGTTCTCAGTATCAGAAATATGTGACACCAAGAATAAAGTCTTCTTCTCTGAGGATGAATGTCTTGTGCTCTCTAAATACTTCAAACTTCCAGAAGATACAACCATTCTGCTAAGAGTTCATAGAAACAACAATTTGTACACATTCAATTTGAATGATGTCCAACCTGAAGGTGACCTAACATGTTTGGTGGCTAAAGCAACCCTGGATGAGTCTACAAGATGGCATAGAAGGATGGCTCATGTGAATTTCAAGACCATTAACAAACTTTCTGAACTTGGTCTTGTTCAAGGACTTCCTTCAAAAGTCTTCACAAATGAACACAATCGTGTTGCCTGTAACAAAGGAAAGCAACACAGAGCCTCATACAAAGCCATTACAGCTGTGGGCACCATCTCAGAACCTCTTCAGTTGCTGCACATGGATCTATTTGGTCCAACTCAAATCAGAAGTATTGATCACAAGTACTTCTGTTTGGTAATCACTGATGACTATAGCAGGTTTTGTTGGGTATTCTTTTTGAAAACTAAAGATGAAACATCTCCAATTTTAAAAGAATTCATTACCCTTATTGAAAACTCGCTAAACAAAAAGGTTGTATTAATAGAACTTTGTCAGTCTAAAGGGATAAAAAGGGACTATAGCAATCCAAGAACCCCACAACAAAATGGGGTTGCTCAAAGAAAGAATAGGACCTTAATAGAGGCAGCAAGATCCATGCTTGCAGACTCTAAACTACCCACTATGTTCTGGACTGAAGCAGTAAGCACTGCTTGTTATGTTTTGAATAGGGTATCCATCACTAGACCTCATTTCAAGACACCTTATGAACTTCTCACTGGGAAAGTTCCTGATATTCATTACCTCAAACCTTTTGGTTGTCAAGTAACCATTTTGAACACTAGTGATTCATTGGGAAAATTTGATGGGAAAGCTGATGATGGGTATATTGTGGGTTATTTAGCTCATAGTAAGGCTTATAAGGTTTATAATTTAAATGCTAAAAAGGTTGTGGAGACTCTTGACCTGAGATTTCTAGAAGATAAGCCTAATGTTCAAGGACAAGGTCATGTTTGGTATTTTGACCTGGATTAATTAACTGATCACTTGGGCTATACTAGATATGTTTCTAACCAAGCTGCAGGTACAAAAGAGTCTCCCACTAACCATGCAGGTACCCTGGAGGATGACTCAACCATTGTTGTACCTTCTTTTCCTCCTAACTCATTTGCAGGTGATAATTCCAAAGAAACTTCTGATGAGCATGAAGATAAGTCACACTATGCAGAGGACCTTGCTAGACTCAAGAAGCAAGAGCATGCAGCCACTTAAGAAGCTGAGAGGCTTGGTGAGAAGTTTGCAAGAGATACTGAGGCTTTACTCATACAATCAACTCAAGCAGTCAGTGGAAACCAGGATTCTGCAGACAGTTCTACTGAAGGTTCTCCTGTTTCTTCTGATAGTATCACATCTGCTGACAATCCTGCTGCACAATCTCCAATATCCACTGGTGTGTCCACAGACTTTTGAAAACCATATACAAGATTTCCAAGTCCTTTTGATCTTGGTCATCACCAACCCAAAGCTGGTATCTTCAACTCCTCTTCCTATGACATTGAATTTGGACCCACAGTGAACAATCTTGACACCACAATTGATGTCATCCCCATTGCAACAAAAAGGATAAACATTGATCATCCTCAATGAAAGATTCTTGGAGATCCAAAAGCACCTATTAGAACTAGAAGTACTGTGAAAAGTACTAAGTATGGTGAATTTGGACCCACAGTGAACAATCTTGACACCACAATTGATGTCATCCCCATTGCAACAAAAAGGATAAACATTGATCATCCTCAATCAAAGATTCTTGGAGATCCAAAAGCACCTGTTAGAACTAGAAGTACTGTGAAAAGTACTAAGTATGGTGAAGTTCCTTTTATTTCCTATGTATCTAAACAACAAAAGGACAATCACACAGACTTTAAGTATTGTCTGTTTGCTTGCTTTCTTTCTCAAATGGAGCCTACTAGTGTTTCTCAAGCTCTTGCAGATTCAAGTTGGCTTGAAGCAATGCAAGAAGAGATGCTACAATTTAAGAATCAGCAGGTTTGGATACTAGTACCACTACCTGATGGGAAAATTGCAATTGGGACAAAATGGATCTTGAAGAACAAAAGAGATGCAAGGGGTATTGTGTGAAAAACAAAGCCAGATTAGTGGCAGGCAAGAGGAAGGAATAGATTTTGATGAGGTTTTTGCACCAGTTGCTAGAGTTGAGGCCATTAGAATCTTCTTGGCTTATGCATCTTATATGGGGTTCATGGTATATCAGATGGATGTGAAAGGTGCTTTTCTGTATGGTGAAATTGAAGAGGAGGTTTATGTAACTCAACCCAAAGGCTTTGAAGACCCAGATCATCCAAATCATGTCTACAAGGTTGTAAAAGCTCTCTATGGACTACATCAGGCACCAAGAGCTTGGTATGCTAGGCGTTCTGCATTTCTGCTGAAGCATGGTTACAGAAGAGGTGCCATTGACAAAACACTCTTTTTAAAGAAAGATTCCAGAGATATCATCCTTGTGCAAGTATATGTGGATGTGATGAGGCGAAAAATGATCCGTTTTTAGGGGGTCATTTAAGCCCGAATTCGAATTTATTTGATCAAATATTGCCCTAAATCGTTCCTTTTGTGATTTTAGATACTTTGGGAGTGAAATCTGGAAAAGGAAGCAATTCAGACGTTTTTGGAGCATAAAAGTGAAAAAAACGCCAAAGTCTTAATTTTCCATGCTGGGAACAGTAGGTGACGGCGTCAAGAGTAATTCCCTGACGGCGTCAAGAGCAAAATTCCATGACGATCCAGTAGAGATTTCACGGCGTCACGAAGGTAGGGCGTCAAGAGTAAAAGTCATGACGGCCTGGAAATGATTAAGTCTTGACGGCGTCAAATGTAGATCAAGGCAGTCCGAGAATAGTTTTGGCGGCGAGGTGACGGCGTCACAATGTTTGTCTTGATGCCGTCAGACCCCTTTTCCTATATATAGTTTTCTAATTTTCACATTTAAAAGGGGAGAAGTTTTGGAGAAACCCTAAGTACGATTTTGGTGCGAATTTTACAGGTTTTACAAGGGTTCCAAGCCCTTGATACCTTTCGTGTGTAATTAAGATAAGTGTTCTTTAAATTCAATCAATATGTCTATGTGTTGGTTGTCTATATCTTGTTCTTGTCTTAATTCCATCATGCTAGGCTAGATCTATCTTGTGTTTGCTTGGATCTAATGAAACCTAGATGTTAATTATGTGTTGATTACTTGTTTATACTTGTCTTGGATGAATGATTTATATGTTAGGCTTAAGAAAACTGGCAGATCTCCAATTGGTAACATGCTTGAACGTCTTAAGAAACATGAACCGATGCGCACTAGGTCTTTATTGGTTGTATTTAATGCATGAGCCACTATTTACAATCCCTATAGTTGTGCTAGGCATGGTGTAGGAGGAGATAAGAGCTCATAGAATTGGGGAGTTAAGTGTGCCACCCCATGAATGGTATTAAGGAATACGCTCCGTCATCCATGCAATTATAACAAGTAATTAACGTGTAAAAGATGTCTAGGGAGTAGTGAAATCTAAGTAAACACATTTTCTCCACTTATTGCTCACAACTTTAGTATAATTTAGTTTATTTTCATTTCTAGTATTTTATTTTGATTACATCTTTAGTATTGGGTTAGTTGATTAGCAACTAATTCCGCCCAAATCCTTCAAACCCGAGAATTTTAATTACTTTCTATAAAATATAAAAACACAAAAATAATCATCCCTCACCTTTAGAACTAGTATTTAGGTTTTCTAATCCTAGCGACACTATTCCTAAGCTGAACGATCAATCCCCCGGTACTTGTCACTATACTATACTACAACGATCAGGTACACTGCAGGGTGGGGGTTGTAAGCTTCTCGAGATCCCTCGAGAGGTAAAGCCTGTTGCGATTCCCGCGCATCAAGTTTTTGGCGCCGCAGCCCGGGGAATAGTTATTGTCTAGGTTAGAATTTCTTTTTATTAGGTCTACTTGCTAGATTCCTTTCTAGTAAGGTTTTATTTTTAATTTTTAGGTTCTCTTTAGTCTATCTTATTTCTTTGTGCCTTTGTTCGTAACCACCCGACATCATGGACAACGGGAACATCTTTGAACCCGTCATCCCACCACAACAAAACCCACCATTAGAATCCCTTAGGCCCCGAACCTTAGGAGAGTATTCCGGACCTAGCCACCAAGGCTACTGAAACACCATTGAGCTCACTAGAGCCAATGTGACCCCCTTGCGATCCGACACCATCCGGTTGGTGCAAAGCGGATGTGCATTCCATGGACTTCGTTCCGAAGATCCAAACCAACATCTTAAGGACTTCCTCAAAATCGTAGATTCCATAGACCTAGATGTTGCAACTAGAGAGATAACCCGATTACGCCTATTCCAATTCTCTCTACGGGATCAAGCTAGGCAATGGCTTGAGCGTTTACCCACGGGATCCATCACCACATGGGATGATCTCACCACTCGTTTCCTTGCTCAATTTTTCCCACCGGGGAGAACTACTAAGCTTAGAAATGACATCTTGATGTTCCAACAACGTCAAAATGAATCTCTTTATGAAGCATGGACTCGTTTCAAGGACTTACTCCAAAAAGTCCCTCATCATGGCATAGATCTTTGGCTCCAAGTCCAAATCTTTTATGACCATATCGACATCTCCACGAGGCGAGCCATTGACCAATCGGCCGGTGGTAAGCTACGTGATCTAAGTGCGGAACAATCATGGGAATTCATAGAAGATCTTGCTCTCTATGACAACGAAAGTTGGAATGATCCCCGTGATTTGAACAAAACGGTCAAGGCAATATCTTTGCCTTCGAACAATTCTAGCACTCCCGGCCGTAGGATCATGGAACTTGAGGACCAAGTCAAGTTTCTCATGAAATCTTAAGAAGCTCCTAAGCCTTCAAGACAAGTGAACAAAATCACTTCTTCATGCGAATTATGTAGTGGTCCCCACGACACTCGTGATTGTGTGGAACTCCCCGGAACAGCTTTTGCGGATTACGCATCCACGTGTACCGACGAAGCCGGAGATAAGTGGTACACTTTCAAGCCCGAGCCAAACACTTACGGTGATTCATACAACCCCTCATGGAAAAATCACCCAAACCTTAGGTGGAAACAAAATCAACCCAATTCCTCCAATCCGCCTAATCGTTACCAACCAAACGGTCCAACCTCCAACCGTACTTTCAACAACAATCCTTCTAAAAACTATGGTAGTACCAACAATCTCGAAGGATTGATGTCTAAGTTCATGGCATCTCAAGAGGCTCGCATAGCTAGGTTTGAAACCGAATTCAACCAACAACAAACAGAGTTGACCAACAGGATTGACAACTTGTTGAAAGCCCTCAACAACCAAGCATTAGTCACACCTAGGAAGGACACTAGGGACACCAATAATGGAAGCCAAATTAAGGACCCCTCATCATCCAAACATGTCCACTTTGTCAATGTTGTCACCATTAAGCCAATAGATAAGGAGATTGAGGAGAGTGACAAGGATGAAGTTAGAATAGAAGCCGAGACTAAGGATGAGAGTAGGGAAGTTGAGGCTAAGAAGGAAGAGGAATTAGAGGAGGTAGAACCTATATAAAAGTACTTTGATAAGTTGCCCACCAAGGAAGAACGGGAATACCATAAGGATTTATTCGATAGTCCCGAGAGACCATATAGCCTTGGCACCCCCCTTATCAAAATGGGAGACCCCTCTAACATTAACATCCCATGCAATATCGGGCACATGCATATATGGAAAGCTTACATCGACCCTAGATCCCCCGTGAACATCATGACTAGGACTTATTACAATTGGGTGATGAAGAAGCAACTTGATTTTAGGATGATGCCCGGTAAGAATCTGATAAGTAATTTTGCAGGAAGAGTGAAGGGACTGCATGTAATTATAGGGAATCTCACCTATGAGATCGATTTTATGATAGTTGAGGACACTCGTCCGGTGATAGATGCTTGCCTAAGCCAAATAATATTCGAAAAACCATTTGTTGAGGCCACTAGGATGAGTTATGATCCGACTTTAGGGATAGTTAGATTTAAGGAAGAGAATGATGAGGTTGCCTATCAAATGCCCTACAAAATTGAGCAATACCGCCTTCTCTCTAATTTCGAAAAGGAACACAAGCAAGCGGCTTATTATAGGAATGAGGAGGATAGACGTAGAGGAGTAGAGTATGTAAAGAATAGAATACTTGGTTTCTACAAAGAATGCTTGCAACTAGGTCCAGAATACAAAACTGGTTTAGAAGACGACCTAGAGAGTGGAACCAATGATGAGGTCACGTAGTAACCCATGACCTTGAAGTCTAGCTACAAGACTCGTAAATAAAGAAAAGCGCTTCTTGGGAGGCAACCCATGTTTTGTGTGATTTTATTTGTTTGTTTATTATTTGCTTCCGTATGCATGTTTTATTTTTATTGTTGGTAGATCATGTTTCTAAACTAAATAGTGGAAATAATTTACTTTGTTGTTTTGGCCTAGTCTTAACTCCACCTAAAAGTATTTTTGCAAAAGATAAGTGTAAGGGGAAACCCCAAATATGTTTTCAAGAAACAAACCGATCATGATTCTCCACAATATTAAATGAACATGTATATTCGTATTTGTTAGAGTCAAATGCTTGTATTGAGCCATAATGAAGTTTTGCAGGATTTTCCAGGAAGTAGGACCAAGTTTTTCCAGAAATTTTCCGAAACTTAACATAAGAATTTCTGCAGGTCACTTCTGACGGCGTCACGAGATAACTCTTGACGGCGTCAAGTGTAAAAATCTGGAAATTTTACCAGTTTTGTTTGTCTAACGGAGTCTTATGGGTTTTGTGAATTATTAAGTTTTATAATCTCCAGGAGATCTGCAAACTTCATTCCACAAGCATTATATCTTATCTTGTTTTCTAGGATTTAGTAACTTATATAGGATGCCTCCGATTTTACGCGAGGTTGTCTTGTCTATTTTTTCAGGTTTTACAGGTTATGTATGACAAGAAGATGATTTATATTCTAGAAGGGAAGCTTTGATTGTTCATTTTCTTGGAGGAAGATTTAACCTGGTCAACTTATTATCCATACCGAGCGAATCAGGGGAGTATTTGATTTCATTCTTTTTACTTTTTTCACTTTTACATTCTTTACTTGAACATTGGGGACAATGTTCATCCTAAGTGTAAAGGGAGGGTAAAAAGATGATACCTTACATGTACACTTTCGCTTGAGTTTGTTTTGTTTGATGGTAGATGTGTAATAAAACTATGAGAAATACTTGTTAGTGCAATTTTAGCACCAAATTTAAATTTTTTTACAACATTTAGGAGTGAAACTTTAGCCATAGCAAGCGTCTCATGGATAGGAGATTGTATGACTAGCACATAACCGTACTTTCAGAAAAATTTTCCACCCAAATATGTGAGGTTCGCCTTTAGATTTGATAGGAAAAGCATTTACTATTAGTGCTTATGAGTGTACCGGTAGCACTTAGATTCTAGAACTTGCGTTAGTGATACATCCCGAGACCGCTAGTGAGACTACATTCATGTGGTAGGATTTACTACATGATAAGAGGCATTAGGATAACCCTTGTGTTAAACCCGTATGATAATTACTTGACCATTTAAGTCATATTACTTGGCTAGTTAAGTCAACTAATTTTCCCCACACCTTAGCGTTGTACTCATTTTTAGTACACGAAACCCCTAGTACACCCCTCCGAGCCTATCTTTTCGTTTCTAACTTTAAGCATTTTACTTAAAGGAAGAATTTGTTACACCCCACTTAAATGTACAACCAAATCGCCTTACCCTTCCGTGTATGCGCTCATTTTTAGTGCATTATTGTTATTTGTTAAACCCTAAGTTAACTATCTAATTGATTACATGGTTGCTAAGTCGATTCATATCCTTGTACATATTGTTTTGGGACGATTGGGACTCATGGGTAAGTACTTATTTATGGAGTAATGGGGAAGAACAACATATATTACCCCCATATATACGTTAATCTTAAAAGTACTCCAAGTGTTTTGATTTTCTTAATTCGAGTCATCAGATTAGTTTAATGTAAAGTATGTAAAGATTCAAGTATAAGGGGAATGTTCATCCCCTATGATGTATTATTTTGGATGGTAGGGTAAGAGTGTATGCTAAAAAAAAAAAAAAAAAAAAAAAAAAAAAAAAAAAAAAGAAAAAAAAAATCGAAAAAAAAATCAATAAAAAGAAAGAAAAAAATAGAAACAGGAAAAAGAGAAAAAACATATGGACTACCATCCCGTTTTATTGTATGTTTTTGTTATTTTTCATTTATTAGCTTAAGTCGAGTCTAGTCTTGGCTTAGCAACGCCATATTGTACATGTAATTAACCAAGATTGTTAACTCGCCACCAGTAAAACTTCCTTTATCCAACAAAACCGTGTATTTCATATCACTACACCTAACGTTACAACCCTTTAAAAGACCTCTTTGATAGTTTATCCTAGGTGCTTACGCCATGTGGTGGAGGTTTGATCCTTTCCCAAGCCTATGGTAATCTATTTTGCTATGACAGGTAGTGAGAGATATCTTCCGTTTCCATATTGTAATTTACACTTTATTACACCCGAGAGATGTGAGTATCTAAACACTATTTGTGAGGTGCTTGTGTATGACCTCCGTGGTTGTCTATTGGTCTTTAGTGGAACGATTATTTGTTGTAATTACTTTTATATTAGTGTTAAATGACCCTAGCTTGTCTTTTGAGTAGAATAAAAACGCATTTGCTTGAGGACAAGCAAATCTCAAGTGTAAGGGTATATGATGAGGCGAAAAATGATCCGTTTTTAGGGGGTCATTTAAGCCCGAATTCGAATTTATTTGATCAAATATTGCCCTAAATCGTTCCTTTTGTGATTTTAGGTACTTTGGGAGTGAAATCTGGAAAAGGAAGCAATTCGGACGTTTTTGGAGCATAAAAGTGAAGAAAACGCCAAAGTCTTAATTTTCCATGCTGGGAACAGTAGGTGACGGCATCAAGAGTAATTCCCTGACTGCGTCAAGAGCAAAATTCCATGACGAACCAGTAGAGATTTGACAGCGTCACGAAGGTAGGGCGTCAAGAGTAAAAGTCATGACGGCCTGGAAATGATCAAGTCTTGACGGCGTCAAATGTAGATCAAGGCAGTCCGAGAATAGTTTTGGCGGCGAGGTGACGGCGTCACAATGTTTGTCTTGACGCCGTCAGACCCCTTTTCCTATATATAGTTTTCTAATTTTCACATTTAAAAGGGGAGAAGTTTTGGAGAAACCCTAAGTACGATTTTGGTGCGAATTTTACAGGTTTTTCAAGGGTTCCAAGCCCTTGACACCTTTTGTGTGTAATTAAGATAAGTGTTCTTTTAATTCAATCAATATGTCTATGTGTTGGTTGTCTATATCTTGTTCTTGTCTTAATTCCATCATGCTAGGCTAGATCTATCTTGTGTTTGCTTGGATCTAATGAAACCTAGATGTTAATTATGTGTTGATTACTTGTTTATACTTGTCTTGGATGAATGATTTATATGTTAGGCTTAAGAAAATTGGCAGATCTCCAATTGGTAACATGCTTGAACGTCTTAAGAAACATGAACCGACGTGCACTAGGTCTTTATTGGTTGTATTTAATGTATGAGCCACTGTTTACAATCCCTATAGTTGTGTTGGGCATGGTGTAGGAGGAGATAAGAGCTCATAGAATTGGGGAGTTAAGAGTGCCACCCCATGAATGGTATTAAGGAATACGATCCGTCATCCATGCAATTATAACAAGTAATTAACGTGTAAAAGAAGTTTAGGGAGTAGTGAAATCTAAGTAAACACATTTTCTTCACTTATTGCTCACAACTTTAGTATAATTTAGTTTATTTTCATTTCTAGTATTTTATTTTGATTGCATCTTTAGTATTGGATTAGTTGATTAGCAGCTAATTCCGCCCAAATCCTTCAAACCCGAGAATTTTAATTGCTTTCTATAAAATATAAAAACACAAAAATAATCATCCCTCACCTTTAGAACTAGTATTTAGGTTTTCTAAGCCTAGCGACACTATTCCAAAGCTGAACAAACAATCCCCCGGTACTTGTCACTATACTATACTACAACGATCAGGTACACTGCCTGGTGGGGGTTGTAAGCTTCTCGAGATCCCTCGAGAGGTAAAGCCTGTTGCGATTCCCACGCATCAGAATGACATCATATTTGGCTCCACTAAAGAAGAATGGTGCAGGGAGTTTGAGGAATTGATGAAGGGAGAGTTTCAGATGAGTGCTATAGGGGAGCTTACTTTCTTTTTGGGTTTACAAGTTCAGTAGAAACCTGATGGTATATTTATCATTCAGGATAAATATGTGAGAGACATGTTGAAGAAGTTTGATATGGAAAATATCAGAACTGCCACTACACCCTATGAATCTCCAAAACCAAAGAATAATCTTGAACCAGATCCTTGATGAGGCGAAAAATGATCCATTTTTAGGGGGTCATTTAAGCCTGGAATTGAATTTATTTGATCAAATATTGCCCTAAATCGTTCCTTTTGTGATTTTAGGTACTTTGGGAGTGAAATCTGGAAAAGGAAGCAATTCGGACGTTTTTGGAGCATAAAAGTGAAGAAAACGCCAAAGACTTAATTTTTCATGCTGGGAACAGTGTATGACGGCGTCAAGAAGACATTCCTGACGGCGTCAAGAGTAAAAACCATGACGACCCAGTACAAACATGAAGGCGTCACAAGCAGAGCGTGAAGAGTTAAATATGTGACGGCCTACAAAAGAGGACTACAAGACGGCGTCAGATGTAGATCTAGGCAGTCCGAGGATTTATTTGGTGGCGAGATGACGGCGTCAGAAGTTTATTCTTGACGCCGTCACCTCCTAATATCTATATATAGTTTTCTAATTTTCATTCATTGAGGGAACTTGTGTGGACAAACCCTAGGGCCGAACCTTGTACGAATTTTACAGCTTTTCAAGGGTTTTCAACCCTTGAATCCTTACATGTGTTATTGAGATAAGTCTTTTCTTAATTCAATCAATATGTCTATGTGTTGGTTGTCTATCTCTTATGCTTGTCTTGATTTCAACATGCTATGCTAGATTTATCTTGTGTTTGCTTAAATCTAATGAAACCTAGATGTTGATTATGTGTTGATTACTTGTTTATTGTTGTATTGGATGAATGATTTCAATGTTAGGCTTAAGAAAACTGGCAGATCTCCATTGTGTAACATGCTTGAACGTCTTAGGAAACATGAACCAATGTGTACTAGGTTTTATTGGTTGTATTAATGCATGAGTAAATTCTAATGATCCCATGTTAGGAGCTTCTTGCAGGCTCGACATAGGAGTGAAGTAGGCACTCATAGGATTGGGGAAGTAAGTACGCCACCCCATGAATGGTATTAAGGAATACAATCCGTCATCCATGCAACTATAACACACAACTTCTAAGTAAACACATTTTTCCCACATATTGCTCACAACCTTAGTCTAATATAGTTTATTTTCATTTCTAGTATTTACTTTTGATTGCATCTTTAGTATTGGGTTAGTTGACTAGCAACTAATTCCGCCCTAAATCCTTCAAACCCCAGATTTTAATTTGCTTTCTAAAAAATATAAAAATACAAAAAGAATCACCCCTCATCTTTAGATCTAGTATTTAGGTTTTCTAATCCTAGCGACACTATTCCTAGCTGAACGATCAATCCCCCGGTACTTGTCATTATACTATACTACATCGATCAGGTACACTGCCTGGTGGGGGTTGTAAGCTTTTCAAGATCCCTTGAGAGGTAAAGCCTGGTGCAATCCCTACGCATCAAGTTTTTGGCGCCGCAGCCTGGGGAATAGTTATTGTCTAGGTTAGAATCTCTTTTTATTAGGTCTACTTGCTAGATTCCTTTCTAGTAAGATTTTATTTTTATTTTTAGGTTTTCTTTAGTCTATCTTTTCTTTGTTTCTTTGTTTGTAAAAACCTTTCCATTGACTATTCCGTTAGCCATTATGGAGAACGCGAATGCACCATACTACCAACCACGAAATTTACCCACTCCAAATGACATCTTGATGTTTAAACAACATGAGGATAAACCTATCTATGATGCATGGGCTCGTTTTAAATATTTACTCCGAAAAGTCCCTCATCATAATTTCGATCTGTGGTCCCAAATTGAAATATTTTACCATCGTGTCAACCACTATAAGAAAATGGACATTGACCATGCTGCACATGGGACATTTGGGGATTAAGTGTTGATGAAGCATGGGAAACCATAGAGAATTGTGCCATACTTGCCAAAAAAATGGACAACCCAACAAACGTTGTTGCGGATCAATTGATAGCAAGTTTAAGGGAACAAGCAAGAAGATTGTTTGGGGATAAACCTATAGATGAGATAACTGGGTACACGAGGTGGTTTGATTTCACCACAATACAAGCTGAGCACATTAGTAATCCTGATAAGATGGAGGATAGAGTTGAAAATTTAAACCCACCAAGTACCCCACAAGTCCTACCATCATTTGAGGCATATACACCGCCCGTGACTTATTCGGATGAAGTAGAAGAGACTTTAGGAACCCCAATAGAGGTAGAACCTTTGAACCAAACACAACTAGAGGATATAGGTTTGAATACTTATAATGATAACCTTACTCTTAGTTTTAGGGAAGTTCCTAGTTTTGATAAATCGGAGCCTCAACCAAAACCATTACCTAATCTTCCATCCTTGGATGAAAATTTAGGAATTGAAATAGGTTCCGATCCACCCATCAAACCATATAGTCCGGGTAGTCTTAGGACAGAGGTAGTGGACTCTAAGCCTTGTAGAGAGGAAACCAATATAGGAGTGGAAAATGACCTTACATGCTTACATCACCCATTTATGATTGATCACAAGAAACATTATGGGTTTAAACCGGGTTTATTAGGTCAAGATGGATTCCCAACTAGGAGTCTCTTGAAGTTGATTGAAAATGATCCCTTTCTAGGAGAAAATCTTAATCCACCCATTAACCCGATTGAATTAGGTAAGGTTATGATGATAGGAGCACACCCCTTTGAGCATATAATTCATCCACCACTATTTTCTCACATGGCATACTTCCACTCTAAGAGTATGTATCGCTACTTCCACCCGCACTTAATCCTAAGTGTAGGGAAAACCTCCCCTATTTCCGTTAAATAAGGGTAGAGTCAGGCTCGTGACTCGAACAAAAACAAGCGCTTCTTGGAAGGCAACCCATGTTTTGTGTGATTTTTATTTTGTTTGTTTGTTATTTGCTTCCGTATGCATGCTTTATTTTTATTGTTGGTAGATCATGTTTCTAAACTAAATAGTGGAAATACTTTATTTTGTTGTTTGGCCTAGTCTTAACTTCACCCAAAGGTATTTTTGCAAAAGATAAGTGTAAGGGGAAACACCAAATATGTTTTTAAGAAACAAACCGATCATGATTCTCCACAATATTAAGTGAACATGTATATTCTTAATTGTTAGAGTCAAATGCTTGTATCGAGTCATAATGAAGTTTTGCAGGATTTTCCAGGAAGTAGAACCAAGTTTTTCTAGAAATTTTCTGGAAACTTAACATAAGAATTTCTGCAGGTCACTTCTGACGGCGTCACAAGTTTACTATTGACGGTGTCACGTGTAAAAATCTGGAAATTTTACCAGTTTTATTTTTCTAACGGAGTCTTAAAGTTTTTGTTGAATTATTAGTTTTATAATCTCCAGGAAATCTGCAAACTTCATTCCACAAGCATTATAGCTTATTTTGTTTTCTAGGATTTAATAATATATGTAGATTGCCGCCGATTTTATGCGAGGTTGCCTTGTCTGTTTTCTCATGATTTACAGGTTATGTATGACAAGAGATGATTTATTTTTCTGGAAGGGAAGCTTTGATTGTTCATTTTCTTGGAGGAAGATCTAACCTGGCCACCTTATTATCCATACCGAGCGAATCAGGGGAGTATTTGATTTCATTCGTTTTACTATTTCACTTTTACATTCTTTACTTGAACATTGGGGACAATGTTCATCTTAAGTGTAAGGGGAGGGTAAAATGATGATACCTTACAGATACACTTTCGCTTGAGTTTGTTTGTTTGATGGTAGATGTGTAATAAAATTATGAGAAATACTTGTTAGTGCAATTTTAGCGCCTGATGAGTGCTCAAACACTCATCATTTTTGGTCTAATCTGAACTGCAAAACATACAAAAACACTCAGAAATGCATCAAAATACTGAAAATATTTCAAAATTGTGTTTTATATGTTTTAGATGCAAAATGAGCAAAAACAAATGAAAAACGTACAAAGTTTGCAAAATTGGCAGTTTCAGTCTCCCAACTTTCATAAAATGACAAAACTAGTCCCTGATCATTCAAAATATGGAAAATTATCACCAAAGGTCCTTTTGAAATCATAAATTTTCATATTTAGTCCTTTGGTGAAAAATTGGAAAGTTTTGGAAATTTATAGTTTTAGTCCCTGGTGTTTCAGTAATTGACAGAATTGGTCCATGGTGGGATATTTTTGGATGAAAAATCATTTTTAGTCCTTGGAAATTCAAAAATGTTCAATATTGGTCCTTGGATAAAAGTTTTCACAGATTGGCAAAAATGACCCCTAAACTTTGCAAATTAACACATTTGGTCCCCGGAAATTTTAAAAGTGGAAAAAATTATTTATGGTCCTTGGAATATGGAGCTATGGCAGGAATGATCCTTGAAATACTTTGGAGAAGTTTTCAAACCCACCCCTCCATTTTCAGCATATTACATCTTTGGTCCTTGTAGTATTACTAATAACCAATTGGACCCTTTTGTTAATTTTATCCAAATCCAAAACCAAACCAGGCCTGATCCAACAAAACACCCAAGCCCAAATACAAACTGGCCCATACCCACCTCTAATAACTCCCCGGTCAACACACCAGGTCAAACACCACTCCCTCTTTACTGTTCATCATCCCCCATCCCTGGTTTCACGCTTCCATGTCTCACCTCCCCCCTCCTCCTTTTCACCAAACTTAATTAAAACCCTCACCTACACCCTCACCTTTCCCCCTCCTCATTAAATTCCCACCTATCCCACTCAACACTGCCCAATCCCATTTCCCGCCAAAACTATTTTAAACGGTTGGGATCAAAGGAGCTCATCCAACGGCACATAAGCAAGTGGGAATGTCTTTGTGGACCTCCAGGACTATAAAAGAAAAGAAAAGAGAGAAGAAAAGAGAGTAGTGTAGCTTTTAGTTTAGGTTTTAATGTCGTTTTTATTAAATTGTCAACTCCTAGTGTAACTTGTAGCTTAAAAAGTTGTATTCTGAATTTTTATCATTGTAATTTCAAGTTTCAGTAATCAAATCTCCTAATTTATCTCAGTTAACTTAATTTTTGTTCAAAATTCCTCTTAAATCAGTTATAGCTTATAAGTTGTTGAAAGTGGTTGTTTACTATCTGCTATTGCTTATTTAAATTTGTCTATAAGTCTCTTTAAGTGTTTGATGGATTAAAATCTAGTATCATTCAGTTTTAGACAAACTTGCAAAAATTCCAAAAATTACAAGTAAATTAGTTGATAAATAAAAAATTTGGTGTAGTGACTGATTCAAGAGGGAAGTATGGTGGATGTTGGATGCACATGGTTTTAGATGCCTTATGGTAGGCTGTAGGTTGTGGTTTGGTTAACCTGGTCACCTATCTCAGTTGTAAGCATTTGTCCATATTATTTTTTTATATAATCTGTATTAGTATCGTATGGTTAATTATTGTTAAATCTTATTTATTCATGTTCATTATTGGTTAACTCAAGCATCTCATTCAGTTTCACGGTTTAGTTTGTGAGTTTGCATCACAAAATCTCCAAACTGCCTCATAAGGGAGTGTTTGGCACAGGGGATTACCCTGTGCATTTGTGACTTTTAGTGGTAAAATCTTGTTTTTCCATCTCATATTAGGTTGTTTTAGAGTAGTAGAAGTCTCAAGTTAGGTCTCTTTTTGCAAAAAAGTCAAATCATCAAAAATCCCACCACAGTTGACTGTGGTATTTTATTTCCATAAACCATCATCTTATAACATAAGTTGTTGTTTTAATTTATTTTAGTCTTACTTTAACTTACAATCATGTTTTCAGTTATTTAGATCCAACCAAAGTTCAAAAAAGTCAATTGGTTAGTGTTAAGTGAAAAGTCAAATTTGCATTCATCAGTTTTTCTCAAAAGTTGTAAGATTATTGCTGATTTTTGTGTTTGTTCTTATGGTTTGAAACTTGTTCCCATTAGTTGTCTACCAGCTCTAATTTAATTTTCTATGCTTCTTTTATTTTTGCAATTTTTTTTCCTAAGCCCTAGCTTGCCCTAAAGTAGCTTGCAGGGCAAGCTGCTCCCCTGCACATCAGTTACATAGCCACCACCACCACTTAGTGGTGGTTTTCTGGCCACCCTTGTGGGTCCCAGTGCCCAACCTTGGTTCCTTACAACCCCCCTCCTACCACACACCACATTTTGACCATAGCTTTGACCTGGGAACCCCTGGCCCCCACCTGAATCAAGGCCTAAACCTTGTCCCTTTTCTGAGTGACTGTTTGGTTTGTGGATAAGCTTATTAAGCTTATTGGCTTATCCAATGGTTCCCACTTGCTTTTTCTAGCTTATTTTAGTTCATATAGCTTATTCACTTCAGAATCTTGCCTTGTGGGACCCCTAGCTGCCTAAATCACCATTTTCCCTTGACAGTTGACCAAAGTCAACTGTCACAACTTATAAGCTTGTTCTCAGCTTATTTTTAAGTTACAAAAAGTTTTTTTTTACAAAAGTTTTCAGTTTTTAGGTGTAAAATAGTTTTTTAAAATAAAAATCCAGAAAAATCAATTTAATTTTTAAGTGATAGTTTCTATTTAATGTAAATTAAATTTTAATTTTCATTTTTAAACTTTTATTAAGTACTTGTCATTTTTATATTTTTATTAATTATCTCTTATATTAAAGTATTTATATTAATTTTCTCATATTTTAATTTCATCATTTGGTATTTATTATATTTAATATTAGTTTTATTAGAAATTAATTAATATTAAGTTTAAAATAGCATAATTAGTTTTTATTAAGCAAAACCTAGTTTTTATATTTTTTATAGCTTTTATATGTTATAAAATAATTTTAGAAATTTTATTAGAATTTTTATTGTTCAATTGCTATTTTTCTTAATTTAAAATAGTTTAATTAAGTAATTAGTAATTAATTAGTAATTAATTAATATAAAAAGCACAAAAAGACAAAAATACTTATTTTTATTTTTAAAAACTTGTTTTTAGTTATTTTATAATTTTAGAAATTTTATTTTCATTTTTCTAGTATTTAATTAGTATTAAATTATATTTAAATGTTTTAAATATTTATAATAAGTATTAAATAGTAATTAATTAGGGTTAAAATTTATTTTCTTTTTCTATAAATTTTCTTTTACTTTTAAGTTTGTAAAAAAGTCATTTTCACCCCCGGGTGTTTTCAGATTTCACTTTTCACTTTTTATTTTGTACGTTTACGTTTTATTTAAACGTGAACGTACACGTTTTAAGTTTTAATCGTTTCTTGTTTTTGAAACTTTCCCGTCTTATTCGTATAGCTTATTTAAGCTATTTCATTGTAGATTCCTTAGCTTAATCACACACAAACCCATCCCCATCCAGATTCACCCGATCACGAAACCGTTTTATAACCATTCACACCTCGTCGGGACATAACGACCCGGGGAAACACTATATTCCGCGGAGCATTGACTATAGGCAGTTTGACCATCTTGACCACATCCGTGGTTGACTTTGGTTGACGGTTTAGCATCAATCAAATTTTGGCGCCGCTGCCGGGGAGGTTGTGTGCGTATCTAAACGGTTTTTCTGATTAGTGCTTTTGGAATTCATTCCATTGTACATTTATCCATCCTTTGTTCATATTTTCTATTATCAAAACAAAACCGTTCCTGAAAACTTTTTAAACTCAGTTTTCAACGAACACAAAAACACAAAAACATTTTCTTTATCATTTGTACAAAATGATTTCCAAAAACACCAAAAATATCCTTCTTCACCCTCCTACCCTTTTGATTCTCATTTCCTCACCCTCTATACACATTTGATTCTTTCTATGTCTCACCCACACCTTTTGGTTTGCCAGTGGTGTGGTAGTTCTCATAATGGTGGTAATTACCCCGGTTGTGGCATGGTAGAGTCAGGAAATGGGTCTGTCTATAACCAAGATCCCTATTCCTACCATGACACCACTGATTCATTCCACCCGCTACCACACCATGATTCTCAGCAGTTTTACTGTTGTGAGTACTGTGGTGGTTCACACTACAGTTCTGATTGTCAATCGGGAAACACGCTTGTCTATGAGCAGTTTCCTGATAACGATTATAACTCTAGCACATACGACTCACAGCCACATCAGTTTTACTGTTGTGATTACTGTGAAGGTCCACACTCTAGCTCGGATTGTCAAACAAGGAATCCATTTCCTTGTAACAATTATGACTATTCGTTTTCAGACCCACCTCCACAGTACCAAATGAACCAAGCAACTCCTCATGACACTGAGCAAGACCTTTTACTAGAGGCTCTTGATATATTGAAAGAACTTAAGGAGGAGTTGGCTACTACATCGTTTCAAAACTCTCGTGAGAAATCCATGGCAGAATTACTTGCTAAAGAACGAGCAGCTAGAAACGAATTGAGCAAGGAAGAATTGCTAGTCTTAGAACAAGCAGCTAAAACACGTGCCATATTTCGCCGTGCTGCTCTTCTCGACGATGATGATGATGATGAAGTTACCCTTGATATTTCTAAACTTTGTACGGGTTCATCAAATTCATCATTTGTGATTCCTTCCATGGAAAATCAGGGAGAAAATAATGAGACGGGGAAATTACTAGCCGTTGAACAAATGGAACTTGAAAATTCCATGAATGCTAGCTCCTCTCGTCTCCCTCAGCCTGTTGTTATCACACCCGAAGTTCACACTCACTCTTTGATCATGGGGGACGAGCATCTTGACACTGTTCCTGATAAGGAATCGGACGAATTCATAAAGTCTAGTGTTGAGAACCTTGTTCCAATCCCGAGAGAGTCACAGGGAACTTTGGATCATGTATGTGATATTCCTTCACCCATTAAGTGTCCTAAAGATCAATTTGAGACTTTCTCATATTTTAGCGATGATTGTATATCTTATGGAGACATCGAGTATGTTGAGGCATCAGTTCCACAAATTGATGCTGATCATCTTCTTGAGGAGTTCGCTGATGAACTTACTCACATCGATCCACTTTCATTAGAAAGTGATGATGGTCTCCTCGATTTCCAAGCCGATCTGGGAGAAATTGAAAGTCTCCTATCTCATGATCCGTCACTCACTTCTGATCCCGACGGTCCAATAGAGAATGTTAATCTCTTTGTTCCCGAAACATTCATTACTACTCTCACCAATCCTCTATTTGAATTCGACTCTGAATTCACTTCGATTTCTGATAATACACTCTTTGATATTCAGAATGAGGATTGTGATGAGTCTATTCCGGAACATGAGTTCACAGATTCATATCTTGTGAATAATTCTCTTCATGAGGAGTTCTCCGGTGAACTCACTCATCATATCATAACTCCTCCGGAGTTTGATAGCCCGGGGGGAGATGCACTCAATCTTGAGGATTTGCAAATTCCCACCCACCGTCCCGGGTTATTTACGAGCTTACACTTTGAAATCCAAACTCAGGCTACGGAGCCTGCTCTCGAGGAAGAAGATCAAATCATGCTTTTTATCATGATTTTCTTCCTTTTCTTCACCTATAAGGTGACTTCTTCTCTTCTTCACTCCTTCGGGAATGAAGACACTATATTTGATCCCGGCATTTTCATGTATCATTATCTTGAGCCGGATACTTATCACATCGGTGTGGAACTTTCACGTGCTTCGTATGTTTGTCCAAACATTTTGAATTAAAGTCCGATTGAGATTGCTTCTTCCACAACATGCTTCCCCAAGGATAAATGAATTCGGGGTCGATTCAAGCTAGCGACTCGGTAAACAAAAACAGTAGCATGCTTATAGGGTTTTCACCCTAAGTGTGGGGGAGTCCCCCATGCTATGATTACAAAAGTGAAAGCCAAAATGGTGTTTTCCACGCTTAGTTTGTAATGTTGCCCTTTTACGTTCAAAATGTCGCCATAATAGCCGGGATTTTGAATATTGAGGACAATATTCAGGCTAAGTGTGGGGGGGGGGGGGGGGGGGGGTATTTGCTATTTTAGCGAATTTTATCACATTTTACTATATAATACCCCCGTTTTTAGCCAAAATTTTAAAAATTTCAAAAATTTTTCACTGGTGCTTCAAAATTTTTGTGGTAATCAGTCCGCCTTGTCTAAGCGACAAAAGGGATTGGCTAGTCCAGGAGCAAACGGCTCTTGGTAAAGACAACTCAAATCCGTTTACGGCTTGCAATTTGCCTAAAATTGTATGGTTCCTCAACTCCCCAAAAACAAATGAGTTGGCTAGCCCGCAAGATTATGGCTTGTGGTAAAGGCCGTGGAAAATCCATAATTGGTAATCAGCTCACCAAGATGTTGACTATTCCATCAAGAGCTGGCTAGTCTAAAAGCAAATGGTTTCTGGTAAAGACTAATCAAATCCGTTGACAGCTGGTGGTTTGCTCAAAATCACACAGTTATCAGGTGTGCCACAGTTCTTACACCTGGATACTCCAGAAGTGATGGCTTTCGGTAAAGAGTTTTTCAAATCCATCAAGTTTTCAAAACAGTATTGCTAGGGACTAGCAATAGTTTAGTGTGGGGGATTGATGAGTGCTCAAACACTCATCATTTTTGGTCTAATCTGAACTGCAAAACATACAAAAACACTCAGAAATGCATCAAAATACTGAAATATTTCAAAATTGTGTTTTATATGTTTTAGATGCAAAATGAACAAAAACAAATGAAAAACGTACAAAGTTTGCAAAATTGGCAGTTTCAGTCCCCCAACTTTTATAAAATAACAAAACTAGTCCCTGGTCATTCAAAATATGGAAATTATCACCAAAGGTCCTTTTGAAATCATAAATTGTCATATTTAGTCCTTTGGTGAAAAATTGAAAAGTTTTGGAAATTTACAGTTTTGGTCCCTGGAGTTTCAGTAATTGACAGAATTGGTCCCTGGTGGGATATTTTTGGATGAAAAATCATTTTTAGTCCTTGGAAATTCAAAAATGTTCAATATTGGTCCTTGGATAAAAGTTTTCACAGATTGGCAAAAATGACCCCTAAACTTTGCAAATTAACACATTTGGTCCCCGAAAATTTTAAAAGTGGAAAAAATTATTTATGGTCCTTGGAATATGGAGCTATGGCAGGAATGATCCTTGAAATACTTTGGAGAAGTTGTCAAACCCACCCCTCCTTGTAGTATTACTAATAACCAATTGGACCCTTTTGTTAATTTTATCCAAATCCAAAACCAACCCAGGCCTGATCCAACAAAACACCCAAGCCCAAATACAAACTGGCCCATACCCACCTCTAATAACTCCCCGGTCAACACACCAGGTCAAACACCACTCCCTCTTTACTGTTCATCATCCCCCATCCCTGGTTTCACGCTTCCATGTCTCACCTCCCCCCTCCTCCTTTTCACCAAACCCTTACCAAACTTAATTAAAACCCTCACCTACACCCTCACCTTTCCCCCTCCTCATTAAATTCCCACCTATCCCACTCAACACTGCCCAATCCTATTTCCCGCCAAAACTATTTTAAACGGTTGGGATCAAAGGAGCTCATCCAACGGCTCATAAGCAAGTGGGAATGTCTTTGTGGACCTCCAGGACTATAAAAGAAAAGAAAAGAGAGAAGAAAAGGGAGTAGTGTAGCTTTTAGTTTAGGTTTTAATGTCGTTTTTATTAAATTGTCAACTCCTAGTGTAACTTGTAGCTTAAAAAGTTGTATTCTGAATTTTTATCATTGTAATTTCAAGTTTCAGTAATCAAGTCTCCTAATTTATCTCAGTTAACTTAATTTTTGTTCAAAATTCCTCTTAAATCAGTTATAGCTTATAAGTTGTTCAAAAGTGGTTGTTTACTATCTGCTATTGCTTATTTAAATTTGTCTATAAGTCTCTTTAAGTGTTTGATGGATTAAAATCTAGTATCATTCAGTTTTAGATAAACTTGCAAAAATTCCAAAAATTCCAAGTAAATTAGTTGATAAATAAAAAATTTGGTGTAGTGACTGATTCAAGAGGGAAGTATGGTGGATGTTGGATGCATATGGTTTTAGATGCCTTAAGGTAGGCTGTAGGTTGTGGTTTGGTTAACATGGTCACCTATCTCAGTTGTAAGCATTTGTCCATACTATTTTTTATATAATCTGTATTAGTATCGTATGGTTAATTATTGTTAAATCTTATTTATTCATGTTCATTATTGGTTAACTCAAGCATCTCATTTAGTTTCATGGTTTAGTTTGTGAGTTTGCATCACAAAATCTCCAAACTGCCTCATAAGGGAGTGTTTTGCACAAGGGATTACCCTGTGCATTTGTGACTTTTAGTGGTAAAATCTTGTTTTGCCATCTCATATTAGGTTGTTTTTGAGTAGTAGAAGTCTCAAGTTAGGTCTCTTTTGCAAAAAAGTCAAATCATCAAAAATCCCACCACCACAGTTGACTGTGGTGGTATTTGATTCCCATAAACCATCATCTTATAACATAAGTTGTTGTTTTAATTTATGTTAGTCTCACTTTAACTTACAATCATGTTTTCAGTTATTTAGATCCAACCAAAGTTCAAAAAAGTCAATTGGTTAGTGTTAAGTGAAAAGTCGAATTTGCATTCATCAGTTTTTCTCAAAAGTTATAAGATTATTGCTGATTTTTGTGTTTGTTCTTATGGTTTGAAACTTGTTCCCATTAGTTGTCTACCAGCTCTAATTTAAGTTTCTATGTTTCTTTTATTTTTGCAATTTTTTTTCCTAGGCCCTAGCTTGCCCTAAAGTAGCTTACAGGGCAAGCTGCTCCCCTGCACATCAGTTACACAGCCACCACCACCACTTGGTGGTGGTTTTCTGGCCACCCTTGTGGGTCCCAGTGCCCAACCTTGGTTCCTTACAACCCCCCTCCTACCACACACCACATTTTGACCATAGCTTTGACCTGGGAACCCCTGGGCCCCACCTGAATCAAGGCCTAAACCTTGTCCCTTTTCTGAGTGACTGTTTGGTTTGTGGATAAGCTTATTAAACTTATTGGCTTATCCAATGGTTCCCACTTGCTTTTTCTAGCTTATTTTAGTTCATATAGCTTATTCACTTCAGAATCTTGCCTTGTGGGCCCCCCTAGCTGCCTAAATCACCATTTTCCCTTGACAGTTGACCAAAGTCAACTGTCACAACTTATAAGCTTGTTCTCAGCTTCTTTTTAAGTTACAAAAAGTTTGTTTTTTTACAAAAGTTTTCAGTTTTTAGGTGTAAAATAGTTTTTTTTTTAAAAAATCCAGAAAAATCAATTTAAATTTTAAGTGATAGTTTCTATTTAATGTAAATTAAATTTTAATTTTCATTTTTAAACTTTTATTAAGTGCTTGTCATTTTTATATTTTTATTAATTATCTCTTATATTAAAGTATTTATATTAATTTTCTCAGATTTTAATTTCATCATTTAGTATTTATTATATTTAATATTAGTTTTATTAGAAATTAATTAATATTAAGTTTAAAATAGCATAATTAGTTTTTATTAAGCAAAACCTAGTTTTTATATTTTTTTATAGCTTTTATATGTTATAAAATAATTTTATAACATTTTATTAGAATTTTTACTATTCAATTGCTATTTTTCTTAATTTAAAATAGTTTAATTAGGTAATTAGTAATTAATTAGTAATTAATTAATATAAAAAGCACAAAAAGACAAAAATACTTATTTTTATTTTTAAAAACTTGTTTTTAGTTATTTTATAATTTTAGAAATTTTATTTTCATTTTTCTAGTATTTAATTAGTATTAAATTATATTCAAATGTTTTAAATATTTATAATAAGTATTAAATAGTAATTAATTAATATTAAATAATTAATTAGGGTTAAAATTTATTTTCTTTTTCTATAAATTTTCTTTTACTTTTAAGTTTGTAAAAAAGTCATTTTCACCACCTGGGTGTTTTCAGATTTCACTTTTCACTTTTTATTTTGTACGTTTACGTTTTATTTAAACGTGAACGTACATGTTTTAAGTTTTAATCGTTTCTGGTTTTTGTAACTTTCCCGTCTTATTCGTATAGCTTATTTAAGCTATTTCATTGTAGATTCCTTAGCTTAATAACTGATTTTAAAGTCTTTTTGAGTGTATAGTTTTGTTTTTCCGAAGAAATGCTCGTTAAAGTATGTTCCCCGGGTCGTTCTCCCAACGAGGGTTGAATTCGATCTTGTTGGTTCGGTTTGTGAATCTTGTGAAGTGAATGAGGATAGAAGAAATATTTTGATTTTTGATTATACTCCAAATGAGAATAAAAATGCAATTAAAGCAAAGAGAACAAGCAAATAATGCAAAATAAATTGGCAAATAAAACAAACATTCTCAAAAATGAAATAGAAATAAAAACGTAAAGAAAACTTAACACGATGAGGCAATGATTATCTAACTCGATAATCTTGGCTAACTCGCCAAAAGAAACGAAACTCGATAAAACTCAAACTTGATAAAAATAAAACTCCAAACTCGGTATGTAAAAGTTGGCACCTAACTCTATATGTAAAGTTGCACCTAACTCGGTATGTAAAGTTGCACCTAACTTGGTATGTTAAGTTGCACTTAACTCTATATGTAAAGTTGACACCTAACTCTATATTTAAAGTTGCACCTAACTCGGTAACAATTTTTTTTTTTTTTTTTTTTTTTTGTTTCAAACTCGATGAACTTTATAAAAATTAAAACTAGATAAAATAAAACGTAACTCGATAAAATACATAACAAAACACCATTTTAATCCAAAATAAAGCCTAAAAATTAATGTTTTTCACCAAATCTTTTACTAATTAAACTAGTTTAACCATAAACTTTAAATCCCACCAATAAAAACAAGATATTAACAACTAAAAATTAAAGATTTTTAGAAAAATAAAGCTTTTTAAAGAGAGAAAGTAAAACAAATACTTCATAAAAAATAAGACTAGACAAAAATTAAATTTAAAATTAAACTTAGAACTAACCAAAACTAAAAACTAACCATTAAAAAACCAAAGAACAACCTCTCAAATGAGGCTTACATCTCTATTTATAGGCTAGGGGCTAGGGCATCTCTAATCTTTTACATTGTTGCATAATTTGCCCCTAGACCTTTACAAATCATGAAATTCAAGCTTAAAACATTATATAATGTAACTAATACAACTTAATATTAAACGTAACGACTGAGAACGATCCAAATGCATTTCTTGTAACTTGGAGGATTTGATTTGACGTTTCTTCCTCGGCTTCGGCTTTTTACCTTTTTCCAATCTCGTGCTCGTTTTTGTCGGTTTTGCTTTGTTTTTGTTCATTTTTCACATATCCGTACCTGCACATACACAAATACCAAAAACATACATTCTCTTGGCATATTTGGTTAGTATTTGGTGTATTTGGTCTGATTTAAGGTCTAAAAAGGATGTGTGATTAAGCACTCATCAAAATCCCCCAGACTAAGGTATTGCTGTGCCCTCACGCAATGTCATCACCTCACGCTTAAGAGATTAATAATTTTCAAAACCTCTCTTTACTGACGTTGTAAAGTAGCAATGACTTTCAAGAGAAATATTAAAATCATTTATTCTCAAAAACGCTCCGTTTTCCAATTTTCATGAATAACAACTACAACTACTATTTTTGTACTTTTTCATTTTTATATAAGTGACGGTTTGCCTTGACTTTCATTATCAATTCTTATCTGTTGATAACTTTCAGGGTCAACGAGTAGAAACACTTCTCACAAAGAAGAGACCGTACGGATAAAAATCGTCATCCTTGATTTTTCACAAGCTCCCAAACTAAGCGTAAAATCGAGATCATTGTTTATCCAGAAGTTAGATGCTAACACTGCCCACAAAAGTTACTTGTGTATTACCTCTTGTCCCCAGGTCCTAAGTTTTGTATCTAAAGATTTTAATTGTGAGAAATGAATTGCTTCATATTTTCTCGTTTCGATATTTTTTAAGTCCGATAGTGATACCTAAGTTAACACGATAAGTAGTTATTCATTTTCTCTTAAGAACCACTGCAATAGAAATTCGGTCCACATCAAGGAATTTGGGGTACATACAATATCAAGGATATAAGTTGCGGAGTACAATCACGTGCACCTCATGTGACTGATTACTAATCATTTATCACATGCACCTCACGCGCCAACAACTTATTGATACATACATAGCTCTTATTCTACAATACTACAACTTTCATTTTTTTCATTTTTCACTTTTTTCATACTTTTGATACTTTATTACTTTCTTGACTTTTTTTCTTAACATCAATAGAAGCTTATCGGGTAGCTCCAAAACCACATAGATAATCAACTTTTGACTTTTGATTTTTTTCACTTTTTGCTCTTATTTTTGGTGTTCCTTGATATGTACCCAACTTCTAAAGCAAAAATTCCCTTAAGAAAACAAAGAACTAAATATTATTCAAACCGAAATACCACTAATTAACCTAGAACATCTATTATATATGGGTGACGTATCTGATGGGAACAAGGAGGCCACAAGTACCTCTCGTGGGTTTTTTAAATCCTAGTAATGCGATCCATGTATAGCACGAAACTTCTAAATAAACTCTATCATTCCTCGATCTCCGCAAATTTAAAATCCCAAATAATGAGATCCGCGGATGCTTAGCCATAATCTTTTGATTATTTTGGTTAAGGAAAACAAGCTAGGGCTCAACACGCCCGGTCAAGTCGAAACATTTATTTCTACTCTCGCCGGTAGGAAAGTCAAAACAAGGTGTCAAAACTTATTATTCATATCATATATATTTTTTCATTCATTTTTTCATACTTTTTTTTTTCATTATAAAGAGGTGACAAAATTTAAAATTTTTGGTGGAAAATGGAGTTGCGTAACTCAGATGAAGGTACAGGTCAAATCAAATCGAAGATTCACCCCCCTAGACTAAAGTGAAACATTGTCCTCAATGTTTTAAGGGTACGGGTAATCCTACGTAAAATCTAAGGCCGTTTATTAAGTATGCCAAGAGATAAATGTTAGTCGATAAGAATTTGGATATGGTGAATTTCCTAAAGAGCAGCGAAGGATGAGACTCGAGTGGAGAGAACTACAAACCACGAGCACGAGAGTCCTCAAACTTCGGGGAAATTCCTGAACATTCATAAACAACAACGAAAACACGAGTTTGAAAAGGGTCACCCCCCTCATGTTACGTTATTAGAAAATAGAAAATATAGAAAATGAAAATGGATAAGCATGGGGTGCCTCCCACGAAGCGCTTGTTTTTGTTTACCGAGTCACGTGAGCTTGACTCGATCCCCGAATTAATTCGTCCTTGGGGAGAGCAAATGGAAAATAATCACCATCGGGCTTTCATTCAAAATATTTTGAAAAACATAAGACTTAATTGAAAGTTCCATCCCGAAGAGATAACCACTGGTATTTTAATGTTGAAAACGTTTAGAAACGATACCGGGATCAAATACAACATCCTCACTCCCCACGGAGTGAAGGATAAGAGAAACCACACCAAACATTACAAATGGCAAGAAAGTCATGATAACAATCTTGTAAAACTCATCCTCATCAAAAGAGAACTTCATAATTGTGAAATTATGACTTTTATTATTTAAGCTCCTTTTAAAATCCTTTCCGGGTGGGAGGGTTGGGAAAAACTTTTCATTAAAACTTTCAGTCTTAAGAACACCACCCGGATCATGATCAACTTCAAGATCAAAACTGAAACTTTCATATTCAGAAAACTTTTCAATTTCACATTCAGATTCATCAAAACGAAATGACTCAAACTCCGAAAGAGAGATAAAAGCATGAGAAGTGGTATTGCCACGACTCGTCTCTTCCGAGTGATTGAAGTGAAAAGTTTCATACGTCGTATCAGAAAAATCAGAACGATAAGTGGGATTGCCACTCATTTCCTCAGTCGTATCGAAGGAGAAACTCTCAAAGTTTGGTAAAAATTCCTCGAGCTCGGGCTCCAGAGAATTGTCAATCTTAAGCTCAATCTTCTTCTTAGCTTTATCCGGAGGGATTGATGGTTCATGGTTTAACAAATTGTTAAGAAAAATAGTATCTCCCTCCGAATCAAAGTAAGAATCGTTAATCTCAGAAAACGGAATCGTATCAATAGCAAGAAATTCATCGACCTTTTCCCAAAAAGAATCATGTTCCTTAGTCGGAGGAAATGATGGGGAAGAGTCGGAGACAAACGTTTTCACAAAATCATCAAAGGAATAATCACAAGCATCAATGCTGTTGACGGAGTACTTCTTTGATTTTGAATCATCGGCTTTAAAAATCATTATGTCATCATCATGTCGTAAAGTTAGAGTATCCTCAAAATGATCTACTAGGGCTTTTGCGGTTCGTAAAAACGGTCGCCCTAGTATAAGAGGAACTCTCGGATCGGGTTCAAAATTAACAACGACAAAGTCGGCCGGAAAAGTACACGAGTTCAATTGAACAAAAACATCTTCCGCAATTCTAACCGGATGAGTAATTGAACGGTTAGCAAGCTCTAACGTCATTCGGGTCGGTTTAAGTTCCCCCATCCCAAGTTGTTTATAGATTGACAAAGGCATAAGGTTAATGCTTGCACCTGAATCGGCCAGGGCTTTGCAAACCTCTTGATCTTTTAACGAACAAGTAATGAGAAACTTTCCCGAATCTCCAAGCTTCTCGGGAAGCTTCTTGAGAAGAATAGCGGAGCATTGAACATTTATCGGTGTTTCGGCTAATTCGAGCAATTTCTCTTTATTACTTATGAGATTTTTAAACGTTGAGGCAAACTTCGGCATGTAAACAAGAGCATCCATGAAACTGATATCAAAGTGCAATTTTTGAAAAATATCGAGAAACTTTTCCATTTGTTTTTTAGATTTTGCACGGAGCTCATCATCATTAAATCGTGACGGATATGGCAATTTAGACTTGTATTTCAAATTGTTTTCAAAAACGGCTTTTTCCTTTTCTTTAGACGTTTGAACAACCGGAGGTTGGACGTTTTCAGTATCTCTGTTATTAATCGGAGGTACCGGGTCCTTTGTCGCCTCGGTCTCACGGTCCACTACCTTAGAAGGAGGAGAAGAAGAGGTAGTCGGAACCGTGGGTTCATATATAGCACCACTACGTGTCGTAATCGCCTTAATCTCGCCCCTCGGGTTTGCAATTGTGTTGCTTGGAAGAGTACCAGACGTCGACGGTTGATTCATTTGAATAAAACTACTCATTATTTGCTTAAGCTCATTCGTTTGTCGAGTCATGGTTGTGTCGATCTCTTTCTTAAGTTCAACCATCATGTTGTTGATTTGATTTTGCATAGCTCGTATGTTAACATCGTTCGTTTTCATATAATTAGCAAGCTTAGGAGAAGGTTGTACTTGTTGTGGTGGTTGATAAACTTGTTGGGGTGGAGGGACTTGATAATTTTGAGCTTGATTGAAATTGGTTCCACGGTTTTGATTGTAACCTTGGTTTTGATTACCTTGGTTATTTTGAGGATAACGGTTTTGATGATTTTGCACGGGTGGAAACCCAGGTGGACTTGTTTGGTTGGCACGAAAATCTTGGTTTTGATTGTAGTTTACGGCTGCTACGTTAGCATTATAAACTTGGCCATCGGTGGCTTGACAATCATAATACGGATGGGGTCCACCACAAATCACACATTTTTTATTAACGGCTTTAACGGGCTCAGGTTTTTGGTTCTACGACTTAAACTCTTTTATCATACAATAGATAGCATCGGTAAGTCCGGCCAATTCCGATAATTGGACCGACGAAGAAGAAGGAGTGAAAGAAGTCACTTTCGAAACATTCGGTTTGTTACGAGAAGTAGGAACCTTAGATTTGTTCTCGATGATCGTTAAAATATCCATTGGCGTACGATTCAAGATATTGCCACCGGCGGCTGCGTTTAAAGAATCTTGATCGTTTTGAGTCAAAGCGTTATAAAACGTGTCAATTTGGTGCAATTCGGAGAAACCATGGTGAGGACATTTTCGAAGAAGATCCTTAAATCGTTCCCAAGCCTCACCAAAGTTCTCATCAAAACGTTGTTGAAAATTAGTTATATCATTCTTAAGATTAGTCGTTTTGGACGGTGGAAAGAAATGATTAACAAATTTCGAGACGAGTTCTTCCCATGTGTGAATTAAACGAGGGGGTTCTTTTTCAAGCGAAATCCGGGCTGAACCCTCGAGTGAAAATGGGAACAACATCAATTTGATAGCATCGTGAGGGACATCCTTAAATTTCATGGTCGAAGTTAACTTATTGAACCATCGGATATGTGCCTGAGGATCGTCCCTCTCAAAACCTTGAAATTGTTTTGATGTGACAAGTTGAATTAATCCAGTTTTAAGTTCAAAATTATCGGAAAGAATAGGTGGTAAAACAATTGCATCCCCGTATCCCTCGGTGGGACACTGGAGCAATTCTTGCATAGTACGTTGATCGGCCATCTCGGTGATGGGTGCTTCAACAAGAGTACGTAACTCGGGTACGTAAGCTTGTTTACGACGTCTACGATAGCGTTGGTTCGGTATGGTCAGAGAATTATCGAGTAATCTCGACCGTGAACGTGTGATCATACACTTAAAAGAAACAAAAGTAAAAGAAAAAGGAAAAGAAATTTGAAAAGAAAATCTTTTTTGGTTTCTTTTTTTTATTTTTATTATTATTTTTTTTATTATTTATTTATTTATTTATTTATTTATTTTTTTAAATTTTAATAAAAGCGATAACTTCCAAAGGAAGGTTCTTCAAAACACAAATCAAACAAACGATCGACGAAATCTTAACAACGCCTCCCCGGCAGCGGCGCCATTGATTTTAAAGTCTTTTTGAGTGTATAGTTTTGTTTTTCCGAAGAAATGCTCGTTAAAGTATGTTCCCCGGGTCGTTCTCCCAACGAGGGTTGAATTCGATCTTGTCGGTTCGGTTTGTGAATCTTGTGAAGTGAATGAGGATAGAAGAAATATTTTGATTTTTGATTATACTACAAATGAGAATAAAAATACAATTAAAGCAAAGAGAATAAGCAAATAATGCAAAACAAATTGGCAAATAAAACAAACATTCTCAAAAATGAAATAGAAATAAAAACGTAAAGAAAACTTAACACGACTAATTTAAAAAAAAAAAAAAAAAAAGCGAAACTAGTCCTACGATTGCCAATTGAGTTTTTCTAAATAATAAGATATAAAAGAAAAATAACGTAAAAGAAGAATTATATTTTTGGCTTTTTAATTTTTAATAAATGAAAAGGATATAAAGACTAATTAAAAAGGAAATAAGTAAAAGCAATAAAAAAAACTAATTATTATTAAACTATAAATGTTTACTAGATGACATTACTAAATAAAAGATACTAACTTGTTATATAATAAATCCTAACTTGATAAATTTTAGAAAAATTCGGCAGAGTTTCGTTTAGATATTAAGCATAAGAGAACCTCACTCGATAAATGACGAGGCAATGATTATCTAACTCGATAATCTTGGCTAACTCGCCAAAAGAAACGAAACTCGATAAAACTCAAACTTGATAAAAATAAAACTCCAAACTCGGTATGTAAAGTTGCACCTAACTCGGTATGTTAAGTTGCACCTAACTCTATATGTAAAGTTGACACCTAACTCTATATGTAAAGTTGCACCTAACTTTATATGTAAAGTTGACACCTAAGTAAGTTGACACTTAACTCTATATGTAAAGTTGACATCTAACTCTATATGTAAAGTTGCACCTAACTCGGTAACAATTTTTTTTTTTTTTTTTTTTTTTTTTTTTTTTTTTTTTTCAAACTCGATGAACTTTATAAAAATTAAAACTAGATAAAATAAAACGTAACTCGATAAAATACATAACAAAACACCATTTTAATCAAAAATAAAGCCTAAAAATTAATGTTTTTCACCAAATCTTTCACTAATTAAACTAGTTTAACCATAAACTTTAAATCCCACCAATAAAAACAAGATATTAACAACTAAAAATTAAAGATTTTTAGAAAAATAAAGCTTTTTAGAGAGAGAAAGTAAAACAAATACTTCATAAAAAATAAGACTAGACAAAAATTAAATTTAAAATTAAACGTAACGACTGAGAACGATCCAAATGCATTTCTTGTAACTTGGAGGATTTGATTTGACGTTTCTTCCTCAGCTTCGGCTTTTTACCTTTTTCCAATGTCGTGCTCGTTTTTGTCGGTTTTGCTTTGTTTTTATTCATTTTTCACATATCCGTACCTGCACATACACAAATACCAAAAACATACATTCTCTTGGCATATTTGGTTAGTATTTAGTGTATTTGGTCTTATTTAAGGTCTAAAAAGGATGTGTGATTAAGCACTCATCAATAACACACAAACCCATCCCCATCCAGATTCACCCGATCACGAAACTGTTTTATAACCATTCACACCTCGTCGGGACATAATGACCCGGGGAAACACTATATTCCGCGGAGCATTGACTCTAGGCAGTTTGGCCATCTTGACCACATCCGTGGTTGACTTTGGTTGACGGTTTAGCATCAATCAGCGCCAAATTTAAAATTTTTTACAACATTTAGGAGTGAAACTTTAGCCATAGCAAGCGTCTCATGGATAGGAGATTGTATGACTAGCACATAACCGTACTATTCAGAAATTTGTTCCACCCAAATATGTGAGGTTCGCCTTTAGATTTGATAGGAAAAGCATTTACTGTTAGTGCTTATGAGTGTACCAGTAGCATTTAGATTCTAGAACTTGCGTTAGTGATACATCCTGAGACCGGTAGTGAGACTACATTCGTGTAGTAAGATTTACTACATGATAAGAGGCTTTAGGGTCACCCTTGTGTTAATCCCGTATAATAATTACTTGACCATTTAAGTCATATTACTTTGCTAGTTAAGTCAACTAATTTTTCCCATACCTTAGCGTTGTACTAATTTTTAGTACACGAAACCCCTAGTATACCCCTCCGAGCCTATCTTTTCGTTTCTAACTTTAAGCATTTTACTTAAAGGAAGAATTTGTTACACCCCACTTAAATGTACACCCAAATCGCCTTAGCCTTCCGTGTATGCACTCATCTTTAGTGCATTATTGTTATTTGTTAAACCCTAAGTTAACTATCTAATTGATTACATGGTGGCAAAGTCGAGTCATATCCTTGTACATATTGTTTTGGGACGATTGAGACTCGTGGGTAAAGTACTTATTTATGGAGTAATGGGGAAGAACATTATATATTACCCCCGTATGTGCGTTAATCTTAAAAGTGCTCCAAGTGTTTTGATTTTCTTAATTCGAGTCATTAGATTAGTTTATTGTAAAGTATGTAAAAATTAAAGTGTAAGGGGAATGTTCATTCCCAATGATGTATTATTTTGGATGGTAGGGTAAGAGTGTATGCAAAATAATAATAATAATAATAATAATAATAATAATAATAATAATAATAATAATAATAATAATAATAATAATAATAATAATAATAATAAATAAATAAATAAAATAAAAAATTCAAAAAAACAAGAAAAAGAAATAAAAAAAATAGAAAAAGGAAAAAGAGAAAAAACATACGGACTACCATCCTGTTTCATTCTATGTTTATTTTATGTTTTTGGTTATTTTTCATTTATTAGCTTAAGTCGATCTAGTCTTGGCTTAGCAACGCCATAGTGTACATGTAATTAACCAAGATTGTTAATTCGCCACCAGTAAAGACTGCCTATATCCAACAAAACCGTGTATTTCATATCCCTACACCTAACGTTACAACCCTTTTAAAAGACCTCTTTGATAGTTTATCCTAGGTGCTTATGCCATGTGGTGGAGGTTTGATCCTTTCCCAAGCCTATGGAAATCTATTTTGCTATGACAGGTAGTCAGAGATATCTTCCGTTTCCATATTGTAATTTATACTTTATTACACCCGAGAGATGTGAATATCTAAACACTATTTGTGAGGTGCTAGCGTATGACCTCCGTGCTTGTCTTTGGTCTTTAGTGGAACGATTATTTGTTGTAATTACTTTTATATGAGTGTTAAATGACCCCTAACTTGTATTTTGATTGGAATAAAAGCGCATTTGCATGAGGACAAGCAAATCTCAAGTGTATAGGTATATGCTGAGGCGAAAAATGATCCGTTTTTAAGGGGTCATTTAAGCCCGGAATTGAATTTATTTGATCAAATATTGTCCTAAACCGTTCCTTTTGTGATTTTAGGTATTTTGGGAGTGAAATCTGGAAAAGGAAGCAATTCGGACGTTTTTGGAGCATAAAAGTGAAGAAAACGCCAAAGACTTAATTTTCCATGCTGGGAACAGTGTGTGACGGCGTCAAGAAGACATTCCTGATGGCGTCAAGAGTAAAAACCATGACGACCCATTACAAACCTGAAGGCGTCACAAGCAGAGCGTCAAGAGTTAAATATGTGACGGCCTGCAAAAGAGGACTACAAGACGGCGTCAGATGTAGATCTAGGCTGTCGGAGGATTTATTTGGCAGCGAGATGATGGCGTCAGAAGTTTGTTCTTGACGCCGTCACCTCCTAATATCTATATATAGTTTTCTAATTTTCATTCATTGAGGGAACTTGTGTGGAGAAACCCTAGGGCCGAACCTTGTATGAATTTTACAGCTTTTCAAGGGTTTTCAACCCTTGAATCCTTACATGTGTTATTGAGATAAGTCTTTTCTTAATTCAATCAATATGTCTATGTGTTGGTTGTCTATCTCTTATGCTTGTCTTGATTTCAATATGCTAGGCTAGATTTATCTTGTGTTTGCTTAGATCTAATGAAACCTAGATGTTGATTATGTGTTGATTACTTGTTTATGGTTGTATTGGATGAATGATTTCAATGTTAGGCTTAAGAAAACTGGCAGATCTCCATTGTGTAACATGCTTGAACGTCTTAGGAAACATGAACCAATGTGTACTAGGTTTTATTGGTTGTATTTAATGCATGAGTAAATTCTAATGATCCCATGTTAGGAGCTTCTTACAGGCTCGACATAGGAGTGAAATAGGCACTCATAGGATTGGGGAAGTAAGTACGCCACCCCATGAATGGTATTAAGGAATACAATCCGCCATCCACGCAACTATAACAAGTAATTAACGTGTAAAAGATATCTAGGGAGTAGTGAAATCTATGTAAACACATTTTTCCCACATGTTGCTCACAACCTTAGTCTAATATATTTTATTTTCATTTCTAGTATTTTATTTTGATTGCATCTTTATTATTGGGTTAGTTGACTAGCAACTAATTCCGCCCCAAATCCTTCAAACCCGAGATTTTAATTTGCTTTCTAAAAAATATAAAAATACAAAAAGAATCACCCCTCATCTTTAGATCTAGTATTTAGGTTTTCTAATCGTAGCGACACTATTCCTAGCTGAACGATCAATCCCCCGGTACTTGTCATTATACTATACTACATCGATCAGGTACATTGCCTGGTGGGGGTTGTAAGCTTTTCAAGATCCCTTGAGAGGTAAAGCCTAGTGCAATCCCTATGCTTCAATCCTGCTGTGAATGTTCATTTATACAGATCCATGATTGGTTCATTGATGTATTTGACAGCTTCTAGGCCTGACATTACATTTGCTGTGAGTGCTTGTTCTTGACACCAGGTCACTTGACTTACTTCCCACTTGAATGCAGTCAAAAAGATCTTCAAGTACCTCAAAGGCCAACCCAATTTAGGTCTTTGGTACCCAAGAGAGTCTCCTTTTAGGTTGGAAGCCTATAGTGATAGTGATTATGTTGGTGCAAATATGGATAGGAGATCCACAACTGGAGGTTGCCAATTTCTGGGAAGAAGATTGATTTCTTGGCAATGCAAGAAACAAACTATAGTTGCTACCTCTACTACTGAAGCAGAGTATGTTGCTGCTGCCAATTGTTGTGGACATGTTCTATGGATTCAAAATCAATTGCTAGATTATGGGTTTAATTTCATGAACACCACAATCTTTATTGATAATCAAAGTACAATATGCATCGTTAAAAATCCTATTTTTCATAATAGAACCAAGCGTATTGAAATCAGGCACCACTTTATAAGAGATACATAAGAAAAACATTTGATTAAAGTGGTTAAGATTCACACAAATGATAATGTGGCAGATTTGTTGACTAAATCTTTTGATGGACCTAGGTTTCAACACTTAGTTGTCCATATTGGGATGCTTAACCCTTAACTGCAAAGTTTGAGGGGAGGCATATGCCTCAGGGGAGGATTGTAGTTGTAAAATTGTATATTAGTTGTATATTTTTGTTTGCTAACACTAACCAACTAATGTTCTTGTAAGTTTTGTTTGGTTTGTTTGCTACTTTGTGTCTGTTTTGCAGAATGTCCTTATGAGTTGTTGATGATTTTAAGTTGAAATTCACCAAGATTGTTTCAATAGGAAAGTGGTCATGTAAGCTTAAAGTTGTTTCTACTGAAGAGTAATATATGCTGAGACTCATTATTTCTACTAAAGTAAAATTAAAGAGTTGAAAATTGAGAAAAGTTGTTCATTCATTCAAGAAACAATTTACACCTTACAATCAACTTCAAAATGAAATACAAGACCATTCCTATACTATGTCTACCAAACTTATTCTAGCTCCTATCATGACCGGTACGATGAAGAAGCTGAAGGTGAAAATGGAAAGGAGGAAATGATGATGATGAAGACGAAGATGCTTAAGAACCTAGTTTTATGTCTTTGGTCCCTGGCAACATCACACCATCTTCTACTCCACCTTCCTTTTTCCATTACCCATCACCTCTACCTCCTTGCCCTTTCCCCTAAGTCCATGGTATGAAGCACCAGATCCTGGAGCAGGAAGACCAATCACCACATCCCGTGATGTTGGAAGAGATGGATTAGACTTCCTTGGCCTTAGTTGGGGTCTCTCTAGTGTGGAAGGAGGGATGAATGATGGATCCTCATCTTCATCCTTTGAAGATTCTTCATCAGAGGTAAAGAGAAAAGGAGAGACATATTGTCTCTCAGCAGGAATGGGGGCATGGCTTGGTTCACCTCTCTCCAGAGCATTCCACCTTCTCTCTAGTTCTCTTTCAGCGTCTGGATCATCCAAATCTGAAGGAACGTTTGCAGGATCCTATGATGGTGAGGGACTTGGAGGTTTCATATCTTGATTCTTCCTTGATTGAGCACTGGGTGGAAAGTAATCGCTCCAACCATCACTTGATGATGATGAGGATGAAGTGGAGGAGGTTAGATCTATTATTTCTGGTTTGGAAGACATGATTTTGGTGGATAATTGGGATTTGATTGAGAAATTATGGTTTTGATGATAATTGGGGGTAATTGATATATGTAATGTGTGATTTGGGGATTATCTTATAGGAGAAGTCAAGGCTTAATGTTAATTAATGCGAGTTGGGTGGCACAGTAAAACTCAAGATATTTACTGAAGATATTTTTACTCTTGAGTTGTTTCAGCTGATTGACTTTTGATCAGCAGATTGACCACCATTGCTGCTGAAGGGTTAATTTTGAATTTGATGAAGTTACTTTCCATGTCAGATATGGTCAACGATTTGTTCCGATATTCTTGGCCACGATTGGGTAACTTCCATTTATAACCTATCTCACATATCTTAGCCCAAAATAACTCATTCCCTCATCAACCAATTTTAAACCCATTTCGCATTTGCATAATTCATAACCGGTTTTCACAATTTATTCGAATGGCATCACTTCAATTTAAGCAAGATCATAACAAGGTTGCCTTTCTGAGTAAGACAAAAGATCATGAACTGTATGATCCTATGGTGGTGTTTTTGCAACGTTCCAGGATTCATTATGCTCTAACACATTCTCCAAATGTGATATATGAATCATTGGTGAAACACTTTTGGGCATCTGCTACAAAAAGGTCTGACATAGAGATTGTAGCTACTATTGATGGAACTGAGTATGTGGTGACTGAATCATTGATAAGGACAAAGCTTCGTTTGGACGATGAGAATGGTGTTTTTCACTCCAACACTGAAGTGATACTTGATGGGTTGAGGGAAGCTGGTTATCAAAGCACTGACACAACTAAGTGGCTTAAGAATCAGTTTTGTCCCAAGTGGAGGTTTCTGGTGCACAAACTGCTCCAATGTATCAGCAACAAGTCTGGTGGATGGGATCAGTTCTCTACCCAATTGGGTTGTGGTATTGTCTGTCTTTCAAAGGGTTTGACTTATAATTTTTCTAAGTTTATTTTTGATAATATGCTAGAAAATATTGAGAAGAAAAAGCATAAGTTTTTAATGTACTCTAGGTTTCTTCAAATAATTTTAGATATAACAACCCAAGACAGAATCCATATTCTCATAAAGGGTCTTAGTGCTAAATTGTTTGCTTATATGAAAACAAATTATGATGGGGAACATCACCTTCTTTTAGCTGCTATATTACCAATTGGTAATCATGATGCAGGTGAGGGTGATGCTACTGGTGATATATGATGCGGCAAAAAATGGTCCATTTTTAGGGGATCATTTAAGCCGTAATACGAATTTATTTGATGAAATATTGCCCTAAATCGCTCCTTTTGTGATTTTAGGTACTTTGGGAGTGAATTCTGGAAAAGAAAGCATTTTGGACGTTTTTGGAGCATAAAAGTGAAGAAAACGGCAAAGTCTTAATTTTTCTTGCTGGGAACAATAGATGACGGCGTCAAGAAGGATTTGATGACGGCGTCAAGAAAAATTTTGTTGACAGCCCAGAGAAAACGTGACGGCGTCAGAACAAGGGCGTCAAGAGTAAAAGTGGTGACGGCCAAGAGCAGAAATACACATGACGGCGTCAGATCTGGATCTAGGCAATCCGAGAAGATTTTTGGCGGCGAGATGACGGCGTCAGAATTTTCCTCTTGACGCCGTCACCTCATGAAATCTATATATACTTTTCTAATTTTCATTCATTAAGGGAGGAACTTGTATGGAGAATATTAGGGTCGAACTTTATAAACCCTAGCTCGTTTGTAACAGTATTTTCAAGGGTTTTTCACCCCTTGAAACCCTTCATGTTCAATTGAGATATGTATCCTTTCAATTCATTCAATATGTCTATGTGTTGTTTGAATATATCTTATGCTTGTCTTGATTTTAACATGTTAGGCTAGATCTTTTGTGTGTTTGCTTAGATGTAATGAAACCTAGATGTTGATTATAGGTTGATTTCTTGTTTATAGTTGTAATGGATGAATGATTTCAATGTTAGGCTTAAGAAAACTGGCAGATCTCCATTGTGTAACTTGCTTGAACGTCTTAAGAAACATGAACCGATGTGTAGTAGGTTTTTATGGTTATATTTAATGCATGAGCGAATTCTAGTGATCCCATGTTAGGAGCTTCTTGAGGGCTCGACATAAGAGTGAAGTAAGAGCTTATAGAATTGGGGAAATAAGTACGTGACCCCATGATTGGCATTAAGGAATATAACCCGTCATCCACGCAGCTGTAACAAGTAATTAACCTGTAAAAGATATCTAGGGAGTAGTGAAATTTAAGTAAATACCATTCTCCCATCTATTGTTCACACCTTATTAGTTTAATTAGTTTATTTTCATTTTTTTTTATTTTTTTATTTTGATTGCATCTTAGTAATTGGGTTAGTTGACTAGCAACTAATTCCGCCCACTCTTCTAAAAACCGAGATTTTTACTTGCTTTTATAAAATATAAAAATACAAAAAGAATCATCCCTCACCTCTAGACCTAGTTTTTAGGTTTTCTAATTCTATCGATACTATTCTTGAGTTGAACGATCAATCCCCCGGTATTTGTCACTATATTATACTACAACGATCAGGTACACTGCCTGGTGGGGGTTGTAAGCTTCTCAAGATCCCTCGAGAGGTAAAGCCTGGTGCAATTCCCACGCATCAAGTTTTTGGCGCCGCAGCCCCGGGAATAGTTATTGTCTAGGTTAGAATTTCTTTTTATTAGGTCTACTTGCTAGATTCCTTTCTTGTAAGACTTTATTTTTATTTCTTTAGGTTTTCTTTAGTCTATCTTATATCTTCGTGTTTTTGTTCGTAACCTTTACCATCCGACATCATGGAAGGTGGTAACATCTTTGAGCCCATCAACCCACCACAATAAGACCACCCACAAAACCCACCACTAGCTAACCAACCTCTTAGGCCCCGAACCCTAGGAGAGTATTCCCGACCTAGCCACCAAGGCTATCGAAACACCATTGAGCTCACCGAAGGAGCCAATGTGTCTCCCTTGCGATCCGACACCATCCGGTTGATGCAAAGCGGATGTGCATTCCATGGACTTCGTTCCGAAGATCCTAATCAACATCTCAAGGACTTCCTTAAAATCGTAGATTCTATAGACCTTGATGTTACAACTAGAGAGTCAACCCGATTACGCCTATTTCAATTCTCTCTACGTGATCAAGCTAGTCAATGGCATAGATCTTTGGCTCCAAGTACAAATCTTCTATGACCATATCGATATCTCCACAAGGCGAACCATTGACCAATCGGCCGGTGGCAAGCTACGTGATCTAAGTGCGGAAGAATCATGGGAACTCATAGAAGATCTTGCTCTCTATGACAACGAAAGTTGGAATGATCCCCGTGATTTGAACAAAACGGTCAAGGTAATATCTTTGCCTTCGAACAATTCTAGCACTCCCAACCGTAGGATCATGGAACTTGAGGACCAAGTCAAGTTTCTCATGAAATCTTACGAATCTCCTAAGCCTTCAGGCCAAGTGAACAAAATCACTTCTTCATGCGAATTATATAGTGGTCCCCATGACACTCGTGATTGTTTGGAAATCCCCGGAACAGCTTTTGCTGACTACGCGTCCTCGCGTACTGATGAAGCGGGAGATAAGTGGTACACTTTCAAACCCGAACCAAACCCTTACGGTGATTCCTACAACCCTTCTTGGAAAAATCACCCAAACCTTAGGTGGTAACAAAACCAAAACAATTCTTCCAATCCGCCTAATCGTTACCAACCAAATGGTCCACCCTCCAACCGTACTTTCAACAACAATCCTTCTAACAACTATGGTAGTACCAACAATCTTGAAGGATTGATGTCCAAGTTTATGGCATCTCAAGAAGCTCGCATATCTAAGTTTGAAGTCGATTTCAAACAAAAGCAAAGCGAGATGACCACCAAAATTGACACATTGTTGAAAGTTCTCAATGACCAAGAAATGGGAGCACTCCCAAGCGACACGGTCAAGAACCCGAAACTAAACGTTAATTCCATATCATCATTTTCGTCACCCACTTCTTGTCCACAATACTACTCGGTTAAATCAACGAGTATGTGTTTCAAACAAAACCAAATTCTTCAAAAGAACCAATCAAATAAAACACCCGATATAAAACCGGTCAAAAGCATAGTTGAGACACCTCCTACGCAAGACCTTGACGATGTATTCAAGGAGCTTCATCTTGAATGCCCTGTCATTGATGTCTTAGCCCGTGCTCCCTACTATAGTGCCCTCCTAGAAAAGTATGAGAAATTTAAACTAGGTAAAAATGGGACCGCCTTCGTTCAAAACAAGTTGCCTAAAAAGCTTGATGATCCTGGCATATTTGTTTTTCCTTGTAAGGTAGGAAGATCCAAAGCTTTCGACACACTAGCCGATTTAGGATCAAGCCTCAACTTGATTCTCTTATCCCTTTTCACCACTCTCAAGCTAGGAAAGTTAGAGGAGACGGAGGTATTAATTGGTCTAGCAGATGGGAGTATTGCCACCCAGTTGGGATGATTAAGGATGTAGTTGTTCACGTAGGAAAGTTAACTATTTTAGCGAATGTTCACGTCCTAGATATGGTTAATGATACCACATGCCCATTATTAGTAGGAAGAGGATTTTTAGCAACCGCTAGCGCCATGATAGATTGTAAGGAGTCTAAGATAGCGGTAGGTGAGGGCGATACTTGGTCGGTATAAGATGTTAAGAAACATAGCTACGATTGTGAGGATGAGCCGACACCACATTGGGTAGAGATGAATAGGAGACCATCTAGATATGGACCTTGGATAGAAAGAAACTTTATAGGACCTCAAAGCCCATTTTATCTAGAAAAAGATTTCATCGATAAAACACATTCGGTAGAACAACTCATAGCTAGAGATGAAGAGCTAGACCCTTTTGAGGACCCCCTAGTCTTTAGGAAAATGATTGAGTTCTTAAGCGTAATGCCTATTAACATAGAGATGAACAAGTGGAAGAGAGAGGGGGATAAGTGTAAATGGAGGTGGGACAAGCCACCTAAGGAAGGTGACGGATCATGGCATATGAAGATGATTTTGTATGATCCGGATGGAGAAAAGTTTGAAAGGTCATACCGTACAAAGAAAACCGATAGGAAGTTGAAACCTAAGTTTGATCCCAAAGATGTCCTCAATGAGGAACTCACCCATGTCACGTAGTAACCCATGACCTTGAGTCTAGCTACAAGACTTGTAAATAAAGAAAAGCGCTTCTTGAGAGGCAACCCGTGCTTTGTGTGATTTTTTATTTGTTTGATTGTTATTTGTTTCCGTATGCATGCTTTATTTTGATTGTTGGTAGATCATGTTTCAAACTAAAATGGTGAAAATACTTTATCTTGTCGTTTGGCTTAGTCTTAACTTCATCCAAAGGTATTTCGCAAAAGATAAGTGTAAGGGGAAACCCCAAATATGTTTTTAAGAAACAAAACTCGATCATGATTCTCCACAATATTAAATGAACATGTATATTCGTATTTGTTAGAGTCAAATGCTTGTATCGAGTCATAATGATGTTTTGCAGGATTTTTCAGGAAGTAGGACAAAGTTTTTTTCCAGAAACTTAACATAAGGATTTCTGTAGGTCACTTTTGACGGCGTCAGGAAGAAACTCCTGACGGCGTCACGTGTAAAAATCTGGAAATTTTGCTAGTTTTGTTTTTCTAACGGAGTCATAAAGTTTTTGTTGAATCTTTAGTTTTATAATCTCCAGGAAATCTGCAAACATCATTCCACAAGCATTATATCTTACTTGAGTTAATTACTTAATTGGTCCTTATGGTTTACCGGGTCTAACATATATTGTCCCTGTGTTTTTTTTTCGACGGGTGATGTCCCTGTGGTATACAAAAGTTGCGGATCCTGTACAATTTACTAACGGCGTTTAAACGGTCGTTAAAAAAGGACTAACGTGATAGAGATGCATAACGTCAGGGCCTAATATTATATATATGAAACCCGGTAAACCACAGGGACCATTTTAGTAATTAACTAAAAAAAAAAAAAAAAAAAAAAACTTTTTTTAAAATTACGAACAAAGTAATTAACTCAAAAAAAAAAAAAAAAAAAAAAAAAAAAAAAAAAAAAAAAAAAAAACTTTTTTTAAGTTACAAAATGGTAATTAACTCAAAAAAAAAAACTTTTTTTTTTAATTTACGAAAAAATTAATTAACTCAAAAAAAAAAAAAAAAAATAAAATAAAATAAAATAAAAAAAAACTTTTTTTTAAGTTAATTACCATTTTCGTAACTTAAAAAAAGTTTTTTTTGTTTTTTCTTTTTTTGTTTTTTTTTTTTTTTTTGAGTTAATTATAGTAATTTAAAAAAAAAGTTTTTTTTTTTTTTTTTTTTTTTTTTTTTTTTTTTTTTTTGAGTTAATTACTAAAATGGTCCTTGTGGTTTACCGGGTTTCATATATATAATCTTAGGCCGTGGCGTTATGCATCTATATCACGTTAGTCCTTTCTTAACGACCGTTTAAACGCCGTTAGCAAATTGGACAGGATCCGTAACTTTTGTATACCATAGGGACATGACCCGTCGAAAAAAAAACACAGGGACAACATATGTTAGACTCGGTAAACCATAAGGACCAATTAAGTAATTAACTCATCTTACTTTGTTTTCTAGGATTTGTTAGCATATATAGATTGCTGCCGAATTTACGCGAGGTTGCCTTGTTTGTTTTCTCAGGTTTAACAGGTTATGTTTGACAAGAAGATGATTTATATTCTGGAAGGGAAGCTTTGATTGTTCATTTTCTTGGAGGAACATTAACCTGGTTACCATATTATCCATACCGAGCGAATCAGGGGAGTATTTGATTTCATTCTTTTACCTGTTTTACTTTTACAACCTTTAATTGAACATTGGGGACAATTTTCATCCTAAGTGTAAGGGGTGGGTAAAATGATGATACCTAATAGTATAAACTTTCACTTGAGTTTGTTTATTTGATGGTAGGTGTGTAATAAAACTATGAGAAATACTTGTTAGTGTAATTTTAGCGCCAAATTTAAAATTTTTTACAACATTTAGGAGTGAAACTTTAGCCATAGCAAGCATCTCATGGATAGGAAATTGTATGACAAGCACAAAACCGTACCATTCAGAAAAATTTTCCACCCAAATCTGTGAGGTTCGCCTTTAGATTTGATAGGAAAAGCATTCACTATTAGTGCTTATGAGTGTACCGGTAGCATTTAGATTCTAGAACTTGCGTTAGTGATGCATCTCGAGACCGGTAGTGAGACTACATTCGTGTAGTAGGATTTACTACATGATAAGAGGCATTAGGATCACCCTTGTGTTAAACCCGTATCATAATTACTTGACCATTTAAGTCATATTACTTGGCTAGTTAAGTCAATTAATTTTTCCCACACCTTAGCGTTGTACTCATTTTTAGTACACGAAACCCCTAGTACACCCCTCCGAGCCTATCTTTTCGTTTCTAACTTTAAGCATCTTACTTAAAGGAAGAATTTGTTACACCCCACTTAAATGTACACCCAAATTGCCTTAGCCTTCCGTGTATGCACTCATATTTAGCGCATTATTGTTATATGTTTAAACCCTTAGTTAATTATCTAATTGATTACATGGTTGCTAAGTCGAGTCATATCCTTGTACAATATGTTTTGGTAAGATTGGGACTCATGGGTAAAGTACTAATTTTATGGAGTAATGGGCAAGAACATTATATTATTACCCCCATATGTGCGTTAATCTTAAAAGTACTCCAAGTGTTTTGATTATCTTAATTCGAGTCATTAGATTAGTTTATTGTAAAGTATGTAAAAATTCAAGTGTAAGGGGAATATATATTCCCTATGATGTATTATTTTGGATGGTAGGGTAAAAGTGTATGCAAGAAAAAAAATCAAAAAAAGCAAAAAAATTAAGAAAAAGAAAAAAAAAATAGAAAAAGAAAAAGAGAAAAAACATACGGACTACCATCCCGTTTTATTTTATGTTCATTTTATGTTTTTGTTATTTTTTATTTATTAGCCTAAGTCAAGTCTAGTCTTGGCTTAGCAACGCCATATTGTACATGTAATTAACCAAGATTATTAACTCGCCACCAGTAAAGATTGCCTATATCAAACAAAATCGCGTATTCCATATCCCTACACCTAACATTACAACCCTTTAAAAGACCACTTTGATAGTTTATCCTAGGTGCTTACGCCATGTGGTGGAGGTTTAATCCTTTCCCAAGCTTATGGTAATCTATTTTGCTATGACAGGTAGTGAGAGATGTTTCCCATTTCCATTTTGTGATATATACTTTATTACACCCGAGAGATGTGAGTATCTAAACACTATTTGTGAGGTGCGAGTATATGACCTCCGTGCTTGTCTTTGGTCTTTAGTAGAACGATTATTTGTTGTAATTACTTTTATATTAGTGTTAAATGACCCCTAACTTGTATTTTGACTAGAATAAAAGCGCATTTGCTTGAGGACAAGCAAATCTCAAGTGTAAGGGTATATGATGAGGCGAAAAATGGTCCGTTTTTAGGGGGTCATTTAAGCCGAAATTCGAATTTATTTGATCGAATATTGCCCTAAATTGTTCCTTTTGTGATTTTAGGTACTTTGGGAGTGAATTCTGGAAAAGGAAGCATTTTGGATGTTTTTGGAGCATAAAATTGAAGAAAACGGCAAAGTCTTAATTTTCCTTGCTGGGAACAGTAGATGACGGCGTCAAGAAGGATTTGATGATGGCGTCAAGAGCAATTTTGGTCACGGCCCAGAGAAAACGTGACGGCGTCAGAACAAGGGCATCAAGAGTAAAAGTGGCGACGGCCAAGAGCAGAAATACACATGACGGCATCAGATCTGGATCTAGGCAATCCGAGAAGATTTTTGACGGCGAGATGACGGCGTCAGAATTTTCCTCTTGACGCCGTCACATTATGAAATCTATATATAGTTTTCTAATTTTCATTCATTAAGGGAGGAACTTGTATGGAGAATATTAGGGTCGAACTTTATAAACCCTAGCTCATTTGTAACAGTATTTTTAAGGGTTTTTCACCCCTTGAAACCCTTCATGTTCAATTGAGATAAGTATCCTTTCAATTCATTCAATATGTCTATGTGTTGTTTGAATATATCTTATGCTTGTCTTGAATTTTAACATGTTAGGCTAGATCTTTTGTGTGTTTGCTTAGATGTAATGAAACATAGATGTTGATTATAGGTTGATTTCTTGTTTATAGTTGTAATGGATGAATGATTTCAATGTTAGGCTTAAGAAAACTGGCAGATCTCCATTGTGTAACTTGCTTGAACGTCTTAAGAAACATGAAGCGATGTGTACTAGGTTTTTATGGTTATATTTAATGCATGAGCGAATTCTAGTGATCCCATGTTAGGAGCTTCTTGCAGGCTCGACATAGGAGTGAAGTAGGAGCTTATAAAATTGGGGAAGTAAGTACGCCACCCCTTGATTGGTATTAAGAAATATAACCCGTCATCTACGCAACTGTAACAAGTAATTAACCTATAAAAGATATCTAGGGAGTAGTGAAATCTAAGTAAACACTATTCTCTCATCTATTGTTCACACCTTATTAGTTTAATTAGTTTATTTTCATTTTTGTTATTTTATTTTGATTGCATCTTAGTAATTGGGTTAGTTGACTAGCAACTAATTCCGCCCACTCTTCTAAAAACCGGGATTTTTACTTGCTTTTATAAAATATAAAAATACAAAAAGAATCATCCCTCACCTCTAGACCTAGTTTTTAGGTTTTCTAATCCTAGCGAAACTATTCCTGAGTTGAACAGTCAATCCCCCGGTACTTGTCACTATACTATACAACAACGATCAAGTACACTGCCTGGTGGGGGTTGTAAGCTTCTGAAGATCCCTCGAGAGGTAAAGCCTGGTGCAATTCCCACGCATCAATATACCTTCTCAAAATGCTACTGATGATGGTAATCCATCATCTTCTGGTGTTGCTGCTAATGGTAATCCATCAGTGGTAAATGATGGAGAGCCATCTACAACTGTTGAAGCACTACATGTTTCTTCTGACCTGTCTCCACCTTCCCCTTTACCTCTGTCACCTAGTTCTTTTCCATCACCTTCTCATGTTGCTCCTGATGAGCTTGTTCCTAAGGTTGAGGAGACAATTCAGTATCTTGGTACCCAAGTACCTACACCTCTTGAACCTCAGATTACTAGACTGACCTCACCTAGCCCTGTTAGAGAGCCAATTGATGAAGCTCTCCCACTGTTGTACATATGTCTGTTTCTCCTGATAGGTTCAATGAAGCTCCCATTACCACTGAGCAATCTGCTGGTGGAGCTGAGGACCCTATTACTCTCACCTTTGTATATAATTTGCTCAGCAGGTGTGTTAAAAAGACTGATGATACTCAAAATGAGCTTGCAGATACCAAATCCTCTCTTGGTTGTGAGATTGAGTTGTTGAAAAAGAGGGTTCAGGAGTTAGAACTCAACTTGGTCAGCAAAAGAAAAGAAAGTTTGTGATTGATGCTGATGAAGTACATGAGGATAGGAATTTGGATTCACTTGAGATCTTGGCTGAAGTTGCTCAACAGACTCTTGCTTCTTCTCCCAAAGTTGCTGAATCTTCAAAACAAAAGAAGCCCATTTAGTTTAGCAGAATAAAGGGGAGACAGTATTTGGCAAAAAGCCTGCTGAATCTTCTAAGGTGTCCAATGTTGATGAGATTCCAATGACAGATGTTGGTGATACTCTTCAGGATAACGAACCAATAATTGATGTTGCTGCTGGGAAGGCTACTGATGGGGTTCACACATTAGTGGATTCATTCTTTGTGGCTGGTAAACAGTATGTGGATTCACCTAGCATTGATCCATCTGTTCCGGAACAAGTTTCTCATGAAGACACACCTGCAACTCCCCAAACTCCTGATGATTCTGCTGACATTACTAGAGTTTGTGATGATGATCTTATCTCAGAAGAAGAAAGACTTGAGCAAGAAAGACTTTTGAAAGAATGGGAAGATCAGAAGAAAAGTACAGAATTGGCAAAGGAAGTACAAGCTAAATATGACTCAGGGTTTCAATCTGCTACCAACAAGTATGTTTCTACTTTTCCTCTTGCAAGACAAAGAGAATTGGATGCTGCAATTCCAAATTTTGATGAAGCAGATTGGATGCATATTGGGAGACAAGTAATTTCTACTCTTGGTTTAGCTAGAGATATTCTTGGAAATAATGTTAGTGAAGTTGATTATGTTCCTGGAATAGTTGAGATAATGAAACAAAGGAGGAAAGCTGAAGCTGAAAGAATTGCCAAAGCAAAGAGGGATAAACCAATGACTCAAGCACAACAAAGGGATTTTATCAGAAACTTTGTGAAAAATCAAAGCAGTGCATTATGTAATCATACTTGGACTAGGAAACAAGTTTAGTCTTTCTCCGATGAACAATTGGTTTTTCACTATAACAGAATCAAGACCAGATTACAAAATGATGGACTGAGTACTCCTAAGCTTGTTCCTACTCTAAATACTACTGATGCAGAACCACATTCTAAGAGACTAAAGATCGATAAAGTTGATTCTGCTGATGTGCCTACTACATCTGTATCTCATTCTGCTAATGCTATTTCCACTTCTAATATGGGTGTTTCTGCTGTTACTCATGCACCTTTGCCTACTGTGTCTACTTCTGCTGATACAACAACTGCTGTTGCTCCATCTGTTATTGACAAAGGAAAATCAAAACTATAGCAGAAGATCTTCCTTCTAAAAAGAGAACAAGAAGACAAATGGAGGAGGAGAGATTAGGTGAAGAGGCTGCAAAGAGGTTGCATGATGATCAACAAGCTGAAATGGCAAGATTTCATGAGATCAAAGTGAGAGAAGTAGAGCTTGCAGCTGCTAGGGCTAAATAGGTTAGGATGGAGATGGATACACAAGCTGGATCTTTTTTACTTGACCAACCTTCTGCTGAGGTTTCTGCTGATATTCCACTAATTTCTCCATCAGTGGAAACACATGAGTCAGAGGATGTATCTATTGAAGAACCTTCTTCTCTGAATGCTGCTATATACATTCCTGGTAGAAGGGCCAAAAGAATGGCTAGAATGAAGGTCTCATACCCTCCTCAAGTGCATAGGGTAGTAGATGTAAATGCTGCTGATTCTTCTTTTATCAAAGAAGGATCTCCTGATGATTGGCCAGAGGGTTTTAGGGATGTTTTGGTTAGATGGGAGCTATCTAGTAATGGACAGATCAATACTATTTATAGGCTTGATAAAACATCTCTGTCATTCACATTTCTACAAGAAATTTTTGCATCTTGTGGATCATCAGGACTTAGTCACTCTCTATGAGTTGGTTACCCAACATTATGCTACTCATACTCCTGAAGGTTTAGGATTGTTTCTATTGGGAGATCTTCAAGTGCTTATGGATTCTACTTCTCCAAATGGTTCTGGTTATGGAGTGTGGAAGAACAATCAGAGGTGGAAGGTACAAAGTTGGAAATTTTATCCTCTTCCTTATGTTCATGTCTTAGAGACTACATCTGGAATAAGGGTAATAATGTTCATTGAGAAGAATTATCCTTTGACTGTGCCTCTCATGGAGAAAATGCTTCTACATAAGTTTGAGATTCCTCCTGATCCAGTTGGGAATGCTAGATTGTTTGCTGAATCTTTGGTTCGTTTGTTCAAAATAAGGATCATGGTTCCCAGAGCTGCTTGATGGTATTTTTTTGTATATTTGTCTTTTCCTTATTATTCTATTAAAAAAACTAAAAAACTAACAGATTTGTATAGTATCTTGTATGTTGTATGCAGGTTTGGTGTTGGTTATTTCCAAACCTTCTCTGGTTATCAACTTACCTGATGTTGACTATTCCATCAAAAAGTTGCCTAGTCCAAAGGGTACAGCTTTGGTAAAGACAAGTCAAATCTGTTGATATCTGTAATAGTTTGCTAAAAACTATTGGGTACTCAACTCACCCATGCTTAACAGCTGAGAGTTGAATGGTTGTCAATTGACCATGGATTTTTCCTTATGGATTCCTAATAATTGACTAGCCCACATGTGTATGGCTTGTGGTAAAGGCAGTGGAAAACCATATTCGGTATTCAATTTCCAAGGTGCTTTACTCACCAAAATAATTGACTAGTCCTGAGCAAACGGCTACAGGTAAAGACAACTCAAATCCGTTTATAGCTGATGATTTGCTAAAAATCATATGGTCATCAGTGTACCATAGTTTTCGAACTTAAACATTTGGCTACTCCAGTAGTGATAGCTATTGGTAAAGAGACATCTAATCTATTATTTTCAATGATTCACCTCTCACAGGAGTTAACACACCTGGATGTGATGAGAATAGTATGAAACTAATATGTTTTGATGTACATTTGGTCATTTGTTGCTGCAAAGATTGGTGTTTTCAAGTTTTTGCTGATGACAGAGATCCTACTGATGAAGATTCTTTACTGATGATGTTCGATTTCAATCCTCTTGGTTTGTAACTTTAAAGATCTATCAAGAATCTTGAACTTAACCATGTCAAAGTCAAGATTAGGGGAGGATTGTTGGGAATTCTGCTAAGCAAAGAATTCTGCTGAAGTTACTGCTGATGGTTCCTGCTGAAGAGTTGGTTCCTGCTGAAGCAGTATGTCTGCTGAAGGATAAATTCCGCGTATTATGTTTCTGCGGATATAGATGTTACGCATAGTTTGTTATTTAGTTAGGATATGCATGAGTTTTATTAGGAAGTGATAATGCATATCTCTTTAAGTTTATAGAAGATACGTTTCTTGTGAAACGGTTTAGGGTTCCTTGTCTATAAAAGGAACACAAGATTATTAACTCGCCACCAGTAAAGATTGCCTATATCCAACAAAATCGTGTATTCCATATCCCTACACCTAACATTACAATCCTTTAAAAGACCACTTTGATAGTTTATCCTAGGTGCTTACGCCATGTGGTGGAGGTTTGATCCTTTCCCAAGCCTATGGTAATCTATTTTGCTATGACAGGTAGTGAGAGATGTTTCCCATTTCCATTTTGTGATATATACTTTATTACACCCGAGAGATGTGAGTATCTAAACACTATTTGTGAGGTGCTAGTATATGACCTCCGTGCTTGTCTTTGGTCTTTAGTGGAACGATTATTTGTTGTAATTACTTTTATATTAGTGTTAAATGACCCCTAACTTGTATTTTGACTAGAATAAAAGCGCATTTGCTTGAGGACAAGCAAATCTCAAGTGTAAGGGTATATGATGAGGCGAAAAATGGTCCGTTTTTAGGGGGTCATTTAAGCCGGAATTCGAATTTATTTGATCAAATATTGCCATAAATTGTTCCTTTTGTGATTTTAGGTACTTTGGGAGTGAATTCTGGAAAAGAAAGCATTTTGGACGTTTTTGGAGCATAAAAGTGAAGAAAACGGCAAAGTCTTAATTTTCCTTGCTGGGAACAATAGATGACGGCGTCAAGAAGGATTTGATGACAGCGTCAAGAGCAATTTTGGTGACGGCCCAGAGAAAACGTGACGGCGTCAGAACAAGGGCGTCAAGAGTAAAAGTGGCGACGTCCAAGAGCATAAATACACATGACGGCATCAGATCTGGATCTAGGCAATCCGAGAAGATTTTTGACGGCGTCAGAATTTTCCTCTTGACGCCGTCACCTCAAGAAATCTATATATACTTTTCTAATTTTCATTCATTAAGGGAGGAACTCGTATGGAGAATATTAGGGTCGAACTTTATAAACCCTAGCTCGTTTGTAACCGTATTTTTAAGGGTTTTTTCACCCCTTGAAACCCTTCATGTTCAATTGAGATAAGTATCCTTTCAATTCATTCAATATGTCTATGCGTTGTTTGAATATATCTTACGCTTGTCTTGAATTTTAACATGTTAGGCTAGATCTTTTGTGTGTTTGCTTAGATGTAATGAAACATAGATGTTGATTATAGGTTGATTTCTTGTTTATAGTTGTAATGGATGAATGATTTCAATGTTAGGCTTAAGAAAACTGGCATATCTCCATTGTGTAACTTGCTTGAACGTCTTAAGAAACATGAACCGATGTGTACTAGGTTTTTATGGTTATATTTAATGCATGAGCGAATTCTAGTGATCCCATGTTAGGAGCTTCTTGCAGGCTCGACATAGGAGTGAAGTAGGAGCTTATAGAATTGGGGAAGTAAGTACGCCACCCCATGATTGGTATTAAGGAATATAACCCATCATCCACGCAACTGTAACAAGTAATTAACCTGTAAAAGATATCTAGGGAGTAGTGAAATCTAAGTAAACACCATTCTCTCGTCTATTGTTCACACCTTATTAGTTTAATTAGTTTATTTTCATTTTTGTTATTTTATTTTGATTGCATCTTAGTAATTGGGTTAGTTGACTAGCAACTAATTCCGCCCACTCTTCTAAAAACCGGGATTTTTTCTTGCTTTTATAAAATATAAAAATACAAAAAGAATCATCCCTCACCTCTAGACCTAGTTTTTAGGTTTTCTAATCCTAGCGAAACTATTCCTGAGTTGAACAGTCAATCCCCTGGTACTTGTCACTATACTATACTACAACGATCAAGTACACTGCCTGGTGGGGGTTGTAAGCTTCTGAAGATCCCTCGAGAGGTAAAGCCTGGTGCAATTCCCACGCATCAATATACCTTCTCAAAATGCTACTGATGATGGTAATCCATCATCTTCTGGTGTTGCTGCTAATGGTAATCCATCAGTGGTAAATGATGGAGAGCCATCTACAACTGCTGAAGCACTACATGTTTCTTCTGACCTACCTCCACCTTCCCCTTTACCTCTGTCACCTAGTTCTTTTCCATCACCTTCTCATGTTGCTCCTGATGAGCTTGTTCCTAAGGTTGAGGAGACAATTCAGTCTCTTGGTACCCAAGTACCTACACCTCTTGAACCTCAGATTACTAGACTGACCTCACCTAGCCCTGTTAGAGAGCCAATTGATGAAGCTCTCCCACTGTTGTACATATGTCTGTTTCTCTTGATAGGTTCAATGAAGCTCCCATTACCACTGAGCAATCTGCTGGTGGAGCTGAGGACCCTATTACTCTCACCTTTGTATATAATTTGCTCAGCAGGTATGTTAAAAAGACTGATGATACTCAAAATGAACTTGCAGATACCAAATCCTCTCTTGGTGGTGAGATTGAGTTGTTGAAAAAGAGGGTTCAGGAGTTAGAACTCAACTTGGTCAGCAAAAGAAAAGAAAGTTTGTGATTGATGCTGATGAAGTACATGAGGATAGGAATTTGGATTCACTTGAGATCTTGGCTGAAGTTGCTCAACAGACTCTTGCTTCTTCTCCCAAAGTTGCTGAATCTTCAAAACAAAAGAAGCCCATTTAGTTCAGCAGAGGAAAGGGGAGACAGTATTTGGCAAAAAGTCTGCTGAATCTTCTAAGGTGTCCAATGTTGATGAGATGCCAATAACAGATGCTGGTGATACTCTTCAGGATAATGAACCAATAATTGATGTTGCTGCTGAGAAGGCTACTGATGGGGTTCACACATTAGTGGATTCATTCTTTGTGGCTGGTAAAGAGTATGTGGATTCACCTAGCAATGATCCATCTGTTCCAGAACAAGTTTCTCATGAAGACACACCTGCAACTCCCCATACTCCTGATGATTCTGCTGACATTACTAGAGTTTGTGATGATGATCTTATCTCAGAAGAAGAAAGACTTGAGCAAGAAAGACTTTTGAAAGAATGGGAAGATCAGAAGAAAAGTACATAATTGGCAAAGGAAGTACAAGCTAAATATGACTCAGAGTTTCAATCTGCTACCAACAAGTATGCTTCTACTTTGCCTCTTGCAAGACAAAGAGAATTGGATGCTGCAATTCCAAATTTTGATGAAGCAGATTGGATGCATATTGGAAGACAAGTAATTTCTACTCTTGGTTTAGCTAGAGATATTCTTGGAAATAATGTTAGTGAAGTTGATTATGTTCCTGGAATAGTTGAGATAATGAAACAAAGGAGGAAAGCTGAAGCTGAAAGAATTGCCAAAGCAAAGAGGGATAAACCAATGACTCAAGCACAACAAAGGGATTTTATCAGAAACTTTGTGAAAAATCAAAGCAGTGCATTATGTAATCATACTTGGACTAGGAAACAAGTTTAGTCTTTCTCTAATGAACAATTGGTTTTTCATTATAACAGAATCAAGACCAGATTACAAAATGATGGATTGAGTACTCCTAAGCTTGTTCCTACTCTAAATACTACTGATGCAGAACCACATTCTAAGAGACTAAAGATCGATAAAGTTGATTCTGCTGATGTGCCTACTACATCTGTATCTCATTCTGCTGATGCTATTTCCACTTCTAATATGGGTGTTTCTGCTATTACTCATGCACCTTTGCCTACTGTGTCTACTTCTGCTGATACAACAACTGTTGTTGCTCCATCTGTTATTGACAAAGGAAAAGCAAAAGTTGTAGCAGAAGATCTTCCTTCTAAAAAGAGAACAAGAAGACAAATGGAGGAGGAGAGATTGGGTGAAGAGGCTGCAAAGAGGTTGCATGATGATCAACAAGCTGAAATGGCAAGATTTCATGAGATCAAAAGAATGGCTAGAATGAAGGTCTCATACCCTCCTCAAGTGCATAGGGTAATAGATGTAAATGCTGTTGATTCTTCTTTTATCAAAGAAGGATCTCCTGATGATTGGCCAGAGGGTTTTAGGGATGTTTTGGTTAGATGGGAGCTGTCTAGTAATGGACAGATCAATACTATTTATAGGCTTGATTAAACATCTCTGTCATTCACATTTCTACAAGAAATTTTTGCATCTTGTGGATCATCAGGACTTAGTCACTCTCTATGAGTTGGTTACCCAACATTATGCTACTCATACTCCTGAAGGTGTAGGATTGTTTCTATTGGAAGATCTTCAAGTGCTATTGGATTATACTTCTCCAAATGGTTCTGGTTATGGAGTGTGGAAGAACAATCAGAGGTGGAAGGTACAAAGTTGGAAATTTTATTCTCTTCCTTATGTTCATGTCTTAGAGACTACATCTGGAATAAGGGTAATAATGTTCATTGAGAAGAATTATCCTTTGACTGTGCCTCTCATGGAGAAAATGCTTCTACATAAGTTTGAGATTCCTCCTGATCCAGTTGGGAATGCTAGATTGTTTGCTGAATCTTTGGTTCGTTTGTTCAAAATAAGGATCAGGGTTCCCAGAGCTGCTTGATGGTATTTTGTTGTATATTTGTCTTTTCCTTATTATTCTATTAAAAAAACTAAAAAACTAACAGATTTGTATAGTATCTTGTATGTTGTATGCAGGTTTGGTGTTGGTTATTTCCAAACCTTCTCTGGTTATCAACTTACCTGATGTTGACTATTCCATCAAAAAGTTGCCTAGTCCAAAGGGTACAGCTTTGGTAAAGACAAGTCAAATCTGTTGATATCTGTAATAGTTTGCTAAAAACTATTGGGTACTCAACTCACCCATGCTTAACAGCTGAGAGTTGAATGGTTGTCAATTGACCATGGATTTTTCCTTATGGATTCCTAATAATTGACTAGCCCATATGTGTATGGCTTGTGGTAAAGGCAGTGGTAAACCATATTTGGTATTCAATTTCCAAGGTGCTTTACTCACCAAAGTAATTGACTAGTCCTGAGCAAACGGCTACAGGTAAAGACAACTCAAATCCGTTTATAGCTGATGATTTGCTAAAAATCATATGGTCATCAGTGTACCATAGTTTTCGAACTTAAACATTTGGCTACTCCAGTAGTGATGGCTATTGGTAAAGAGACATTAAATCTATTATTTTCAATGATTCACCTCTCACAGGAGTTAACACACCTGGATGTGATGAGAATAGTATGAAACTAATATGTTTTGATGTACATTTGGTCATTTGTTGCTGCAAAGATTGGTGTTTTCAAGTTTTTGCTGATGACAGAGATCCTGCTGATGAAGATTCTTTACTGATGATGTTCGATTTCAATCCTCTTGGTTTGTAACTTTAAAGATCTATCAAGAATCTTGAACTTAACCATGTCAAAGTCAAGATTAGGGGAGGATTGTTGGGAATTCTGCTAAGCAAAGAATTCTGCTGAAGTTACTGCTGATGGTTCCTGCTGAAGAGTTGGTTCCTGCTGAAGCAGTATGTCTGCTGAAGGATAAATTCCGCGTATTATGTTTCTGCGGATATAGGTGTTACGCATAGTTTGTTATTTAGTTAGGATATGCATGAGTTTTATTAGGAAGTGATAATGCATATCTCTTTAAGTTTATAGAAGATACGTTTTTTGTGAAACGGTTTAGGGTTCCTTGTCTATAAAAGGAACACACGATTATGTATTAGGTACACGTTCGAATAACAAGTTTTTAGTATTATTAAAAGATCCATAGAGGATCAAGTATTGTTAGTAATCATTGTTCATACTTGTGTTTATTTTCCGCTTCAGAATACAAGTTATAGAGACTTTCTATTAGTGTGTTTGTGATTACATAAACATTACTAACGATCCACGAGTGCTCAAAGATCTATCAAGGTCTAAGGTTCAACAAGCTCCTTAACTTTAAATTTTGGTGTCGCCTCTAATTTAATACATCAATGTGAATCATAATAACAATCTACTAACATCACAGTTCTCATGTATTTAGCAATTGTTAATAGAATAGCAAAACCATGGGTGTCTTCCTACAATGTTACAATCTAACCAAGTGACTAATATCAAATGGAGAAGCATCCATGGGTGAGATGGCCGTATATATTCTTCTTGCGGTTTGTATGTTAGCAGCTTCTGTTGGATGAAAACCGTCATAGAACATTGACAGAGATCTAACCGGGCTTGTAGAAGTAGTTTGAGTACATTGTCCATCTGACCTCAGTATACAACATGGAACATTTGTTAACCCCGTACCTGAAATTTTTAGAAGACTAATAAGATCCATCTTATCATGGTTAATTAGTATCGTAAATTTAAGCAATGAAGAAAATTAGATATACATGCCTTGAGTCTCATCTTTTAGTATCTCGTTTACCTTGTTGTTGCGAAGAAATGCTTGTGACATTGATAAAAGTAAACTTTGCTTCCGGATTCTGAAAATTTAGCTCATCAACAATAGGCTTAAGGTTATTATTGTATTGGTCAGCTGCGTCATTGATAAACTCAACACATGGTTCACCTTCTGTGCCAAAGATGGATATCTCTGCTGGAGAGCATCCTATTCGACCAAGACCAAAAACTACTATCTTTCTACCCCCCAAATCATACAAACTCTGTCATATATAAAATTTTGAATTGAGAAAATACGATTTTTTTTTTTTCAAGAGAATAATTCTATAGTTAAAGAAAGTATCAGGAATCGAGTAAAAAGTAACATGCTCACCTTCAATTGTCGAGAGTACTGTCGTACAAGGATTTTGGCATATTCATATGTGGTATACTTTTGGCTTGTGGCGTAATTGGTTGGAAGTAAGTAGTTGTTGATGTAATCATTGCTTCCTATGTTTATTATGTAAAGGCACTTGCTTAGGTATTCGTTGGTGAATGTCATATTACGTTGCAGATGCAAAAGCCGTGAAACTATTGTATGGTGATTAAATAACTGTCTGTTGAGACATATTCGACCACCCTGTGAGAATTAAAAAATAAATCATGTTAGGATTATACCACTCAGCCTTTGGCCTAGCAGGATCAAAGCTGTCTCGCCTTATGAGAATTTAAATACAGTTCTATATTTACATTGCAAAAACTAATAATTTAAATCATTAAGACGTTTTAACAAAAACAAACAACATTATATGATTCATACTTATCAACCACCTCTTAGCGTTCAAAGGTGGTTAATCAATACTTCAATTATGAATATTCTGTGAACAAAATCATTTCGCAAATTTGAAAATGTGTAGTTGTATCAAAGTTGAACGTATATGGATATTCATTAGAGAAATAGCGGCCAGGTGTTGTTTCAAAGATAGGGAAGTATGTAAACTTACCAAATGACTTCCGGTTTCATCTCGAATGCCCGCTCCACCACTCGCATAGTTTACACCTGTACTGATTTGTTCATGGGTTGCTGTGGCATATGGTGGAATATAGTCATCGAATTCTAGAAGTTCAGCTGCATTCAAATAAATATAGTTTAAAATTAAAGGCATGCTACATGATTTTGAATCAGTAGTGATATTTGTATGCTGCATTGTATTTGAACGAGAAAAGGACCCCTGTATTTAGCCCTTCTGTTTGATTATAATTCATCATTTTGGCTTGCAACATTTATGAAATCGACTAGTTAAAAAAGATAGAGCATCACCAAGAATGTCTGCAATGGTTCGACCATTAGTGAATCTTCCGGTGACGCCTTGTGGGAAATCAATTCCATAAGGTGGATAATTTGCTTTAACCGAAGTTACGAGACCATTGTTATTTCCACTATCGAACAATGAGTCACCAAATATAAAATAACACGGGAGTTTTGGTTTCCCCAATACAAATATTTCAAGCTGCATTAACAATATAAAGTTGTGGATAAAAAATATTAGGTTAAGCTGACGACTAGGCATAGTTTGTTTAGGAGGTATACCTATGAAACGAGGTTAGATTTAAAAGAAAACAATGTTTGTTAAAGTACCAGGAAAATAATGCTCCCTCTCAACGTAAATTGCGTGCAACATAAAGATTTATGTTATATGGACACTAGAAATATCACAACAAATTCATGAACACTACAAATAATCTAAATACCTAATTTAGGTTAGGTATGCACTAAAACAGTAATATACCACAAAGATAACATGTAAACCATGAAATGGGAATATTAGATGGGAATTGATGAAAAAGAACACCGACCTTCGTCCATATTAAAAGGAAGAACAGGGAAAATGACATTTTTAAAAATGTCTTGAAAACTGACTCGACAGATGAATCGGTTAGTTAACTGGTTTCTGGTTCAACTTGTTGGACCGATCGGTCAGACCGGCTTGACAATTTGACATCACAATGATCAGATAGACATAGATAGTAACAACAGACAAAAGGACAAAAATAAGGCAAACAAATATAAGAATATATGCGCAAATCATTTGAGAATAAACATTGAATCTTACCAATTCAAAACACAAACATGAAATTATTAACCGATCAAAATCAAAAAGGAAAAGGTGAAAAAGAATAGTTGACCGATTTACGATTTTAGGGTCTTCCTATTTGCACCAGTCGCACTGCATCTGGTTTACCCAGGTTTTTAGAAATTTGTTTGACCTTTAGTTGATTCAATTATTCCCGATCAACCGATTCAACCTGCCGGTTTAATCCGGTTACATTTTAATTCTTAATATGATTTGCAAGAGCGGTCATGACGACAACCCTACCACGAAGCGAGTAAACCACAATGTTAAACAATAAGCTTAATCAACAATAAGATTCAAGTCTAGCATATGATTATGTTTGGATATTAGAAAATTTGTGTCAAATAGTTTGAACGGAACCTCATTTGCGCTACTTCCTGTCACTATTGATTTGAAAGTTATCTCAAAATTGATGCGGGTTTTATTTGCTTCAATGTAATTGCATTTTTTATAGTGGGTTTTTTTTTGTTGTTGGTAAAGATGAAGTGACTGAGTGATAAAGTGATAAAAGTGTTGCATGCATATAACGTGTTTTGATTAAATACTTGATTTATTTCTTTCAAATTGATTGTTACGTTGCATGATAACCTACATATGTTCTATGTGATTTAACATTATTTGCTTACGAGTGAATTTGTGACTATAGGGACATTGACCGGACTGGCACTTTATGTAAGGAGTGTGCCTTGGAAGCCTTTCCGTTGGATCCAACAAAATGGGGAGGGATTGTTATATATCTGCTTATGCTTATCTATCTGAAATGAAATTTCTTTTGAACCCTGCATTTAGTCAAAGGTTTGAATGTTTTTCATCGCATATTTCTTAGTGGTATAAATTACATCTATATGTCATCGGACTATGTTGATTATGATTCATTGAATTTTGAACTTTTCAAAGCACAATGTTGTAACCAGTCATGTAGGCAATGATGATTCGACGCAAAAAGATAGAGGATACACTACAAGAAATAGGACATCAGGCGACGATAGTTATCCCGTCGACACAATGTCGACGGGACAATGCAGAAAACGACAAAAAATCCGCTTGACCGAAGCCAAGTGCGTTGAATTTTTTGGATTGACATAATCCCGTCGACATGTCGACGGGAACAAAATGACCAAAATTTCCAGCCTCAATAATTGCCAAAACTTTGGCGCGAAATATCCCGCCTTTATTATCCCGTCGACATGTCGACGGGATAATATTAAAAATGAAATTACTACGTAATTAACGTTTGGTTAGTTTTAACTACGTGTTTTGTTTATAATCCCGTCGACATGTCGACGGGATAATAAAGTGAAAATAATAATAGTGAATTAGTGGTCAATACAAATGGCGGGATTTTTTCCCGCGTGTTTTTCCTGTCGACATGTCGACGGGATTATCTCCCCAAAATACTCTCCCTATATATACTCCACAAAAACATTCCCGTCTCATTTTTTACCTATATACATTCTCACAAAAAAAATTTCGTCTCATTTTACACATCGATTCTTGATTCTCACAAATAAGTCAATCGTCAATTCTTACAAGATACACATGACTTGGCGTGGTTGCATAGTTGAAGAGGAGTACTCAAAAATCTTGTCACACGAGCTCCTCTTTAATGAAGTTATGTTAACTTTTGGTCATGTAGTTTATGAGGAATATGGTGATTTTAAGGATGCTGAACCGCGGATGAGAGACAAGATTATCGAATGGTGTAGGAAAAAACCGTACTACAAAGAGTACATGGACGAGCTAGATGCTGCTGAAGCTCAAGCTGCTGCTGAAGCTCAAGTTGTTGCTGTTGGAGGTGACGACGAAGCTGAAAGTACGTTGGAAACAAAACTTGATAATCTGGGAAATAGGATCACAAATCTTGAAGCTACGTTTGCACATATCAAGGAAATGAGAGCAAGGAAGGGAAAAGATGGTGCGAGTTCGAGTAAAGCGGGAAGTAGCCGCAAAAAAAAATAAACGGGTTGTTTCGTTTGATCTGTTCTTTTGGTTGTCGAGTTGTTTAGTTTGAGTTGTTTCGTTTGGTTGTTGAGTTGTTTAGTTTGAGTTGTTTCGTTTGGTTGTCGAGTTTTTTAGTTTGAGTTGTTTCCTTTGGTTGTCGAGTGGTTTAGTTTGTTTGTCAAGTTGTTTAGTTTGAGTCTGTATGAAAATGCATGTGGTTGAGAACTCTTGCTTGTTTTAAATAAACAGTTTGCCTTTGTGTTTGATAATTATTGCTCCTTTAGTTATATTATTTGTGCGTACGAATTTAAAATATAAAGGATGTTCAACATCAGTTACCACAACAACAACAACATTTTATTAAACAACAATAATAACAATAACAGCAAACAACATCAACAACAACAAACGACATCATTTTATTAAACAACAACAATAACATTAACAACAACAGCAAACAATATCAACAACAACAAACAACATCAACAACAACAACAACAACAATAACAGCAAACAACAACAAACAACATCAACAACAACAATAACGTACAACAACGATAACAGCAACAACAACGATAACAGTTCTACATATGAAATTTATCCATGTCACTTAAAAGGTCACGGAGTATTGCATCCGACTGACATGCGTGGTCGTGGTTGGGATACGTTGCCATGTCAAGTTTTGCCTCCAGCATCCTTAATTTTGTCTCTAACACGTTTTTTTGTGCCTCCAACACCTGTTTTTGTGCCTCCAGCATGTTTATTCTAAGATTTTTTTCATGACACTTTGAGCACCTTGTTGGAGCAGATCCAGAACCGCTTGATGTTGAAGCTCCAAGAGAACCGATCATCATTTTGGCGAGTCGTTCCTCCTTCCATAAAAAAAATCACATCCATGGTCTTTTGTCCCAGGCTGTTAAAGAGTAAAAACTATTATTTTTAACAACTAACCAAATTATTTATATAATACACGAAAAAGTATGTAATTGTTCACCTGCGAGAAAGGACACGCATAGTATAGTTTACCACGGGAGTAAGATTTACACGATTCTCGCAGAATCACGTCTCCTCGTTCACAAGGACAAGGAAAAGCTTCAAATTCTACCATCTTCTTCACCATGATAACAGTGTGTGTTTGTGGTTGTGAGGTTGAGTGGTTGTGAGTGGTGGAATCGTGACCGGGGTGGCCCGATCTACAAGTTGAGGTGATAAAAGGTGGTGGCCGAAAAAAGATTCCGACGGCCGGAAACTGATGGTGTCGCCGGAAAACGGAAACTGCTAGAGTGTGTGTGAGAGAGAGAGAGATAGTAAGATGAGTGTGTGTGTGTGTGTGTGTGTGTGTGTTTATATTGTGAGGATGAGTTGTTAGGTAGGGATAACCATACTCGTTCGTTTAACATCTCTTGTATAACCATTGCATCTTGACTCGTTCGTTTAACATCTCTTGTATAACCATAGTCGTTCGTTTAACATCTCGTGCCAAAAAGAAAAACAACAAAAAACCAAATTTAAAATTAGTGATAGCTTCTATTTAATAGATTCTATTTTTTTTTTAATTTTCCTTTTAGCTTATTAATAAGCAATTTCATCATTTTCATAATTTTCTTAATTTCCTGTCACCTTAAAGTATTTTCAATAATTTTCTTATATCAATAATATCTGACGGTTTATCCCCAATCACATCTCGAATCGTTCGTTTAACATCTCATGTAGAACCATAGAATCTCGACTCGTCTGTCTAACATCTCGTGTATAACCATAGCATCTCGACTCGTTCGTTTAACATCTCGTGTATAACCATACCATCTCGAGTCGTTTGTTTAACATCTCATGTAGAACCATAGAATCTCGACTCGTCTGTCTAACATCTCGTGTATAACCATAGCATCTTGACTCGTTCGTTTAACATCTCCTGTATAACCATACCATCTCGAGTCGTTCGTTTAACATCTCGTGTATATCCATAGCAAGAATTGAATTTTGACCGGTTGTGATCTCGATGTTATCTAATTATTATCTATTTTATAAAAGTATTTATAATAAATAATTTTTTTAATTATATTACAAGAAATTAATTTTGAATTTAACTAGTTATTTTTTAATTTTATAAAACCATTTTTTAAATATATATATTTTTTGAATTTTAAAAAATTATTTGTAATAAATAAATTTTTTTAATTATATAAAAGTAATTTATTAATTTTATAAAACTATTTTTTTAATATTTTCTTTTTATTTTATAAAAGTATTTATAAAAAATATTATATTAAAGTAATTAATAGTAAACTTAACTAGTTGTTTTATAAAATTATTTATAATAAATACTTATAATCTCGTTGACATGTCGACAGGAATATAAGCGCCAAAATTTCACGAAATTTTGGAACGTCCCGCCAATATAAAAACGACAAAATAACTTTATTCTCCCGTCGACATGTCGACGGGATAAGAAAAAGATATACCAAAACAGATCTGGTCAAATACTTAGAAAAAAAACGCAAAAACTATACCATCCCCTTTCTTCTCCGGCGATTATTGACACAATCAACACCACCACACCACACCACCTCCACCACCACACAACACCACCTCCACCACCAATCAACACCACCTCCACCTCCAATCAACACCACAGACCCACCACAGCTCCACCACCACCACACTAGCACCACTGTGCACACCACCTCCTCCTCCTCCTCATTCGTTTAATTCTTCTCCAACCCCTCATTTGTTTAATTCTTCTTCTTCCTCAACCCTTTCTTCTCCACCACCACCACACTAGCAGCAGCAGGTAACTTTTGTTATTATTATTAATTTAATTGCTTTTAATTATTGTTAATTTAATTGTTATTATTATTGTTAACTTTTGTTATTATTATTGATTTTATACAGCAGGTAAAGAGGTCGCGATAGCCGAGAGCGAGAGCCAAGGGTGAGAGCCGAGACAACCAAGACATAGCAAGCAGGTAATGTACCTCGTTTTATTTTTTTTTATTAACTTTTGGTATCCCGACGACATGTCGCCGACAACAGTTTTTTTTTTAAACCTTTGATTTGCTCTCTTTTAATATAGCCCGAGCCCAAGACCAAGGCCGTACCGCAGCCGAGCCCAAGACTGCAGCTCGAGACCACAGCTGCGAGCCCGAGACCACTGCCGAGAGCCAGAGATAGTATGTTGTTAATTTTTTCATATCCATATTAGTTTTTACATATCAGGTTGCATTTAATTAGTGAGGTTTTAATATATTAGCTTAAGTATGTTTGTGAAATGTGAGCGTTTAAGTATGTTTGTGAAATGTGAGGTTTTAGTATATTAGCTTGCGAATAGGATATTGCGTTTGCTCATTGTGTACCCACGGTGCAAGTAGCACCTTGGGGGACTTGATATTGCGTTTGCTTCGGCTTATTTGGTTTTTTGCTTATTTGATAATTCAAGTTAGAGGGTGTTTGTTTCGGCTTATATAACGAGCTTATTGCTTGTTTGGTTTTCTGCTTAAGTTTCATAAGCTAAATTTTTATGGCTTATTTTGAAACTTTTTACCTTACATAGTTTCAAAATAAGTCACAAAAGATAAGCTTATGAAACATAAGCCGAAAACCAAATAAGCCATAATCCCGTTAAAAGAAAACTCTTCTGTCAATACATCAAAACAGTTAAACTACCAGATGGGTTCGGATCCAAGTTCAAGTCGAAAGCTACCAAAGATGATAACAATATAATGGGCATGAAGTCGCATGACTGTCATATAATGATGCAACGGTTACTTCCTTATGGACTTCAGCAATACTTGGACGCACAAACTTATGCACCATTGATCGAGCTTTGTTCATTCTTTAAGCAAATTTGCGCCCGAACTTTGATGGTGAATGACATGGTGAAAGCTAAAGACCAGATGATCAATATTTTGTGCAGACTCGAACAAATATATCCTCCTGCTTTTTTCGACATTATGATTCACTTGGTTATGCATTTACCTGAAGAGGCTCTTCAAGGGGGGCCTGTTTCATTCCGGTGGATGGTGGTTGGTTGCAGGATGAGGCGCGGGCTCAGTATGTAAGTAACGTTTTTTTTTTTTTTTTTTTTTTTTTTTTTTTAATTTATTATTTATTTATTTATTTCCCCAAACACGCACTTTAATGATTCGTTGAAACATAATCTTGTAATTAACCCGACATATATATTAATTTTCTCAAATTTTTTTTTCAACTAAATAGGAAGAGATGGTTCGTCTGAGAGATTTGGGAGCGAATACGCCTGAAGGGGTGGCGTACACAGAGGAGCAGACACTTGCCATGGCCCATGGTTATCAAGGGCAAGCAGCGGGGCCACATTGCCGGACGGGGTAGGGTAGTACCCGGCCTGAGGAGGCCACCGTTACCAGACACCCTGCCTCCGCCTCCAGGTATGTACAGTGTCATAATATTAATTATAGATTACTCATGACTCAATTTACGTATTGCAATGGCTGTTTTTAAATTTTGATTATTTCGTTTTTAGGTGTTGCCGAACTATCTGCTGAGCTTGCTGCAGCTCATAAGAAGATTGCTGAGGCTGAGAAGAAGAGCCGGGAAGATGCTGAAGAACGCAAGACCATGAAGGCGCAGCTCGATTTGTTGATGGGTTTTGCCTCAACCAACCCTGCAATGGTCTCAGTATATTAGTCAGGTGGATTCTCAGCATGTGGATGGCTCGGGCAGTGGAGCTGGCGGAAGTGGGAGTGGAGCTGGCGGGAGCGGGAGCGGGAGTGGAGCTGGCAGGAGCGGGAGCGATGATATGGATGTGGATGGTGATAGTGATCATGATGAGTGACTTTTGGGGATGTAGAGGTACAAACTTGGGTTATATATTTTGTGTTGTACTTATGGTTGAAACAATATTTTCGCGATCCTTATCTTAGTATTTTCTAGTTTAACCTTTTGGCGATTTGAACATCGCGGGTATTGAAACATTTGTGGATATGGCAGGTAGGTTTAGATATTACCACACCCCGTTTTCTAGACTTTATATATTTTAATGCATTTTGAGGGTGTTTAGCGATAATTTGAAAGTGTTTTAGCCGATGTCGAATTGTATGTGTTAGGACATGTTGATATTGAGTGGTTATAGGTTATGGTTACAGGTTTTGGTAGATTTTTCCGGAAAATTTTCCCGAAAAAATCTGGAATATTACCAATATTACAGCTTCCTGTTTGCTGTATATAACATTGGTACCGTCGACATGTTGACGGCACCATAAAAAAATAATATAATTGTTTAATTATCCAGTCGACATGTCGACGGGATAATCATATAAACATTGACCAACGCGTTGACCCTTCAAATTGTTCCCGTCAACATGTCGACGGGATAATTATACAACGTTGACCAACGCGTTGACCCGTCAAATTGGTCCCGTCAATATGTCGACGGGATAATTATACAACGTTGACCAATACCATTTACTCGTCAAATTATTCCCGTCGTCATGTCGACGGTATAGTATTAAGTTAATTAACGTTTGATAATTAAGTTGTTAATTAATTATACTATCCCGTCGACATGTCGACGGGACCATTTTGACGGACAACAGATTTCTTTGACTGAAAAAGGACGTGGGACCCACATTGTCGACGGCGATTGTCGACGGAGATGATGTTCCCGACGGGGCACAGCCGTCGTCATTATCCCGTCGACATGACGACGGGAACATACTATGCCGTCGACACGACGACGGAAAAGGCAAAAAAAAAGCGACGAGAGAAGTGTCGATTGTACTAGTGATAGTTGTAAGATTAAATGAAACTTCAACCTTGGGCTTCTTAATTTTATGCAACTTCGAGTTACACCTTCCTGTTGAAATATTTCACTCTTTGATACGAATGAAATATTTGCTTGACTTTTTTGGCTTGTGGCCGGTACCAAGTACCAGTTACATGAATTTGATTGTTGTATATTTGTTGAATAGAAAATAACCTTTGGTTTATTTGTGCTTGTGCTAGATTTCTGTGGTCGGGCTTGATGTTTATTAAATCTACGAACTGGTGCACACCGGGGTTTGCCACCACAACAACAAATAAAAAATATAAGATGTTGATCCAAAGAGATGCAAAAACGATTTTCTAATGTCATACATGTTTCGATGCTCGCAAGGTTAGCCCTTGAAAATTTAGTATATTTTTCTATGCAAAGTCTTCTAAATTTAACTGAAATGGGGAGTATAATATTTTGGAATTGCGGGTGTGTAGAAAGAATGATTTAACCATGTGAAGGAAAACACAAGATTTTTCACGTTTCTTAAAAATAACTTAATAAAAAATATACAAATGTATTACTGATTAAAGTCAGTTGATCGTGTAATGTTTGTGTGTATTCAGTTTAAGTCATGTTCTCTTATGGGTGTTCACGATATGTTGAAATCGGGTATTTGGTAACTAAAGAGCTTGAACTTTATAGAACTTGATAACGACAATGAAAATGTTAGTGACTTTGTAAAAGAATGCCTCTAATCAGTTAAACTAGCATCAAGATGATGTTATCGATAATATCCAAAGATTAATAGAAAAAATCTATATTCATTAACATCTGAAACGAAATTAAGTTAGACAACCCACGTATTACACAGTATTACGGTATTAAGCTAGTCTCATGATTAAAAAAGGCTATTATAAACAATGACATTCATATCACTTTTCAATAATCTCAAGGGTAATACGAGTGACTTGAGCTCATATTTTTTGAGTGTCGCGGTTTATAAGTTTGATGACATACGTGAAAAAAATAGCTCAATTTTAACATACTTGAACAAAAACGTGAAGTTAAGTATCATACGTGTATAAATTAGTCTAGAGTTATAGTTTTAGACAAATGTCTTTCTTAATTATTGACTCCATTTGTTTCAAAAGGTACTGACATATCCCGGACTCGTACAATGGTAATTAGCAAAAGTTATTTGTCTTGTAACCTGTTGTTAATCATAACAAGCAAAATTTGATAATATTTTTTAGCCTATATAAATTGAGCATCTAATTTCGCTAATAGATTGTTCAAAACTACCATATATATTAGAACAACTTAAAAAAAATAGCACTTTATTATTCTCGTACAATGTTAAAGTTGAACCAAATGACTAATATCATACGGAGAAGCATCCATATGTGAAACGGCAACATATGATCTTTTTGTGATGATATTGTTGGCAAATTCTGTGGGATGGAAACCGTCGTAGTAAATAGACAATGCACGCACAAGACAAGTGTCCGTAGTATGAGCACATTGTCCATCTACTGTTAGTTTACAACAAGGAAGATTTGGCAGCAGCATAACTGAAAAGTTATGAACAAAAAAAATACCTCATTTGTCGCATGTCTACGTTTCTATTTGGCTTGTCCAAAATTCATTGTCCAAAACAAAAAAATGAATAGGTAAGACATCTCAACTTAAGGAAAATACCCGTAATCATAATTTCAGCTACAAAAACTCAAACAAATCACAGATTAAAGTTCAAATAATTGACGAACATTAAACCGTCAATTTAAAATAAATAAATAAATAAATAATAAATTATAATAATTATTTTATTTTCATTTTTTTTCAGGACAATTATCTCGGGACACAAGGATTAAAAAATTACTACCTCTTTCATTTTTAAGATATATCACGAGGATAAAGTTACGTATACATTCCTTTAATTAGTCTAGTTTTACCTTGTTGCACCAATGAAATGTGTGTAACGTTGATAAAGGTGAACTTTGCGTCATGTTTATCGTGGTTTAGCTTATCAACAAGAAGCCTGAGCTTGTTGTTAAATACTTCAACCGCGTCATTTATTGACTTGACACATCTCTCTTCTTTTTTGCGATAGACGGAAATCTCAGCCGGGGTGCACCCTATTGGAGCAAGACCAAAGAGAACAATCTTTCGAGCTCCCATTTTGTACAACCTCTATTACACGTCAAGATACGGCTTTCCACATGTGAATAACATAATTATAAAATTCTAACGCGTAATTAATTAAAAAGAAGTAACATATCATACCTTTAGTTGTTGAGCGTATTGCTGTATGAGGATTGTCGCATACTGAAATGGAGTAAACTTATGGCTCGAAGTGTATAAGGTCGGCCTTAAGTAGTTGTTGATGTAATCATTGCTTCCAATATTGACAAGATAAAGGCACATCTTAAGGTATTCATCATTGGCTATTGTCGAGTTTCTTTATTGTCGAGTTTCTTTGTAGGCGAACAAATCGAGAAACTGTTGCATTATGATTGCGTAATTGCCTATCTAAGCTTATTCGACCACCCTATAGCAAACCAAAACAATTTTAAAATCAGTATCATCTCCTGACTTTAAATCCCATGTTCAGTTTAACTAATAATAGTAGCCATTCGTTTTTCATAAACAAAAAAAATGTTCAGTTACCAGATGTCGCCCAGTTCCGCGTCGAATGCCAGCTCCCCCACTACCGTAGTTTACACCTTTATTAATCTGTTCATCGGTTGCAGTAGCATACGCTGGAATAAATTCATCAAAATCAAGAAGTTCACCTGCAATTTGAAAAAATATACATCCACCGATGAGTTTTCTTATTTAGGCAAAAAGAATTTGTAACAAGTTGGATATTTATAGAGTACGTTTATTATACATTGAAATATCAATTACAATAAAATGGCAGACAAACGGGCAACATACAATCGATATGAAGTTGTTTGGTCATACCACATTCAAACAAACGACTAGGAAATATGTCGCTATCTAGATCTCTATGAAACAGCTATGCAAATGTATCGTGTTTGTGAGAGTCCACAATCGTGGGTGTTTTTGTTTGTCAATCGATTAAACTTCTCGTCATGCTGCAACTTGGCATGATTGTGTGACTAATAACTCATAGTCAATCGATTATACTTCTCGTCATGCTGCTACTTGGCGTGATTATGTGAATGATACCTTGTAATTTATACATACTAGAAGGGTACTGGCGCGTTATGGCAGCCAGTACCCTATAATTAAAACTTCAACAAGTCATATTTTTCGAGTATAAACTTTTCTTAACAATAATTTTATGAGAACTTTATGTTTAAATTAATTTTACACAATAGTGAACAATTGTACAGAAAAGTATATTAAGTTTGAAAATTGTAATAGACCACATCGATATTTTGAAAACATGACATAACATTAAATAGCCCACTTAATGTGTTCACCATTTTTTAAAAATAAACCACATCATTATTTTATCTAAATAGACATATATAAATGAATTATGAGCACATAATGATTGTTGGTAATTCTAAAACAAAAGTATTACGGTAAAATTTGTTTTGTTACTGATGGGCCTACCAAATAAGCGAAATATATATTAAATTTTGGGCTAGTATTTATTTATTTATTTATTTATTTTATTTTTTTACTTTATACATGAATATTAGCTAGGGTTAATATGTTTTTCTTATCATCATGTAAATCAAATCATCCTTATCAGTTCTCTCCCTTTAAGCCGCACAATGGCGTCTCTCGTTCTATCTTTGAGCTTCTCTTATTCTTTTGATTTGAAAATTTCTTATTATTGATTTCTAAAGATATTGAGTCTTTTTTATCATCTATGTTACTCTTCATCTATATTAAAAAAAAAGTTAAGATAATAAGTTATCATCTCTTATAAAACTTATCTTGGATGCATGAGTTTTGTTAATGTTTTAATATATTTTCTGTAAAGATCTAAACTTCTCATTTTTTTTTCATTGCTCGTTTATTTTTGTGTTTTTATTGTTTAGCATTAAAAAAATATAACTACAATTAATATGAATTTGTAACCAACAGGGTAATTATGTTAGGCTAATGTAATTAGATTAGGTAACAAATGTATAATAAGTGCCTTCAAAGTAAACGAGTGCTTCTCTTCTTTTAAATATCTTTGAGGCACGTACTATTACTATTGTATGAGTTATTTATTTATGTCAAAACATTTCTACAATTTGTAATTAAAGTTGATCATCTGAATAACATACTTGATGGGACTTACGCATTTGACATAAGTATACGTGTTTTAAGATGTGTGGGTTTTTTTAAGTGTTTGACTTATTTGATTTTAACAATAGATGATTAGTAGCATGATTAGAATGTACAATATGGTAAAATTGTTGTATATTTGAGTGAGGGAGTATTTTAAATAGTGTATTAATTGTATGTGTTAATGCATTTGTGCTTTAAATAGTCATAAATAGTGCTTTAATAACAAAAATATAACAATTCTTATCATTATGAGCAATTGTTGAATTTTAATTTTTTAAGTTTTTCTCTTTGAAAATGTCCCAAATGCTTTATCATGTAGTATATATTTATTACATGCTTGTTATTACATGTTCTATATGTGCTTTAAGGAAGAATATATGAATTGCTGGTACTTATTTGGTTGAAGTTGTGAATATAGGATCATGATGAAGGTTTTGTTGTGAAATAACCATGATAATATCCCACCGACTAGGTAAATAGTGTGAATAATTAAACACCACAACTACCGCGCAATAGTATATTGATAAATTAGACAACACGAAAGCGTAAAAGAGAATGTAACACCACAACTTATATATTTCTTATAGAAACATATTACAAAACTTGAAACGTACTAGTACACAGGACAAGAAGAGAGCTAATACAGTTGAAGTATACTTGCGTGTGTTTTTGGTGCGTCTAAAACTCAAAGAAAAATAGACTATTTATAGGATATCTAAACTTGCATACCAACTTGTCAATTTGCAATCTTTGGTTGAGATTTTGCAAAGTGTGGTACCCTTTCCACATATGAGCCAATTATTCAACAAATCTCCACCTTGAAGAATATCAATTCTTCAATCTCGCCTTCAACCATCGTTGTTGGAGTCTTCAAACTATTCTTCAAGTTTCAGAAAATTGATCAAGTCCAAATAGCAAGGTTGCAAAAATCGTGAATCGGTAGTGAGGCGGTCGACCACCTTGTAGCTTATAATCGGTCTCGTCGAGATTAATAGGTGATTAATCGGAATGGCATTTCTAGAAAATTTTGGGTATTTCCGGCAAGTTTTGTGTATTTCTGGCAAGTTTTAGATATTTCCGTCAAGATTTTTTCTAAAAAAGAACTTGCAATTGAGTTAAACAGTTACTACAAGTTATCAAAATAAGTTTACGGTGAGTTTTGGGTACTTCCGGCAAGATTTGCAGGTTTCAGGCAAGTTTGACCTCCATTCACCGCCGTTGATCGCCATTAACCTATCAGTTTGACCCAGTTACATAAATCGGCAAGGTTGGTGGCCCTGTAGCGCCTTGGCGGCGATTAATCGGCCTTGTACGCCTTTTTTTGCAACACTGCCAAATAGTAATAAAACTTGATCCTAGCTAATACTTTAGTTAACACATCTACGGAATTCTTAGAAGTATGGATCTTCTGGATTCTGACTCAACCTTCTTCCAGTATCGCTCGTATGAACTGATACTGAACAGTAGTGTAGTTCGTCCTCGTGTGATTAATCATGAAAAGATTACTTATTACCTTTAAAAAGAATAACAAGTAAACCCTACTTTTTGGCATGACAACTCAAATTAAGGTTTTAACCGGTTTGATCTTGAATACCCAATACCCTTTTAGAATCGATTTCGTTAGGGTTTAGAAAACCCTAATTAGTCAATCCATGTTTCAAGATTAAAGAAACCTTAATCTCGGTATCTCAATCTTGACTTAGGGGTTTTCTATTGACACCCTCAAGAATAAAATCCTTGTGTATTTTGATTAAGAAAAACCTTAAACCCTAATGATTTCGATATCCTGATGGATAATATCTTTATGTATTTCAATTAGGGTTTCTTTCTATGCAAGAATATCAGTATTAAAATTTAACCTAGTTGCCAAAATTGCAAAAACCATTAATACCCTAATTAACACAAATCAACAAAAACTTACACAACCAAAATTACAGTTTTAATTTGACAAAAAGAAAAATACCCCCTCCTTGGGATACTCGGCTAATAGACCAAGCAAACAACCCTTATGAGTTTGTTGTTTTGCCTTTTGTCAATAATTACCCTTTAATATTTTCCGTATAAAAATATTAATCTTCGGTTAATTTCTGTTTAATCCTTAAATGAAAATAACTAAATTACATTTGTTGGCCAATCAAACAAGTGGCGAACGAGTCACCAATAGGTTTCGTTGTTTATAATGAAATCTTTGTGACTGAGTTATTCAAAATGAATCATTTTGAGTAAGAACGTAGAGTATCCTTAGCTTTTACCATTTAGATAAACAATTTGAATAAGTTAAGATATGTGTGTTTAGGATAAAGTTCAAAGCTTTGACCTAATTTGAAGTTGTTGGTTTATTTCAGTGGATTAGTGATGTGGACTAATGCGCATATACTTTTAAAATCCATTCTGTTAACATCACAAACTTATTTTTAATACGCCAAAAGTCCACATTATATGTAAATGAACTTTTTCATGTACTGGAAGTATATTTTTTATAACATAGTGGAGCTTTGTTTTACTACAAAGTAATAATTATTGAACAAATGAATAACATGAGAAATTTTTTCTATTGTTAAATTTATTTAAATGAATGATAAACAACTGGATAATGATCAAGCAATAACATCGATTGTTTTCTCCTTCATTTTTTTGATCGCATCGTTGTTGTAAAACCAACAACAAACTTGAAAATCTAGAGCGGATAACTCGATAACTCGAGGACGAACAAGCAAGCAAACTAATGATATATCGACTGAAAAGTAAAACCACACAAGACCCAAACAATTACATTGTATTAAACGTTCGTAACGAAAAGAATGAGTACAATGACCCCTCCCCCCCCCCCTCCCCCCACCTCTTTATTATAGGGATAAGGGGGGAAGAAAACCAACTCTTAATGAGTAAAACTTGCTGCTATAAAGAAGAAGGACTCACGAATGCACTGGACATAGCCTATCGTTTGAGACCCTATATATAATATTTATAGTCGGCTATGCATTGTGTATAATGGAACTGACATATAGTCTTTCCTATTTGCCTACACTTGAACTAAAGTTACACCATGACCCCCTAGACATAGTAATGCTTGCTAATATGGATACTATAATACAACAATTTCCACCTTAGTATCATATTAGCCATCTCCAATACGCAGCAGCTTCAACCAGCGCTGGAACCTCAGATAGGGGTGTGCCTTTCATCCACGCACTAGTAGCAATAACTGCTACTAACATTAGCTTAGCTCCTGACTCTATCGAGAGTCTCTTTAGCCAAATAGCCTCCTTTGCAGACTCCGTAAGTGTCATATACGCCACTTTAGTTGTTGACAAAGCCTCCATGTGCAGCATCATAGCTTTCGAGCTTCCTGCACATCCTTGTATCATAAACCCGTACCTTGTGATTGATCTACCCATGACAGTGATCCATATACCCATAGCGTAGTCAAAATCCACAAAAACTTATACGTTTGTCTGTAATCCATGATCTGACCTATCCAATATACCCACATCTATAGATGCTATGTTAGGTCTCGTGCAGACCATCTGATACTCCCGGCTTCCAACCACATATGTATATAACCACTTACCATTCTTTTCCACATCACAGTCTCCTGATAGACTACCCTCCAACGACAGTATGGAGTGTCCCTCCAACATAGTCTGTACCAACTTCTCGTTATGAACCCTAGACTGTAACCTCCTCAGAGTATTACCACTCTGATCCCTAATGATCTCCATACCAAGTATATATACTTTTGCTTTATCTAGCAATCCCTTGGTATACGATCTCAGCCTTGCATCTGCAAGAAAAAACAACATACCTGGTGTATACTCCCAGTAATAGTCGTCGCTGTTGTCACTGCTTTTCCTGCAACCGTTGCTGAGCACACACACATCTAACCGAGCATCTATATCTTCTTTCAATCCAGCCTTCCACTACGAAATCACCTCACAAGCAACTGTATCATTGAAAGTCAATGACTCATGTGTGTATATCTTCTCCACTGCAGCAACTGAAAAAGCAGTCTCATTACTGTTTTCTCTATACCTGTATAGTTCCCGTGTTAAGTGTTGCTCCCTATCACGTGCTGAATGATAGTCAATTAAATTTTGAGTTTGTACTTCATGTGAACCAACTACTTGACCGACATTCCCCTGAGGTTCCACCTCAAATGTATGATCCCTAGCTATTCCACCTCGAACTCAACTCCCTGCAATGAACTGCACATACACCAGAACCAATGAAAGTTTTCTTATATTCCCCACTCTTATTGAAATCCATATTCCTGTAAAGCACTCCCTTTGAAGTAACTTCATCAAACCTCCAAAGATGATAACCCACCACACCTTTAAGGTATCCCAAGAAAATGCACTTGAACTTACCCGGTTCAAGCATCCCTTGCTTGATACAAGCAAGCCAACCAAATGACCAAAACATATCCATAGCTGTCTCAATTCTAATCGCTGATGATGGTGACTTATTCATGAGATATGTAGACATGGTTGTATCCTTTGCCCAAAAAACCTTGGACAGACCAGACTGAATCAGAAAACAGTGTACCTTAGCCAAGAGTGTCATTTTCGTCTTCTCAACAACCCATTCTGTTGCTATATCCCTGCAACACCCAAATGTTTGGCGATCCCACTCTTCGTACATTGTTGTCTAGACCCTTGACTACAAGATTTGATGAGGCAAAAAATGAACCACTTTTAGGGGGTCATTTAAGCCCGGAATTGAATTTATTTGATTAAATATTGCCCTAAATCGTTCCTTTTGTGATTTTAGGTACTTTGGGAGTGAAATCTAGAAAAGGAAGCAATTCGGACGTTTTTGGAGCATAAAAGTGAAGAAAACGCCAAAGTCTTAATTTTCCTTGCTGGGAACAGTAGGTGACGGCGTCAAGAAGAAATTTCTGACGGCGTCAAGAGTAATTTCCATGACGACCCAGTACAGAATTGACGGCGTCACGAAGTAGGGCGTCAAGAGTAAAATGCATGACGGCCTGGAAAATGCTAACACATGACAGCGTCAAAAGTAGATCAAGGCAGTCCGAGAAGTATTTTGGCGGCGAGGTGACGGCGTCACAAAATTTGTCTTGACGCCGTCAGACCCTATTTCCTATATATAGTTTTCTAATTTTCACATTAAAAGAGAGAAGTTTTGTAGAAACCCTAAGTACGAACTTGGTGCGAATTTTACAGGTTTTTCAAGGGTTCTAAGCCCTTGATACCTTTCATGTGTAATTGAGATAAGTATTCTTTTAATTCAATCAATATGTCTATGTGTTGGTTGTCTATATCTTGTTCTTATCTTAATTCCATCATGCTAGGCTAGATCTATCTTGTGTTTGCTTGGATCTAATGAAACCTAGATGTTAATTATGTGTTGATTACTTGTTTATATTTGTATTGGATGAATGAATTCGATGTTAGGCTTAAGAAAACTGGCAGATCTCCAAATGGTAACATGCTTGAACGTCTTAGGAAATATGAACTGATGTGAACTAGGTTTTATTGGTTGTATTTAATGCATGAGCCACTGTTTACAATCCCTATAGTTGTGCTGGGCATGGCATAGGAGGAGATAAGAGCTCATAGGATTGGGGAGTTAAGTCTGCCACCCCATGAATGGTATTAAGGAATACAATCCATCATCCACGCAACTATAACAAGTAATTAACGTGTAAAAGATATCTAGGGAGTAGTGAAATCTAAGTAAACACATTTTCTCCACTTATTACTCACAACTTTAGTATAATTTAGTTTATTTTCATTTCTAGTTTTTTATTTTGATTGCATCTTTAGAATTGGGTTAGTTGACTAGCAACTAATTCCGCCCAAATCCTTCAAACCCGAGATTTTTATTTGTTTTCTAAAAAATATAAAAATACAAAAATAATCATCCCTCACCTTTAGAACTAGTATTTAGGTTTTCTAATCCTAGCGACACTATTCCTAGCTGAACGATCAATCCCCCGGTACTTGTCACTATACTATACTACAACGATCAGGTACACTGCCTGGTGGGGGTTGTAAGCTTCTCAAGATCCCTTGAGAGGTAAAGCCTGGTGCGATTCCCACGTACATCAAGTTTTTGGCGCCGCAGCTCGGGGAATAGTTATTGTCTAGGTTAGAATCTCTTTTTATTAGGTCTACTTGCTAGATTCCTTTCTAGTAAGATTTTATTTTTATTTTTAGGTTTTCTTTAGTCTATCTTATTTCTTTGTGTCATTGTTCGTAACTCTTCACCACCGGACATCATGGACGATGGGAACATCCTTGAACCCGTCATCCCACCACTAGAACCTCTTAGGCCCCAAACCTTAGGAGAGTATTCCCGACCTAGCCATCAAGGCTACCGAAACACCATTGAGCTCACCGGAGCCAATGTGACTCCCTTGCGATCCGACACCATCCGGTTGGTGCAAAGCGGATGTGCATTCCATGGACTTCGTTCCGAAGATCCAAACCAACATCTTAAGGACTTCCTCAAAATCGTAGATTCCATAGACCTAGATGTTGAAACTAGAGAGATAACCCGATTACGCCTATTCCAATTCTCTCTACGGGATCAAGCTAGTCAATGGCTTGAGCATTTACCCGCGGGATCCATCACCACGTGGGATAATCTCACCAATCGCTTCCTTACTCAATTCTTCCCACCGGGGAAGACTGCGATGCTTGGAAATGACATTTTGATGTTTGAACAACATCAAGGAGAAACTTTCTATGAAGCATGGGTCCGTTTTAAGGATCTCCTCCATAAGGTCCCTCATCATGGTATAAACCTTTGGTTATTAGTCCAGATTTTCTACGACCATGTTGACTATCATACTAAGCGCACAATCGATAGGGCCGCGGGAGGTAAACTACGTGATAAGAACGCCGAGGAGTCCTGGGCGATTATCGAGGAGCTCGCCGCTGATAATCATGAGATGTGGGAGTTTAATCATACAATAAAAGCGGCCATCAATGCAGTCTCAACATCTGGAGGAACCACCGAAATCCCCGATGAACTCCTATGCAAACTCGAGGCAAAAGTTGACTATTTTGAGGAAAGGCAAAGGAGACCTTTAAGTCCTAGACGGGCTACTGTCAATTCTGTCTCAAAACCAACTTCGGCACCATTATCTGAGTCACCTTCTAGAGAAAATGTCGAGACTTTTCAGAACTATGCCCCACGTTGTTCCCCTCCCGAAGAGCTTAGCTCAGAGTTTGAAGCTAGGATGAGAGAATATATGGCAACTCACTCGGATCGGCTTGCTAGATTCCAGGAAGCAGTTTATAAGCAAAAAGAGGAAATGCAAGAGAAAATAAATGAGATGATGAGTCTATTAGAGGAGTATGCCAACCAGAGAACCCCCAAAAGAATGCTACTAAGGAAAGAAAGCGCCACTCCCACTACCCAATTTGTTAATTCCATCACAATTGTCCACAAGGATAACGAGAAGGTAGAAGCCCCCACTAAACAGACCTTAGAAAAACCACCAGAATCCCAACCTTTGAGTCACTACCTGAAACATGATATAAACGAAAGAACCATAACAAATTGGATTAAGGGTGATGGGCGTAACCAACCTTCCAAACAGGGTTCTGAGAAAGAGGAAAAGGTAAAATATAAATATGATACGTTACCTGGGGGATCAGTATTCGAGAGGCTATTGGTACAAAAAGTGGCTACTAAGCAGATAGCATGTGGGAACTTTGAGATACCAACCAGCATCGGGGACTTGAAATATCTTAGTGCTTTCGCCGACCAAGGATCGGAAGTAAATCTTATGCCCCTAACTATTTACATCCAACTAATGTCAAAAATGCCAGCCCCTACTCGTGTTAGGTTATCCCTCGTTGGACACTCGTACGTATACCCCCTAGGAATCGCAGAAGATGTATTGGTTAATGTTGCAGGATTCATATACCCCGTTGATTTTATGATCATCGATGATAAAGGAGATGGATGCATGCCAATCATCCTTGGGGCACCATTCCTCGCCACCGCTAGAGCTGTCATTAAGTATGAAGGTAGGATGTAGAATATCAATAATCATAGCATGCATGGTTTTGTGATAGAATTATGGAAGAAGAAGAATAATAGTAGAAGAGATTAGAGAGAGAAAGAGTTGGGTGATTTCTAGAGAGAGAGAGAGTTGAGAGAAAATAGAAAAATGTTAGATTAAAAGAAAAGCACCAACCCTCTCCACATGTGGAGAGGGGTATTTATACTTACAACATAAACGCCCACACCCGGGCTGTGGATCAGGCATACAGTGGGTAAAGACCCGTTCCTTCTTCCACGGTGTTACTTAAACTAATACTAATTAACTAATAAACAAACTAACTACGAGCTAACTTAATGCTATTACAATCATTAGGTGACCGAGACTTTTACAGGAATATTTGTATTCCTAACAATCTCCCCCTAAGCGAGGTCACCTTTGAAATTAAGCTCTTTGGTCTTTTAAGCATTCTTTAGTCTCTGTAGCTCGTAGGATCTGATTCTTCACTTTACTTCACACTTTGTACTTCAAGCAACAAACTTGTGATTCAGATTCCTTTGTGATGTGTGATCCTTGAGCTTCTTCGAGATCATCAGCCAAAGTAAATCTCCAAGCTCATCCATAGTCGTATTGCCTTCATGTGATGTAGTGACTAAGGACCATCATGCTCACACCCTTCTGTATCTGGAGACGTTGCATTGGAGTTTGTGAATCAGGAGACTTTTTCATCAGAGTTGCGGAAATGTTGTAAGAAGTCTCTCAACATTTTGTTGTAGCAAGTCTCTCATCTTCATTGATAGTGTGGAGGATGTGTGAGCATGAGGTATGGATTGACCCGATTCAGCTGGAAACTGGAGCCATCAACGCCATCTTTATATGTGTCCCCGAAATAAAACAGTTAGCAATAAAGATAGAGAACGAATATGGCTTTGTCATTCGTTCTGCGAGGACAGACTACCCTCCGGTTTTGTGAAAACCGACCTGTGATCAGGTAGAGTCTCTTTTAAAGAAGACTCTCCTTGACAGGAATTTCCAGCTTGTAGTAATGAATTTTCCAAAGAATCCACTTCGGAATTTTCATACTTAGCATGTTCTCATACCGGAACGTCTCAAAGCAGACAGCACGATAGAGTGAATCGGTGAATAGATATTCACGGATTGATGAGAAATTGGTTTATAGAAATCACTCGCGTGTCATATGATAAACATTTTTGAGACACGACGAGAGTTTTATACTTTGAATCACATTTCCATCAAAAATACTTTTGTTTGAAAGATATTACACAATCAATGTGCTCGAAAGATAAGTTGGTGAGCACATTGAGCGGTTTTGGCAAAAGTATCCGTCAATCCATATCCTGGAACAAGTTTGATTCAAATTTGAATCGCACCATCGTTGCTTTCCAGTTGTCACTTGATCATTGATCCAAGATGGATCTCACATGTCACCTACCAAGAGCTTGAAAGATGTTCGCTCTAGAAGGATTTCCATCTTCATTGTGAATATTTTCATATCACTCGGATGTTCTGGCAATACCACAAGGATAATGCGTAGGACTCTAAATATTTTATCTTATTTTCCACATTGTGTGAAACAATAAGCATATTTGGAATGTGTCCTATCGAGATTTATGGATGATCTCATGGCTCTAGACTCAATAGTGCGTTTTGATCCGCTCCTGGAGACTGGGGAGGTGTCTCCTGTTTTAGGTATCAACATGGCTCGCAATGAGCGGTCGATACATTGCACAGGGTTCCCCGTGAGAATGAAACAAGCTCTTTTAAGAGAACTTGAGTGGTTGGGAAGTTTTAGTGCAGTGCGTCACTGGGTCCATGACGTCTTGTCTTCAATACCGGTGTTACCTTAGTAACCGCCAGTAGATTATGAATTGAACCCGGTTTCTGCCCTAAGGTTGAATATATGGAGGGCTATTTCTTTTCACCCTTTCTCATTTCATTTCTTTTTCATTCTTCAACCCCTTCAGTGCTTACCGAGACTTCATCACTAGAACCTTGTTGGGTTTGTTCCAGTCCTAGCTCTATCTCAGTCCACACTCTTCCCTTTCTCACTTTACTCCTTTTTTCAATCATTCCTAAGGACTTCTAATCTATCTATGGATTGTCCCTGGGAAGATCCTTCCGGTTCTGGTGGATCATGGGTGATGCGTGGGAATCGCACCTTGCTTTACCTCTCGAGGGATCTCGAGAAGCTTACAACCCCCACCAGGCAGTGTACCTGATCGTTGTAGTATAGTATAGTGACAAGTACCGGGGGATTGATCGTTCAGCTTAGGAATAGTGTCGCTAGGATTAGAAAACCTAATTAATAGTTCTAAAGGTGAGGGATGATTATTTTTGTATTTTTATATTTTTATGAAAGCAATTAAAATCTCGGGTTTTGAAGGAGTGGGCGGAATTAGTTGCTAATCAACTAACCCAAAGCTATTATATAATTAAAATAAAATAATGAAAATGAAATTAAACTAATTTAAACTAAGGTTGTGAGCAGTATTTGGAGAAATTATGTTTACTTAGACTTCACTACTCCCTAGATATCTTTTACATGTTAATTACTTGTTACACTTGTATGAATGACGGATTGTATTCCTTAATACCATTCGTGGGGTGGCATACATAACTCCCCAACTCTATGAGCTCTTATCTCCTCCTACACCATGACCCAGCACAACTATAGGGATTGTAAACAGTGGCTCATGCATTAAATACAACCAATAAAGACCTAGTACGCCTCGGTTCATGTTTCTTAAGACGTTCAAGCATGTTACCATTTGGAGATCTGCCAGTTTTCTTAAGCCTAACATATAAATCATTCATTCAAAGCAAGAATAGACAAGTAATCAACACGTAATCAACATCTAGGTTTCATTAGATCTAAGCAAACACAAGAGAGATCTAGCCTAGCATAGTAGAATTGAGACAAGAACAAGAGATAAACAACCAACACATAGACATATTGATTGAATTGAAAGTACACTTATCTCAATTACAATGCAAGGTCTCAAGGGTTTGGAACCCTTGAAAAACCTGTGAAAGAGGCACCAAAATCGTCTTTAGGGTTTCACCAAAACTTCTCTCCCTTTAATGAAAAAACTAGAAAACTATATATAGAAAAAACAGTCTGACGGCGTCAAGAGTTAATTCTGACGCCGTCACCTCGCCGCCATAAACTTCCTCGGACGGCCTTGATCCACCTATGACGGCCTATGTGACGCCGTCACCACCCACGGTAAATTATTCTTGGACACTTTGACGCCGTCACCTCTCCATCTGACGCCGTCACCATCTACGGTAAATTATTCTCCATGTCTGACGCCGTCAAGAAGCAAGTCTTGACGCCGTCACCTTGTATCCTCAGCTTGGATTTTTGGTACTTTGCCGTTTTCTTCACTTTATGCTCTAAAAACGTCCAAAATAGCCTCTTTTCCAGAATTCACTCTCCAAACACCTAAAATCACAAAAGGAACGATTTAGGGCAATATTTGATCAAATAAAGTCGGATTCGGGCTTAAATGACCCCCTAAAAACGGATCATTTTTCGCCTCATCATATACCCTTACACTTGAGATTTGCTTGTCCTCAAGCAAATGAGCTTTTATTCTACTCAAAAGACAAGTTAGGGGTCATTTAACACTAATATAAAAGTAATTACAACAAATAATCGTTCCACTAAAGACCAATATTCAAGCACGGAGGTCATACACAAGCACCTCACAAATAGTGTTTAGATACTCACATCTCTCGGGTGTAATAAAGTAATATAACATTATGGAAATGGAAGGTATCTCTCACTACCTGTCATAGCAAAATAGATTACCATAGGCTTGGGAAAGGATCAAACCTCCACCACATGGCGTAAGCACCTAGGATAAACTATCAAAGAGGTCTTTTAAAGGGTTATAACGTTAGGTGTAGGGATATGAATTACACGGTTTTGTTGGATAAAGGAAGTTTTACTGGTGGCGAGTTAACAATCTTAGTTAATTACATGTACAAGATGGCGTTGCTAAGCCAAGACTAGACTCGACTTAAGCTAATAAATGAAAAATAACAAAAACATAAAATGAACATAAAATAAAAACGGGATGGTAGTCCGTATGTTTTTTCTCTTTTTTTTTTTCTTTTCTATTTTTTTTTTCTTTTTCTTGATTTTTTCGATTTTTTTTTTTTTTTTTTTTTTTTGCATACACTCTTACCCTACCATCCAAAATAATACATCATAGGGGATGAGAATTCCCCTTACACTTGAATCTTTACATACTTTAAAATTAACTAATCTAATGACTCGAATTAAGAAAATTAAAACACTTGGAGCACTTTTAAGATTAACGCACGTATGGGGGTAATAAGTGATGTTCTTCCCCATTACTCCATAAATTAAGTACTTACCCATGAGTCCCAATCGTCCCAAAACAATATGTACAAGGATATGACTCGACTTAGCAACCATGTAATCAATTAGAAAGTTAACTTAGGGTTTAACAAATAACAATAATGCACTAAAAATGAGCGCATACACGGAAGGCTAAGGCGATTTGGTTGTACATTTAAGTGGGGTGTAACAAATTCTTCCTTTAAGTAAAATGCTTAAAGTTAGAAACGAAAAGATAGGCTCGGAGGGGTGTACTAGGGGTATCGTGTACTAAAAATGAGTACAACGCTAAGGGTGTGGGAAAAATTAGTTGACTTAACTAGCCAAGTAATATGACTTAAATGGTCAAGTAATTATAATACGGGTTTAACACAAGGGCGATCCTAATGCCTCTTATCATGTAGTAAATCCTACTACACGAATGTAGTCTCACTAGCGGTCTCGGGATGCATCACTAACGCAAGTTCTAGAATCTAAATGCTACCGGTACACTCATAAGCACCAATAGTAAATGCTTTTCCTATCAAATCTAAAGGCGAACCTCACATTTTTGGGTGGAAAATTTTTCTGAATATACGGTTATGTGCTAGTCCTACAACCTCCTATCCATGAGACGCTTGCTATGGCTAAAGTTTCACTCCTAAATGTTGTAAAAAATTTTAAATTTGGCGCTAAAATTACACTAACAAGTATTTCTCGTAGTTTTATTACTCATCTACTATCAAACAAAACAAACTCAAGCGAAAGTGCATATGTAAGGTATCATCTTTTTACCCTCCCCTTACACTTAAGATGAACATTGTCCCCAATGTTCAAGTAAAAAATGTAAAAGTTAAAAAGTAAAGAGAATGAAATCAAATACTCCCCTGATTCGCTCGGTATGGATTTTAGTTGGCCAGGTTAAATCTTCTTCCAAGAAAACGAACAATCAAAGCTTCCCTTCCAGAATATAAATCATCTTCTTGTCACAAATAACCTGTAAATCCTGACAAAAGTAGACAAGGCAACCTCGCGTAAAATCGGCGGCATCCTATATAAGTTACTAAATCCTAGAAAACAAAGTAAGATATAATGCTTGTGGAATGAAGTTTGCAGATTTCCTGGAGATTATAAAACTTAATAATTCACAAAAACCATAAGACTCCGTTAGAAAAACAAAATCGGTAAAATTTCCAGATTTTAACTCCTGACGCCGTCAAGAGCAATACCCTGACGCCGTCAGAATGGACCTGCAGAAATTCTTATGTTAAGTTTCCGGAAAATTTCTGGAAAAACTTTGTCCTACTTCCTGGAAAATCCTGCAAAACTTCATTATGACTCAATACAAGCATTTGACTCTAACAATTACGAATATACATGTTCATTAAATATTGTGGAGAATCATGATCGGTTTGTTTCTTAAAAACATATTTGGGGTTTCCCCTTACACTTATCTTTTGCAAAAATACCTCTAGGTTGAAGTTAAGACTAGGCTAAACAACATAATAAAGTATTTCCACTTTTTAGTAGAGAAACATGATCAACCAACAATAAAAATAAAACATGCATACGGAAGCAAATAATAATCAAACAAATAAAAATCACACAAAACATGGGTTGCCTCCTAAGAAGCGCTTTTCTTTATTTAAGAGTCTTGTAGCTAGACTCAAAGTCGTGGGTTACTACGTGATCTCATCATTTGAAATGATGTACCCCATATAATTGCGATCATTACTGTTATGGTGGTAGTGCCTCAATCTATCAATACTCGCAATCACCTTCCCACCTAATTTGCTTCTCAAGTTAGCTACCCCATCCTGGCTCAATCCTTCGATTGTGAATGGCCCATACCACCAAGGACTTGGTTTATCGGGTGGTATTGTTGTTTCTAAGTGTCTCAAGAGTACTAAGTTCCCTTCCTCAAACGGTGTACGAGTGCTTTCGTGTTGAGTGTGTTTGAGTTCAATCGGAACCTCATTGCTTTTTCTTCTTTCATCCTTAGCTTTCTTATAGCTTTTGATTCTTGCATCCCATGCAAGAATTTTATTCTGAACACGAATGGGCATCGTGCCAATGTTGTTTTTAATCATTCTCCAACTCAAATTCTCATGCCCACTTCGCGGAGTCATGTGGAAGCTAATCTTTCTCTTCCCAGATTTAAGCTCAATCTTCCTATCTTTATACTTAATGACAGCCCTAGCGGTGGTGAGGAATGGTGCCCCAAGGATTATTGGCATGCATCCATCCCCTTTATCATCAATGATCATAAAATCGACGGGGTACATGAATCCTGCAACATTGACTAATACATCTTCTGCTATTCCTAGGGGGTATATGTACGAGTGCCCAACAAGAGACAGCCTAACACGAGTGGGTATTGGCATCTTCGACGTCAGTTGGATGTAGATAGTCAGGGGCATAAGATTTACTTCCGATCCTTGGTCGGCGAAAGCACTAAGATGTTTCAAGTCCCCGATGCTCGTTGGTAATTCAAAATTCCCACATGCTACCTGCTTGGTGGCCACTTTCTGTACCAGTAACCTCTCGACCACTGATCCTCCAATAAGCGTATCATACTCATCTTCCTCTTCTTTCTCTTTTTCGGGAACCTGTTCGGAGGATTGGTTACGCCTATCATCCTTAATCCAATTTGTTATGGTGTTTTTGTTTATGTCGTGTTTCAGGTAGTAACTCAAAGGTTGGGACTCAGGCGGTTTTTCTAAGGTCTGTTTAGCAGGAGTTTTTACCTTCTCGTTATCTTTATGGACAATGATGATGGAGTTAACAAATTGGGTGGTGGGAGTGGCGCTTTCTTTCCTTAGCAGTATTCGTTCGGGGGTTTTCTGATTGGCATACTCCTCCAATAGACCCAATATCTCATTCATTTTCTCCTGCATCTCCTCTTTTTGCTTATAAACTGCTTCTTCGAATCTAGCAAGCCGATCAGAATGAGTCGCCATATATTCTCTCATCCTAGCCTCAAATTCCGAGCTAAGTTCCTTGGGAGGAGAGCAAGGTGGGGTGTATCTCTGAAAAGTTTCGACATGTTCTCTAGAAGGTGATTCAGATAATGGTGCCGAAGTTGATCTTGAGACAGAATTGACAGTAGCTTGTCTAGGACTTAAGGGTCTCCTTTGCCTTTCCTCAAAATAGTCAACTTTTGCCTCAAGTTTGCATAAGAGTTCATCAGGGATTTCGGTGGTTCCTCCAGATGCCGAAACTGCATTGATGGCCGCTTCTACCGTATGTTTAAATTCCCAAATCTCATTATTATCGACAGCGAGCTCTTCTATAATTGCCCATGACTCCTCGGCATTCTTATCACGCAATTTGCCTCCCGCGGCTCTGTCGATGGTACGCTTAGTGTGATAGTCAACATGGTCGTAGAAAATTTGAACTAATAACCAAAGGTTTATGCCATGATGAGGGATCTTGTGGAGGAGATCCTTAAAACGGGCCCAAGCCTCATAAAAAGGTTCACCCCGCTGTTGCTCAAACATCAAAATGTCCCTTCTAAGCATTGCAGTTTTTTCCGGCGGAAAGAATTGGGTGAGGAAGCGGTTGGCGAGATTGTCCCATGTGGTGATGGATCCCGCGGGTAAACGTTCAAGCCATTGACTAGCTTGATCTCATAGAGAGAATGGGAATAGGCGTAATCGGGTTGTCTCTCTAGTCTCAACACCTAGGTCTATGGAATCTACGATTTTGAGGAAGTCCTTAAGGTGTTGGTTTGGATCTTCGGAACGAAGTCCATGGAATGCACATCCGCTTTGCACCAACCGGATGGTGTCGGATCGCAAGGGGGTCACATTGGCTCCGGTGAGCTCAATGGTGTTTCGGTAGCCTTGGTGGCTAGGTCGGGAATACTCTCCTAAGGTTCGGGGCCTAAGGGGTTCTAGTGGTGGGTTTTGTTGTGGTGGGATGATGGGTTCAAAGATGTTACCACCTTCCATGATGTCGGATGGTAAAGAGTTACGAACAAAGGCACGAAGAAATAAGATAGACTAAAGAAGACCTAAAAATAAAAATAAAAATCTTACTAGAAAGGAATCTAGCAAGTAGACCTAATAAAAAGAAATTCTAACCTAGACAATAACTATTCCCCAGGCTGCGGCGCCAAAAACTTGATGCGTGGGAATCGCACCTTGCTTTACCTCTCGAGGGATCTCAAGAAGCTTACAACCCCCACCAGGCAGTGTACCTGATCGTTGTAGTATAGTATAGTGACAAGTACCGGGGGATTGATCGTTCAGCTTAGGAATAGTGTCGCTAGGATTAGAAAACCTAATTAATAGTTCTAAAGGTGAGGGATGATTATTTTTGTATTTTTATATTTTTATGAAAGCAATTAAAATCTCGGGTTTTGAAGGAGTGGGCGGAATTAGTTGCTAATCAACTAACCCAAAGCTATTATATAATTAAAATAAAATAATGAAAATGAAATTAAACTAATTTAAACTAAGGTTGTGAGCAGTATTTGGAGAAATTGTGTTTACTTAGACTTCACTACTCCCTAGATATCTTTTACATGTTAATTACTTGTTACACTTGTATGAATGACGGATTGTATTCCTTAATACCATTCGTGGGGTGGCATACATAACTCCCCAACTCTATGAGCTCTTATCTCCTCCTACACCATGACCCAGCACAACTATAGGGATTGTAAACAGTGGCTCATGCATTAAATACAACCAATAAAGACCTAGTACGCCTCGGTTCATGTTTCTTAAGACGTTCAAGCATGTTACCATTTGGAGATCTGCCAGTTTTCTTAAGCCTAACATATAAATCATTCATTCAAAGCAAGAATAGACAAGTAATCAACACGTAATCAACATCTAGGTTTCATTAGATCTAAGCAAACACAAGAGAGATCTAGCCTAGCATAGTAGAATTGAGACAAGAACAAGAGATAAACAACCAACACATAGACATATTGATTGAATTGAAAGTACACTTATCTCAATTACAATGCAAGGTCTCAAGGGTTTGGAACCCTTGAAAAACCTGTGAAAGAGGCACCAAAATCGTCTTTAGGGTTTCACCAAAACTTCTCTCCCTTTAATGAAAAAACTAGAAAACTATATATAGGAAAAACAGTCTGACGGCGTCAAGAGTTAATTCTGACGCCGTCACCTCGCCGCCATAAACTTCCTCGGACGGCCTTGATCCACCTATGACGGCCCATGTGACGCCGTCACCACCCACGGTAAATTATTCTTGGCCACTTTGACGCCGTCACCTCTCCATCTGACGCCGTCACCATCTACGGTAAATTATTCTCCATGTCTGACGCCGTCAAGAAGCAAGTCTTGACGCCGTCACCTTGTATCCTCAGCTTGGATTTTTGGTACTTTGCCGTTTTCTTCACTTTATGCTCTAAAAACGTCCAAAATAGCCTCTTTTCCAGAATTCACTCTCCAAACACCTAAAATCACAAAAGGAACGATTTAGGGCAATATTTGATCAAATAAAGTCGGATTCGGGCTTAAATGACCCCCTAAAAACGGATCATTTTTCGCCTCATCAATGGGAATTCATACCTAACCTTAACCAACCTTATAACTCCATGCATAAAGATAAATGGTCGGTCTTTGGTATTACTTCCACAAACGCCTTTCGCTCCCCCTCAATATGTGCATCGATATTCGAAAGTGTTTAGCACATATGTGGGAGCCTATTATTGAGTCCAAAAGATCACATTTGATTATCAGATTTCACATTTAAATCACATTCTCTCCCCCGATCAAAAATTTCAAATCTTTCGAGATTTTTGATCTCAATTGATTTAAATAATTTAGAAAGCGTTTTGGGAGAGAAATGCGGTCAATTTTAATATTTTCTGATAAAAGGAACTTTTTCTAGCTCCCCCTCAAACTATGAGGGAGGTTGTTATGTGTCAGATTTGAAGAGTTTGTAAAATATTCGAAGTTTTAGTGAAAACTCTTTGAAAATTTACTTATTCTGACACATAACACATCATAAAACATTTTGTTGCAAGGTTTTATGTACGAAGTGTGGGGAGTTTTGATGATACATAAAATTTTGAGAAATCACTCTCCCCCTCAATCAATGACGGATGTTAAAGCATAAATATTTTCATAAACTATTAACGTCATTGATTGAGTGAGAATTTTATCAAACTTTTGAGTTCAATTTGATTTTCAATCAAAATCTCATGGTACCACCAAATTTTGCACAAATACTTTCCGGAAAAATCATAGAAGAGAAAGTATTTGGCGATAAAAAGAAGACTTCTCTTCTTTATCAAGAAATAATGCACTGAAACGTACATTAGATCGAGGGTGCATGAATATAAAGTAATTCACGCTCGGATGAACGACACCCTTTGTTAGGAACAACCGTCTTTTTGGCGACGTGTTTTTCTTAATTTTGTAAAACGGGTTGCTATCTAAAGTAATAGCAAGCCATAATTTTGAAGTCCGGGTTGTAGCCTGAAATGACTACAAGCCATAATTTTAAGTTCGGGTTGTAGCCTGAAATGACTACAAGCCATGATTTTTTTTTTTTTTTTTTTTTTTTTTTTTTTTTTTTTTTTAAGAATGTTTTGAGAAACAACATGTTTTAGAAAAAAACTTTATTTGAAACCGAAAAACTCTTGCTCAAGCATATGTATGATTCCGTGTCATTTTTAAATGACATTTCTAGAAACGTACATAATATTGATTACACAAGAGACATGTCGTGAGAAGAATATTTTTGGATTTTTTTTTTTTTTTTTTTTTTTTTCAGATTTTTCAGATTTTTATGTTTTTTTTTTTTTTTTTTTTTTTTTTATTGGTTTTATATTTCTCTATTTTCTTTTTGTTTTGATAATATATACAAGGATATTTGAAGCAAATCCATTACTCCTCATTCTCTTCATGAAGACTTTTGACAGATTCTGGCGAGAGACACTTCATACCAAGTAGCAGGAGAATAAATAGAAACCGTTCTTCCTGGAAGTGCCTTTGTGAGGAAATCTGCCAGCTGTCATTCTGTCCTTCTGAAGAAAAATTCTACAACCCTCTTTTCCACTTGTTCTACCAAACCTTTGGAGAATCCATTTGTCAGAAGAAGCATTGACAGTATATCGTACCAACAAGGATTATCTTTGCTCCATTTTGCAATATTGTTCATGTGGTTGAGGGTTAGGAACTGATGTTGCCCTATCAAGATCTCCTGAAGAATATGCCTTAGAGGAAAATTCAGGAGCAAGTGTGTTGTCGAACGGAACATCATTAGGAGGAGGAAATGAATTAACTTCAAAAGAATCGTCGACTGCAGTGCCTTGATGTACTGGTGGAGATTGAAAGTATGATGATTATGACGAATGACTTGCTGTTGGAGCGTCTTGACCTATTGAAACAGGACAAGATGAACCATTTTGGATCGTTTGGTACATGAGCTGCGATGGCTGGTGGTACCGGTGTATCACCAATTGGCAGCTCGACATATTCATCAACCATTGGATCAGCCAAGATCTCCCAATCCTTATCGGTAGGAGGTACATAAGGTACATGCAGGGGTGGGATACTATACAAAGCCTGAACTGAATGGTTCAGAAGACAAAAATTTAGACGCGGGTCCTGTACAGATGTGTACAGAAGCCATTTGATCAGTCAGCTCATTGTAGAAGTGTGTAGCCAACATCTCTGAAACATCCACTACCAATGCTTTCGAGGCTCTTGAATAATCGTCTGAAGTCGTAGATGCCATGATGAGATCTTAAACGGAATTTTACAATTTTGTGACTTAAACCGAGAGATCGGTTCTCTCCTGGGATTTTACTAAAGTCAACAAAAGAAACCGAAAGATGTAATATGTGAGTTAGACTTAGAGTGAGATCTTGGATAAGTTACAACTAGCATTAAGTGTCAAGTCGCAACAAGTCAAGTTACAATAGATCCGATCGTAATAAGTCAAGTTGTAACGATTAACTCACAACGTCAAATTACAATCAGATTAATCGAAACGACTTAAGTCACAACAATTCACCAAACACAGATTGATAACAAATCACAAGAATCTTACTACTGAGTCAATCGCTAGGCACCACCAAATTGCTGAGTTTTGGCCTCCTCAATGTGAAGCTTTGGTAGCTTCCCCCCAAACCGACGATCATCTTCATGAGACACTTCCCCCAAGTAGTTGAAGTGATGCAAAAAGTCTCATTGTATGAAGCTCGAGAGCCCAAAGAGAACGATAACACCGAAGTAACAGGGTGAACCGTGGATCATCTCTGCGGTTATCAATCCCGGAATGTATGATGAAGCCCGATCACATGACCCTGTTGTACATCCCCAATGTACACATTACTTTGAGGTTTGGAGCAGTTGTCTATTAGGGGGAATCAGATATCAACATCTTTATTTCACTAAATGCTTTCCAGTTAACTTACACATACCAACTCAATCCATATTGTACGCATTTATCCAACAGAAGAAGAAACGATGACACCAAAGTAACAGGTTGAAGCACTGATCATCTCTGCGGATATCACCTCCGGAATATATGATTAAGCCCGATCACGTGAACCTGTTGCGCGTCCTTGATGTACACAAATCTCTCCCCTGATGGTTCCATTGTGTACATGAAGCATTAACCAGAAGCACTTCACCATAAACCATATCAGTTCCTATGAAGATGTCGATAAGCAATATCATCTCACGCTCCAAATATTCTTCTCATAGTTCTTCACACTGAAAGCTGAAGTAATTCATACCACAAGTATTAGAAGACAACTTCCCCCACATAGTTGGGATGATACACCAAATGCCACGAGTTAAGACACTGATTATCTCTGCGGTTGTGACATATGTCTTCCCGGCATATCTTCAATTAAGACGAAGTATTAAGTTCATCACGTGTACTCATTATGCATTCAGATGCATGTCTCCTTCCCCCTTGCTGGTTTTGATACCTCAGAATCAGCAACACATTTAATGCACACGTACTAGAAATCTTGTGAGAAGAACAAACATTTGGTTAAATGGATCTGGTGAGAATCAACTGCTACAAAAAGACTCTCTCTGACTATCTTTACCACCTCTTATGTAGGCAATTTGAAGTGACCACTGATGAAGTAAACCCAATATACCAAACTTGAAACTGAAGAAGAATTTCCCGTTCTTGTGACTTAAGCTTGCACTAGTGTGTGACTAAGAGCGGTGTAGAGAGTTCGTGCAACATCGAATCTCTAAGTACTCTATACTCTTCAACCAACCAACCATCAAGTATGAGACGTACATCACCTCTTGAGAATATCCACATTCGCATATGCGTGTGACACTGAGCACTACAATGTAACTCCTTGAAGTGATAGCCATAACCCGTGAGTACTACAATGTAACTTCTTCCATCGGGTATAACTAGATAATCCAAGTCCCGTTCATAAACTTTAAGAGTTCACGCAAGTCATCAATCGATGCATGAAGTTTCGATGATGAAATAAGTAGACGCCTTCGTAAAATACTCTTCAATCTCAATTAAAGGATGTCAAATAAACTCCGTGATCACTTGACATTTCATGTCCAAATTATTAGCCGTTTAGACATTTTAACCAACATTTTCCATAATGTTCTTCGGGTTGATTTCCAAAGTGCACAATGGTAGGAACAACAATCCTTGATAGAAGAACGAAAAGACGGATCATTATTCATGTGTGCAACTTCATAATCATGATAGTCATCATCAACACCTTGAGGAATAACTAGAGATTGGATTACTTGAGCAAGAGATCAATCATCATTCATAATACTTCTAGATGGTGCATCTTGATCAATCATCATTTGTTGAAGCTTGGAAGTAATCATCAAACATAAATCCCAGTCATCCTTGGTAAGTAGAACATTAGGTGTTGGAGGAGAGTCGTATGACCATTCTTCAATCATCAATCACCATGTGGTATATTCACACTTCTCCCCCTCAAAAATTGCAAGCGATGTTTGCACTTTTTGATTGAGCAAGTGAATAAGAATACAATCAATCATGTATTTTATTCACACTTCTCCCCTTCAAAAATTGCATACGAGGTTGCCATTTTTGATTGAGCATGTGAATAAGAATACACTCAATCATGTAGTTTATTCAATCTTCTCCCCCTCAAAAATTGCAAGCGATGTTTGCCATTTTTGAATGAGCAGGTGAGTATGAATTCAAGCAAAGATGAATAGATCCACTTGATGACTGAACGAACATAGAGGAAGCATGAACCGTATTGTTGAGAATGGTCAAAACAAAGAAGATTTCTCTTCTTCCAAAGATAAGGCGCACTGAATCGTACACCTTTCTTTTCATTGATGAACGGGGCCTGAAGTGTTGTCAGCAGACACCATAGTGATGAAATTGAGAACCGAGGCTTGAACTGATTTGTTCAAACATCATAGTCGATCAAGAACGAGGCCTGAACTGAAGTATTCAGACGTCATAGTCGTTGAAGAGCGAGGCCTGAACTAAAGTATTCAGACGTCATTGTCTTTGAAGAACGAGGCTTGATCTGATGTGATCAAACGTCATAGTGAGCATACATCAACATTGACCTTCTATACCTCCTGAAGTAGGAGATATGCTTGCTTTAGGCCTCCAGACTTTGAGTCTTCTCGTGTGGTGAATGATTGATGTACCTGCAACTGAGTAAGGACTTCCTGCACTAACATTACAAACTTGATTGCATATATATGGGTTAGTGACAAAGGTATCCAAACCCTTGGGGGTTTCACGGTCAACCAAGGTATTGCCATTGGAAAATATCTTTCCGGTAGGTATCCACTTAAGTCCAGCATCCTTAAAAATTCTACCAGTTGGAATCCACTTATGGCCAGGTCTAGGATTGTTAAGCTTCTTATGCACAGTGGAAGGCTTATCGATATTCCTAGTCTCAGAAGATTTAGCAGTTTGAATCCACCTAGGAGAACTTATAGGTTTATTTTGCTTCTTATGCATTGTGGATGACTTACTATAGATCCTAGACTTAACAGGTTGAGCCTTAGCATTGCTCCTCAATATCCTAGGAGGGATCATACAAGGTTGTGAACCTAAGATTCCATCCTTATGAAGTAGTGCCCTTTTCCTAGCCTTTTCTATATCATAGTTCTTGTGCAAGTCAGTTATATCATAAGTGTTTTGAACCTTAATGCAAGGTTTCGACACTGTTTTCGAACTAATCCTAGAAGAGCTGGGTGTAGGAGTAACTACTTGTTGAGGTTTAACCGAACTAGAAGCAGTAATCTTAGGCAAATAATGTGTAGTGACTGGTTTTGTCAAAACATGTTCCGCATCAACTTGGGAGGCAAACCGTGTTTTTGAAAGTTTTGGTCGTTCAGATCTAAACGCAGTTGGTTGCCTAACAACGAATTGGTTTCCATTAGATTTAAAACCTGGTTTCCCCAAGATTGATGGTTTTGCAAACTTAGTGTTCACACTATCCCCTGTTGCTTTTCTTAGCTCGTTTTTTAATGCGGTTATTGTGAACCCCTTTTCAAGAAGTTGAGCTTTGAACTCATCATTTTTGGCAATCAAAGAGGTTGTTTGATCTATCGTCTTAGTTCTCATTTCTTTGATTGAGTCACCTAAAACAATTTGATGCTTTTTCAAAGACTCATTTTCCTTAAGTAATTCAGCCACATATATTGACAGTTCATTAATTCTTGTCTTGGCTGCATCAATGTCCTTGTTTGTTTTGACAAAACTACATTTCACATCCATAGCAGAGATATGTTTCTTCAAGTTGGTGATTGTCAAGTTTTTGGCTTCCAGCTGGGCTTTTAAATCATTAATCATAAAGAATTCATGGAAATCAGGAAGTTCCAGATTTTTACTTGGTTGGTTTGTTTGAAAACTTTCTTTCTGTTGTTGCATTGCGATTTCAAGTGAAATGCAATGTTTTTCAAGTTGTAAAAATCTGTTTGAAAGTTCATTAAAAACTTCTTTATCAACCATGTCATTTGATTCAAACATCTCAGCCGTAAACAAAGAACTTGACTCATCATCACATTCAGCATCCTGATCACTTTCTCCCCCCTTATGACTCATATTTGTTGGATTAGAAATGGTATTGCAGTCACTCTTTTCTAACAAATTTGTGTCATAAGTGGGCTTAATTTGATCAGTATGCTGCCGTTCATTAGAAAGCACATTATGTTGATTATGTTGATCAGTGAGGGGTACCTCAGTACTTGACACCTGTTCTTTTCGGGTCTGAAATCAGCATCCATATCATGTGTAGCAAGAGTCTCTGAAGTGTTGGTAGTGTCAAGCTTATCAGACTTTGATCCTTTGCATTCAGTGACAGCTGACCCAACATCCGATGCTTTACCCGAATCAACGATACTCTCACATGATTGCACCCGAGATGCCTTCACCTTGTCATCATATGCAAGTATATGATGTGCCTTTTCGTTAATGAAGCTTTTCACTTTATCCATAAGCTGGACAAGTGTATCTCTGAATGTGTTAACCTCAATACCCGTGTGATCAGCAAAGCACTTTTTCGTCATCTCACTATAATGGTCATACTCCAGAGTGAATTTCGAATCAAAGAACACTTGGAGTTGTTTGTTGATCACACAAAGGGCAGCCATGGATCCCATCTTGGAAATTTTTCCTTGGTCAAGTTGTTGTTGTAGTTGATCTAAGGTGAGAATCATTGTCTCAGTGAAATTCTCAACATCTTGACCAAAGAGTGTTGCAAATGCACGTTCGAATCCCATCTTGAATCCATTTCCCTCTAAAAGTACCGAGAGGTGTGAATGAAGTTGTCGAAAACAGTCTATGCAACTTTTCTCTGCGTTATTGAACAATTTTTGTGGCTGAAGAAACTCTTTCTCTTGAGAATTCGAGCATGACAATTCCATCTCAGTATAATCTGACTCGAAAATGGTTGTCTGATCAGAAGAGTTTGTCAGTTGTACTTTGTTGTGAATCTTAAGTTTATCGTCCATGTCGTACAACTTGAGTATCTCCGAGATGACAAAATCTGAATTGGTAGACACGATTGTGGATGTGCACGGGATTTTACAATTCTATGATTTAAACAGAAAAATAAAATCTTTCGCGGGAGTTTACAAAATCAAGACAAAACCATGAAACTTTGAAGAATTAATTTGGTTTGGTAGGAGTGAGTATGAGTGGTGAAGTAGACAAGTCAAAGTGAGTTACAGACAACGTTTGTGTTTCGAAATCCGAATAACACTCCGTAGATATATCCAATACACCCGAAAATATTACAACCCACAATAATTCACCGATACAAATTCTTGAAGCATAATCAAAACCGTATTCCACAATATCTCCCGAAATGAAAGAAATGAAAGTATCACTCGTATATGAATCCCGGATAAACCCGTGATCAAAGAATTATATCGGAGAATATCTCAACCCAAAATATCACTCAATCTCAGATTCTTGATGCACAGCTCAAATGAGTCGTTGTCCATGATATACAACCCAAAAACATTTAGCCACAATAAAAAATAATCGTTCTTGTGATGATCCCAAATTACCAAACGTGACTTTATCCTTGAAGCCCAAATGAAAACAGTCCAAATCAAAAGACACGAAGCCCAATCACCAAGAGAGTAACACACGGCCCAAAACAAATCAAACAACCTTAAACTAATGGTATTTAATAGACAAACATTCACTAATAATTCTGATCCCTAATCTTTATGCAAGTGCAGTCACCAAAAACAACTCAAAGTTGCTGAACCCTAATCTTTATGCAAGCGCAGTCACCAAAAATTCTGCCAAATAAAATCAAAGATAACCAAACATTCGACACCCAAAACAACTATCAAATCGTCCTTTTAGATATTCACACATCAATCCAAACACAAAAGAACACAACCCTTATCCCTGTTAATTCCGAGCCAAATGAACACACGAAGTCCCTTTGTATCTAGATGAATCCGAACAATTAATCACACACGATTGTCATAACTTTCTTGTGTATCCAACTGGATATTTGAACAAGGTAGGTTTTTATTGTTTGTTTTCAGTTTGTGTGTAACCGAAACGAGGAAAGACTGAAACAAATTTGATTATGTTCTTTTCTTTTAATTTTTCGGATATTAATAAGAAGTTAATGCTTTCTAAATGCATCGATGATGGTTTTCTGCTTGGTGTAAGTCTTTGATAACCAAGGAAAAGATAATCTGAGATCGTTGTTCCTTTCTTTTGATTTGTTTTTGATTCACGAAGTGGTTGTGGTACTGAGATGGTTGTATGTCCGTTCTCTCTTCTTCTTGACAGTCTTTTCCATACACAAACAAGGGCTAAACGCAATAATGAGCTAAACTCTAATTTAGAAATAACCGCAACATTGGAAATGAACTGATGGCAAAAATATGACCGCAAGACAGAAAGTAGTCAGAATAAATCGCAAAATTTGGATAAACGCTAACTTAGGTAACCGCAACCGTGTGAGGTAACCGCAAATATTTGGACAGAACTAACCATAAACTTTTGATACTAACCGCAAAAAATAGTAGAACGCAGGTAAAAGATAACCGCAATTCCAAAAGTTAAGCGCAGATTTGAGTTGAACGCAACAAAGACTGTGACATAAAAGCTATGCAAAAAGACAATACAGGACCACAAGTCACAATCCAAACAGCTTTGTCCTTTTGCTGCAAAAACTAAACACTTGCAAGAATAAAAGATTTGTCCAGAATCCCAACTAAACACAATCAAGAATATAAGATGAGAAACATACGGATGGAACAAAAATAATCTTCAAATCAAATGAAATCGACAAACGAACCATATAAAACACAAGACACAAAACACAAAACCACTCAACTTGAAGTTGCAACACAAACGAATGCCAAGAAAGAACTATTTGAACCATATAAAACACAAAACCAAGCTCAATTCGAGTATACCAAGTCCCTAAGATGAAACCTTGGCTCTTGATACCAATTGTAGAATATCAATAATCATAGCATGCAAGGTTTTGTGATAGAATTATGGAAGAAGAAGAATAATAGTAGAAGAGATTAGAGAGAGAAAGAGTTGGGTGATTTCTAGAGAGAGAGAGAGTTGAGAGAAAATAGAAAAATGTTAGATTGAAAGAAAAGCACCAACCCTCTCCACATGTGGAGAGGGGTATTTATACTTACAACATAAACGCCCACACCCGGGCTGTGGATCAGGCATACAGTGGGTAAAGACCCGTTCCTTCTTCCACGGTGTTACTTAAACTAATACTAATTAACTAATAAACAAACTAACTACGAGCTAACTTAATGCTATTACAATCATTAGGTGACCGAGACTTTTACAGGAATATTTGTATTCCTAACATAGGAAGATTGAGCTTAAATCTGGAAAAAGAAAGATTAGCTTCCCCATGACTCCACGAAGTGGACATGAGAATTTGAGTTGGAGAAAGATCAAAAACAACATTCACACGACACCCATTCATGTTCAGAATAAAATTCTTGCATGGGAGGCAAGAATCAAAAGCTATAAGGAAGCTAAAAATGAAAGAAGCAAAAGCAATAAGGTTCAGGTCGAATTCGAACACACTCAACCCGCAGAAAATCATGTACCATTTGAGGAAGGGAACTTGGTACTCTTGAGACACTTGGAAACAACAATACCACCCGATAAACCAAGTCCTTGGTGGTATGGGCCTTTCACAATTGAAGGTGTGAGCCAAGATGGAATAACTAACTTGAGAAGTGAAGTAGGTGGAATGGTAATTGCAAGTATCGATAGGTTAAGGCACTACCACCATAACAGTAATGATCGCAACTACATGGGGTATATCATTTCAAGGGATGAGGTCACGTAGTAACCCATGACCTTGAGTCTAGCTACAAGACTCGTAAATAAAGAAAAGCGCTTCTTGGGAGGCAACCCATGTTTTGTGTGATTTTATTTTGTTTGTTTGTTATTTGCTTCTGTATGCATGCTTTATTTTTATTGTTGGTTGATCATGTTTCTAAACTAAATAATGGAAATACTTTACTTTGTTGTTTTGGCCTAGTCTTAACTCCACCTAAAAGTATTTTTGCAAAAGATAAGTGTAAGGGGAAACCCCAAATATGTTTTTAAGAAACAAACCGATCATGATTCTCCACAATATTAAATGAACATGTGTATTCGTATTTGTTAGAGTCAAATGCTTGTATTGAGTCATAATGAAGTTTTGCAGGATTTTCCAGGAAGTAAGACCAAGTTTTTCCAGAAATTTTCCGGAAACTTAACATAAGAATTTCTGCAGGTCACTTCTGACGGCGTCACGAGTTAACTCTTGACGGCGTCACGTGTAAAAATCTGGAAATTTTACCAGTTTTGTTTTTCTAACGGAGTCTTATGGTTTTTGTGAATTATTAAGTTTTATAATCTCCAGGAAATCTGCAAACTTCATTCCACAAGCATTATATCTTATTTTGTTTTCTAGGATTTAGTAACTTATATAGGATGCCGCCGATTTTACGCGAGGTTGTTTTTGTTTGTTTTCTCAGATTTACAGGTTATGTATGACATGAAGATGATTTATATTCTGGAAGGGAAGCTTTGATTGTTCATTTTCTTGGAGGAAGATCTAACCTGGCCACCCTATTATCCATACCGAGCGAATCAGGGGAGTATTTGATTTCATTCTTTTTACTTTTTAACTTTTACAATCTTTACTTGAACATTGGGGACAATGTTCATCTTAAGTGTAAGGGGAGGGTAAAAAGATGATACCTTACATATGCACTTTCGCTTGAGTTTGTTTTGTTTAATGGTAGATGTGTAATAAAACTATGAGAAATACTTGTTAGTGTAATTTTAGCGCCAAATTTAAATTTTTTTACAACATTTAGGAGTGAAACTTTAGCCATAGCAAGCGTCTCATGGATAGGAGATTGTATGACTAGCACATAACCGTATATTCAAAAAAAATTTCCACCCAAATATGTAAGGTTGGCCTTTAGATTTGATAGGAAAAGCATTTACTATTAGTGCTTATGAGTGTACCGGTAGCATTTAGATTCTAGAACTTGCGTTAGTGATGCATCCCGAGACCGCTAGTGAAACTACATTCGTGTGGTAGGATTTACTACATGATAAGAGGCATTAGGATCACCCTTGTGTTAAACCCCGTATCATAATTACTTGACCATTTAAGTCATACTACTTGGCTATTTAAGTCAACTAATTTTTCCCACACCCTTAGCGTTGTACTCATTTTTAGTACACGAAACCCCTAGTACACCCCTCCGAGCCTATCTTTTCGTTTCTAACTTTAAGCATTTTACTTAAAGGAAGATATTGTTACACCCCACTTAAATGTACACCCAAATCGCCTTAGCCTTCCGTGTATGCGCTCATCTTTAGTGCATTATTGTTATTTGTTAAACCCTAAGTTAACTATCTAATTGATTACATGGTTGCTAAGTCGAGTCATATCCTTGTACATATTATTTTGAGTCGATTGGGACTCATGGGTAAGTACTTATTTTATGGAGTAATGGGGAAGAACATCATATATTACCCCCATATGTACGTTAATCTTAAAAGTACTCAAAGTGTTTTGATTTTCTTAATTCCAGTCATTAGATTAGTTTATTGTAAAGTATGTAAAGATTCAAGTGTAAGGGGAATGTTCATCCCCTATGATGTATTATTTTGGATGGTAGGGTAAAAGTGTATGTAAAAAAAAAAAAAAAAAATCGAAAAACAAGAAAAAGAAAAGAAAAAAAAAATAGAAAAAGAAAAATAGAAAAAAACATACGGACTACCATCCCTTTTTATTCTATGTTCATTTTATGTTTTTGTTATTTTTCATTTATTAGCTTAAGTCGAGTCTAGTCTTGGCTTAGCAACGCCATATTGTACATGTAATTAACCAAGATTGTTAACTCGCCACCAGTAAAAACTTCCTTTATCCAACAAAACCGTGTATTTCATATCCCTAAACCTAACGTTACAACCCTTTAAAAAGACCTCTTTGATAGTTTATCCTAGGTGCTTACGCCATGTGGTGGAGGTTTGATCCTTTCCCAAGCCTATGGTAATCTATTTTGCTATGATAGGTAGTGAGAGATATCTTCCGTTTCCATATTGTAATTTGTACTTTATTACACCCGAGAGATGTGAGTATCTAAACACTATTTGTGAGGTGCTTGTGTATGACCTTCGTGCTTGTCTATTGGTCTTTAGTGGAACGATTATTTGTTGTAATTACTTTTATATTAGTGTTAAATGACCCCTAACTTGTATTTTGAGTAGAATAAAAGCGCATTTGCTTGAGGACAAGCAAATCTCAAGTGTAAGGGTATATGATGAGGCGAAAAATGAACCACTTTTAGGGGGTCATTTAAGCCCGGAATTGAATTTATTTGATCAAATATTGCCCTAAATCATTCCTTTTGTGATTTTAGGTACTTTGGGAGTGAAATCTGGAAAAGGAAGCAATTTGGATGTTTTTGGAGCACAAAAGTGAAGAAAACGCCAAAGTCTTAATTTTCCTTGCTGGGAATAGTAGGTGACGGCGTCAAGAAGAAATTTCTGACGGCGTCAAGAGTAATTTCCATGACGACCCAGTACAGAATTGACAGCGTCACGAAGTAGGGCGTCAAGAGTAAAATGCATGACGGCCTTGAAAATGCTACCACATGACGGCGTCAAAAGTAGATCAAGGCAGTCCGAGAAGTATTTTAGCGGCGAGGTGACGGCGTCACAAAATTTGTCTTGACGCCGTCAGACCCTATTTCGTATATATAATTTTCTAATTTTCACATTAAAAGAGAGAAGTTTTGGAGAAACCCTAAGTAAGAACTTGGTGCGAATTTTACAGGTTTTTCAAGGGTTCTAAGCCCTTGATACCTTTCATGTGTAATTGAGATAAGTATTCTTTTAATTCAATCAATATGTCTATGTGTTGGTTGTCTATATCTTGTTCTTATCTTAATTCCATCATGATAGGCTAAATCAATCTTGTGTTTGCTTGGATCTAATGAAACCTAGATGTTAATTATGTGTTGATTACTTGTTTATATTTGTATTGGATGAATGAATTCGATGTTAGGCTTAAGAAAACTGGCAGATCTCCAAATGGTAACATGCTTGAACGTCTTAGGAAACATGAACTGATGTGCACTAGGTTTTATTGGTTGTATTTAATGCATGAGCCACTGTTTACAATCCCTATGGTTGTGCTGGGCATGGCATAGGAGGAGATAAGAGCTCATAGGATTGGGGAGTTAAGTGCGCCACCCCATGAATGGTATTAAGGAATACAATCCGTCATCCACGCAACTATAACAAGTAATTAACGTGTAAAAGATATCTAGGGAGTAGTGAAATCTAAGTAAACACATTTTCTGCACTTATTTCTCACAACTTTAGTATAATTTAGTTTATTTTCATTTCTAGTATTTTATTTTGATTGCATCTTTAGAATTGGGTTAGTTGACTAGCAATTAATTCCGCCCAAATCCTTCAAACCCGAGATTTTTACTTGCTTTCTAAAAAATATAAAAATACAAAAATAATCATCCCTCACCTTTAGAACTAGTATTTAGGTTTTCTAATCCTAGTGACACTATTCCTAGCTGAACGATCAATCCCCCGGTACTTGTCACTGTACTATACTACAACGATCAGGTACACTGCCTGGTGGGGGTTGTAAGCTTCTCAAGATCCCTTGAGAGGTAAAGCCTTGTGCGATTCCCACGTACATCAAGATTCAAGAAAATTACCTTTCTTGATCTTACTTCCAGTCTGAGATTCTCCTAACTGCTTCTTACCCTTCGATGGCTTCCCGGTCATTGTATAACTATCCAAGGTATTTACCTAATTAGCTTTCCTTGTTCCTGATAAAACCACCAGTGAACCCTTTATAACCTTGATCCTGCCCGACTGCATCTTCACGGTAAAACCCTCTTCTTGTCCAGGGATATCAAGTTTCGCCTTAATTCCAGAACATACCTGACGTTGTCCAAAATGAAACTTGACCCATCCCTCATCTGTACTTGAACCTTACCCGTCCCTCGTACACGGCATTGCCTGCCATCACCCAGCAGTTCATTGCCACCGTCATACTCCTTAAAATCAAACAAGTAATCTCTCCTATATGTCATATGGTGTGAGCCCCTTGAATCCATGATTCGGTCTAATAACTTTTCAACACTCATAGCCATCATAACATCAGTATTGTCATACCCATCAACTCCAAAACCGGATACTTGATCTTTATTTCTTACAAAACCTTGAGATTTCTTGTGATTATACATGGGAAAATCCCTCTTCAAATGCTCCTCAGACTGACATATATAACACTTGAGTATGGTGCTTCTCCCATGTGACATTGACCACGAACTTCCTTTACCCTGCTACACATCAGTTTGATTAGATTTCCCCCTCACAAACAACCCTTCACCACCATCAACCTTCACTTTTGTCATCTTCTGAAGTTCCCTAGAATGAATTGTCGCGACCACGTCTTCTAGCTTCAAATTATTCCGACCATATAGCAAAGTATCCACGAAATTATCGTAAGATGATGGTAAAGATGTGAGTAATAATAATGCCTGATCATCATCCGATATAGCAGTATCTATAGCCGCTAAGTCACCTACCAGCTTATGAAACTCATCAATATATTCAGACTGACTCTTACCCGGATGAATATGAAAAATATATAACTTCTTCTTCAAGTACAAATGATTAACTAAAGACTTTATCATGTATAAAGTCTCTAACTTTTTCCAAATACTCTGCTGCAGTCGTCTCCTTGGTGATCTCCCGTAGGACCTGATCACCCAAACACAAGATCAATGCACTGTAAGCCTTTTTCTGAATGACGTTATCGTATGCCACTATTGTATCTGCAGGTAACTCCTCCAATGCTGCAGCTAATCCATGTTGTTCCAGCAAAGCCTTCATCTTTTCCTACCAACGTCCAAAGTCATTCTTCCCAAGGTCTCGGTAGAAAGTAATTTGGATGCTTTATATGACAAGAATGGTATCAAGCTCCAAGGTCTCGGTAGAAAGTAATTTTGTGTTAGGAGTCTAATGGTATCTTTTAAGTAGTGGTTCTTTCTTATTTAGAGAATTGGAAGTATCTTGTTATGTAAGATTTTTCGCCTATGTAATGGGCTGAGATATGGGATTCACCCATATCCTTGTACTTAAACGTTTTTTGGAGTAATATATTTACGGGGTCTTTTGACCTTTTACCCAAAGTCATTCTTCCCATTGAATTTCTCGATGTCAAACATGGTCCCCGTCATCATTCTTTTCTCCCTTTGTTGATCAATTTAACCTGTGTAATAAACCTTACAAAAATTGATCAAACCAAGAAACCCTTCAAAAAACAAAATCCTTCCTTACTCAAATATCGATTGAACCTTGGATCAAACCATCCAACAAACCGACAACCCTTGAATCAAGAAAGTACCAAACGATTTTTGAAGTAACCCTTGTCGTACTTTAATTTTGCAAAACAAATTTCTTGTAACCAAAGAAACCTTGCAACCTCGACAAGTCTTGAACTTTCTTTTCAGCGACCCTTTTTTTATTCTTAAAACCTTGTGATATAAACCTCACAATATCGAACTAAACGAAGTAGCTTGAGCAAAATTACTTTAACATTATAAACTTTGGTTATATAAGTGACACCCTTTTTTATTATTAAACACAAACCTTGACTAAAACTTTCTCGCCAAGTATAATAAATGAAAAATAATCAATTATAGAAAAGCCACTTTCAAAATATAACCTTGATTTTTTTTAATTGCTAAGGAAAACGAAGACCTGGTGTACTTCTTCTTCTTCGTCAATACCTCGACCAAAAACCCGAAACAACACCATAACCTCATCGATCTTCTATTAACCAAAAATCAACAAACCTTAAGCTTTCATTAACCCGTGTCGATAACCTCGACAACTCGAAAACCTAAGAACCCTTTTATGACGATAAGTTGCTGCCCCTTGAAGTCCAAGAACTTGGACACCAAGAACCCTTTGTTGTTGAAAACCTGGTAGCCCAAACAGAATGAACCTTCTGCTCCTTCCAGAAAAAAAACACCAAAAACTTTCTTTCTTTTGTCGATAGTTTAGAAACCCGAAAATTGAACCGTCTTCTTCTTTAACGAAACCCGAACAAAAGAACCCTTTGGTATCGATCCTAGACTTCCAAGAACCCTCAACCAAGCTCTTGATACCATTTGTTGTAAAACCAACAACAAACCTTGAAATCTAGAGGCGGATAACTCGATAACTCGAAGATGAACAAGCAAGCAAACGAATGATATATCGACAGAAAAGTAAAACCGCACAAGACCCAAATGATTACATTGTATTAAACGTTTGTAACGAAAAGAATGAGTACAATGACCCCCCCCCCCCCCCCCAACCTCTTTATTATAGAGATGAGGGGGGAAGAAAACCAACTCTTAAAGAGTTAAACTTGCTGCTATAAAGAAGAAAGGACTCACGAATGCACTGGACATAGCCTATCGTTTGACACCCTATATATAATAGTTATAGTCGGCTATGCATTGTGTATAATGGAACCGACATATAGTCTTTCCTATTTGACTACACATGAACTAAAGTTACACTATGACCCCCTAGACATAGTAATGCTTGCTAATATGGATACTATAATACAACAAGCCTATTTGTGTACACAAAGTGTTTGTTACAATATATACAAAAAATACAAGTAAGATATAAGAAGCATTTAGAATAAGCTTTACATCACCAATAAAAATCATTAACAATGTCGTGTAATTAATTAACAGGTGATTAATCATGCCACACTAACTAAGGTATGATATGTAGACGAATTTTGAATGTAGGTATACGATATTGGTATTTTTCAAAGTTCATGTGTGATATTTATACATTTTAAAAAGTGTCTTGCTATTATATAGACTTAACTCTTTTCTAAAATGTATAAAGATTAAACACAACACAAAGAACTACTAAAAACTAAATTAAACGGAGTAATGTCTTCAAACCGCATGTTTACTTCCCTTAACTCTAGCTCTTTTGTATATTTTCTTCAGCTGTACATCGTTATGTGAATGACTTTTTTGTTGTTTTGCAAGAATTAGGTTTGCAATCCGTTTGGTGGTGATAAGTGGTAGTTATGTTGGTATGCTTGAATTGGCAATTGTTAGTTGCAAAGTTAAGATCTGATAATTCAGATTTGACTGAAATATATAAATAAAGAAGGCTGTTTATTCAACAGTTTTAGCTGTATAAATTTTAATGAAATATTATTATTTTTATTTTTTCTCCGGGGCTCTCACTTTGTATACTGTATGCGAAGTAGTTTGGGTAAGATCTCATAAACACTCTTACTAGATCTAACTGGCTAACTCACTTTGTTATTTCATTTAGGTCGCTGACGCATATTTAATAATTGTTTGCTTTGATTAAATGGTCATCGTGACATCTGGTTACAAAAGGTTGAAAAAGAGGAGACATAGTCAATGCTATTATACTAATTTATGCATTCGTGGGGGCCGCTTAGGATTGCTTAGTAAAACTAATTGTAAAAAGGTATTGGGATTGCTTACAGCTTATTGGGGAAGTTTATGAATGCTTAATGAGAGTTCTTATAAAGGTAAAGGCACCGTTTGTGATTACTTATTCACACAGCTGCTAATAAAGTAGATATTTAGTATTGTTTATGCTTATTAAAAGTAGAGTGAATTACACCGTTAGTCCCTATACTTTTTTCAAATTTCATACGACATCCAAAAAAGCGAATATTTTTGTTCTTTATCCAGGATCGAGAATATATTACGCTGCTAGTCCAAAATCCTAACAGTCGTTTAGGTTTCCTGTTATCTTGGTCATCATGTGCAAATCACACGAGGGCACCTTTGTCTGAAACATTTTTTTTTTATCATTTTCCTCTTTGATTTGCACTGTAGCTTACTATAGCATCATGTACTTTTTAACTTGCATTTTTTTACTTTTACCAATCCAAAAACATACGCATACTTTTTTCACTAATTAAAATTGCTAGATTATTTAATTCTTCATCATGTGCACTTCTTTCCCTATTCTATTCTACTATATATCATTTGTGGAGGATTTTGGTGCAAGGCACGAATTCCCAGTTTCTATTAAAATATTCTCGGCCCGTAATTTTTATACTACTATTTTGCCGACTCAGTAAATAATAAAAATACGCCGTCACTTCCACCATCTTCCAGATCTCTCCCCAATCTACCGCCTTTGACATATTCATTCAATCATCAGATCAGATTAACACATAACCCAAATCCAAATCCACAAATTTCTGGAGCAACACTCAAGAGACGGATTGAAGGAGTAGAAGAATTAGTTGTGTAAGTTTATCAACCCTAATTAAATCTTTGAATTTGATTATGAGCTCTATTAATTTTGGATGTATTTTCACTTTGCTCACATATGCAACCAGTTTGTTTGGCAAGACCCAGGAACAAGTGACGAAATCCATGAAACTGTGTGTAAAGGCGAGTTTGTTTGAAAGGTAATACAAATTCCTCTTTATTTAATTTTTAGCAATTGATAAAAATTGACGGTCACTTGGGGAAAACCATTGGTCATTTTATCTTCAGTATTGTCAAAAATATAAATACACGTTATTGGTGATGATGAACAATATACTTTGGTGATAAACTTGGTTTTGGTTTTTACTGTGTGGCAGCTCATGGTTTTGGTTTTTGTTTTGCAGGTAACTGACGAAGCTGAAGACGGATATGGGTTGCAATACTAGGCTGAGGTATTATATTTTTAATTTTGGGCTTTTGTTGCGAAATCGAGTGGTTTGTGCAAAAATGTTAGTTTGTGTGTCGTTGTTTGTTTAAGCTTATTTTTGCAATTAGGAGGTAATTTGCATTGGCTTATATCTCATGAGCTCAATTCTTTCTATCTGTATATAATTATCATAAATACCAAATACAAAATACAAAATACAATCAGCCGTTGTTATCACTTTAGCTTACAATTTTATTCGACTAGATAGGTAAAAAATGCATCTAACCTATTGAAACAACATATGAGCCGCGACTAAACTTATGCTAATATCCTTATGCTTACTGTCGTTTTAGGCGTGAATGAAGGAGCAGAAGTGAGATGTGAATGAAGGACCAAGACTTCTCTATGTCAAGGTAAATTAACTTATTAGTATTTATTTAACTGATGCCGAAATTTATTTGTATAGCACTCCAAATGGGTCATATTCCGAGTCCAATAATCAGAAAGGTTTTTCTTTTCGTGAGTGCACAGTGAAGTCAGCATAACGTATAACCATGTATAGTTTTATAGCATGCTAACTATGTATTTTTTTTATCGTGGTCATGAGGGATCAAAGAGAAGTGGTATTATTGCTGCTAAGCTGACTTTTCTTGCTAATATATAAATAGCTTATGTTTAATGATTGATAATGTTGATTTATGTTACATGATGACAAAGAATAATATAATGCTTCTACTTGATTCTTTATTTTACATGATCTATATTAGTGTCTGCAACATAGTAGTTGCCTTTTGACCCATATCATGTTCTATAGATTATCAAGTGTGTTGTTCTTTCTCATCACATGCTTAGTGTGTATGCTTAATAAGTTTTAGATGATATATTTTTAGAGGCGCAACAGTTGCGTTATAGATTTCATGATTTTAGGTACTAATCGTATATTCATAGCTCATATTGCTTAATATAACGGCCTTACTATTTATTAGAAAAATAAGCCACCGTTATATGTTTCCCGTTATTTTTTCTAGCTCTTTTAACCTCCAACCATCATTGCCGCTAAACAAAGTAACAAACGAGATAAACCCCAATTATGTTAGCCATATGTCTTCTGTTTTCCAGAAGAATAAAGACTAGTGCAGACACAAACTACCGAATGCAGGTGAGTTCAAACCTTAATCTCTAAAACTGGTACACTACTAAGTCTTAAGTTAACTCTATTTTTTGTAGTGACACAAAATGAAAAAGAGCGTGTTCTGACTACCATCTCGAATGATATAATTAAGAAAGGATGAAACATGACCTGATGATGAGCCATGAGATGACTCGACAAGTAAATATTCACGAGTTTATGATGCATGCATATTCTTGGGTATATGGATATGGTTGTATCGTATTGTTTTATAAAAATTTAACCAACGAAATTGGATTTTCTGTCATCTTATACAGCTCGCTGAGCTGTGTATTAACAGGCACTAGCTGGTGAAGTTCGTGAGCCAATATTAGTGGCTTTAAAGGGTGTGGCAAAACATGATGCAAAGAGTGTAAGTGTTACTGTTAAGACCCATGTGTATCATTGATGACGCCCAAATACGGAGGCGCTCTACTCGGGTGAGAATGCACTTCTGAAGACTCCTGATTTTTTACTTGGTGAGTAAAGTTTGAAATACATAAATGATACTATATGACCAACTTGGAACTTTTTATGTTAAAACTTACTCTATGCTATTTTTTTTTTAGTATTATACTGAGATTAACGGGTGGTTAATTTCAGGTGCCACCATTATAAACAAATATAGTAACTGTCTTTCCTTGAAAAATTGTATGCCCTGAGATTAAATTTCTTCTTCTCAAATGAAGCCCGTTAGATAGAGATAGTAGGCACAAGGAATCATACAACCATTGTTTCATTTGCCATTCCAGATTTTACACTTGCAACCATCAAAAAAGTTAGCAAACACCCCCGCCGCAACGCGGCGGGTTCCTGCACCTTGCTATATATCATATGTCGATGGAACAGATTCCAAGTTTTATCTTATAATATTGTTCCGATTTTTATATTATTATTGCTCCGCACGTGTAGTTGTAAACGTATTTTGACGGTCCCTTATAATATTATTTACTGTTTTGGGTTGTCTGGGGTATAGTATTTTTGGGCCTCTTGATGGCTAGCCTAAACTCTCGGCCCGTTCTTTTTTTCCCTTTTTTTTGTTTTTTTCTTTCGATCACCATACGGATAAACACTAGACACACTTCGGGTTTCTCAAAATTTGCGAATAAACTTCACCGCCTCTTGCTCACCGACGTTCAGATCGTATCGGAACTCTGCAAACGGCTTCTTCCTTGATCAGTAGTCATGAAGACGTAGGTACACAGGATCATGACCCAATCTTTATTTTTATTGACAATCTTCTTTGGTTCCTCAATTCGAATTCTTTGTTTTACATAATTTTGTTTGTTTAATTAATATTATGGTTTGTTTTCAGAAGTATCAGATTATAACAAGAAAGAAATATGTTGAAAATTGTGTGCGTTAAGTAATATTAATCTTATGTTTGATTAGATATAGTGGTTTCATTAGCTCATGATTTCGTTATTGTTTCACAGGTAATTGCCGAGGTTGAAGAAGAGTGTGGGTTGCAATACCATCTTGGCAGGGCGACCCGACCATACCTACGGTTGCATATTGGGTAATGACTTAGTTTTTGTTTCGTTTATGGTACTTATGTTATTATCTTCTTTGTTTGTTGGTTTGAAGTGTGGTGCATATTAAAGTTGGGGTACAAATGGTATCAGTTTTTTTGGTTTGCTCAGTATACAACATGACAGGTAAGTGTTAAGTGGTTTCGTTTTCTGAATTTTGTTTTAGGTTTCAGTAACCGCGTTTTCAGGTTGTGTCATATGACAGATACGGAGAGGAAGAGTAACAACCCATGGTTTAATCCTTAAATGGAATGTAAGACTGGTAACATTTCTGATTTTCCACACCATTTAATTGTGGGTTTCAATTATTTATAACTATTGTGTTATGATATTTTGTAACAGAGAAGATGAGGATTTGAAAAGGCTTTTCTTTGTGAATTTGAATAAAAAATCGACAAGGAGATGTCATTGGTTAAAGATATTCTTTGTTATGTTTATTGTATAAAATCAGCTACGGGACAAGATGACATAATATTTTTTGTTTACACTTTTGTAATTGATTGGATGAAACAGGTGGAATTAGTGTTGGCAACGTGTTTGATAAAAGTATTGACGGGATAGGTATTGCGGTAAGTTTGTTTTCACCGACTTTAAATTAGTTTTACGTTTAAGTTTTCCTATATTGGTCATGAAATGTCCGTGTTTTCCAAACGAACGATGAGACGGCTGAGGAGTGGTGGAAGTCGTTGGAGAAAGCCGGTTTGGCTGTCGTCGTGCTTCATTCGATTGTCTGTTGATTTTTCGATTCCGAGTTTGAGGCCTCAAAGTGTAAATGCTTTCGTCTTTATTTCTCCTAATTTGTACTTACGGGCCGACTGTCATTTCGTGATGTTGGTTACCATAGCTAATTGATGTTTTCATGTTGCATGCAGGGACTGTTTCTGAAACAGATGAGCTTTGTGAACAGCATCGGTGATGAGGAATAGCAGCAGGTATGGTATTTCAAAGTATCATGTCCGTCTTTAAGCTTCATTAGTTTCATTTACCTTTAGTTGTTTGTCGATTGACAGTGGATGGATGAATCACTTGATTCTATCGCTGCTATTCCTGTCATTGACAACGTTGTTGGAAATGGGCGTACATCAGCTGCCTTATTCAGAGGTTAGGGTTTTACTGCATTTAGTTATATCATAATCAGCAACTGCTGGTGATGTGGTTACAACTACTTGATTTCTGTGACAGGGACACAAATGCGATATGGACCACTCGTGCTACATTTTGGGGCCGGAATCATATGTGAGGACATACCGACTTCTTCCAATACCATGTGGTGTCATGCGCAAGTCCAGTATCACACACGATCCGGTCACAAAGATTGTAGCTTTCAAATTGCAGCAGTTAACTCTGCAGGTTCCATGCTTGGTAGTCGCCAGAACACGCAAACTACTGCATGTATAACATCAGGTTTGACGACTTTATGCATTGGCAGTTTCCATCACTCTCAATATATTAGGATGTGTAACCATGTTGTGTGTGTGTGTGTCTTTCGAATTACAGCCGCTCACAGGAGTGTTTGCAGTGCTCACTAAAGGAGGTTTCATGAAATGCACACAGGTTGGTTCAAATAGTAGGAGACTGTAACTATACAATCTTTGTTGAACATTGGTAACCAGTTACCAGCAATGACATAATGTACAGTAACTTATCGTCAAATATCAGTGTATGTATATAGGCATTAGCCCCTGTAAACTGCAAGCATAAAGCCGGTAGGCTAAACGCTTGCAGAATTTTGTAAACACCAGGTATCTAGGATAGATATGCAGGTGCACAAAGCAGCAAACATAGGCACAAGCATTTTGTAACCATCTTTCCAGCAATATATCTATTCACTTTTGCCTGTTTAAACACAGAAACAGGTTCATCATCAAACAGGTATGAAGGCCCCCGCCGCAACGCGGCGGGTTTCTTCTCCTTGTTATTTTTCAAAGAACCGAGATCCAAACTTTTTACTATTCATAACATTTTTGTTCTTTTTGTTTATCATCAGACTTTTGGTAGTTCAACATCAACCACATGTCCCTCGTTCAATTGTTAAGAAAACATATATAGATTACTACTATTAGATGTGCTCACATATAAACATGTAGGGTGCGTTTAGTTGAGAGAAAATACCCTTGTTTTCCACAAAATGTTTTGTGAAAAACAAGGAAAACAGAGATCGCGTTCAATTTAGTGTCTTCTAATAAAATTCTCTAGAAAACACAAAATTCCTATTTCCAACTTTAATACACAAAACTACAAAACATTTTTTTTTTGTTTTCCCCTATTTTCTATTAAAATACCCCAAATCCGTTTTCGTCAGTTGTTTTACGTTTTCGATTGATTTTTTACGTTTTCATCCATTTTTTTACGTTTTCGTCAGATTTTTTACTTTTTCGTCCGATTTTTTACGTTTTCGTCCATTTTTTATGTCTTCGTCCGTTTTTTACGTTATCGTCAGGTTTTTTACGTTTTCGTCCGTCTTTTACGTCTTTGTCCGTTTTTTTTACGTTTTCGTCCGTTTTTTTTTACGTTTTCGTCAGGTTTTTTACGTTTTCGTCCGTTTTTTTTACGTTTTCGTCATATTTTTTACGTTTTCGTTTGTTTTTTCACGTTTTGATCAGATTTTTTACGTTTTCGTCTATTTTTTTTACTTTTTCGTCAGATTGTTTACGTTTTTGTCAGATTTTTTACGTTTTCGTTCGATTCTTTATGTTTTCGTCTAATTTTTTACGTTTCGTCCGTTTTTTTACCTTTTCGTCATACTTTTTAAGTTTTCGTCTGCTTTTTTACGTTTTTGTCCGTGTTTTAACGTTTTCCTCCGATATTTTTCGTTTTCATCTGTTTTTTTATGTTTTCGTCAGATTTTTTAAGTTTTCGTCCGATATTTTTCGTTTCCATCCGTTTTAGTACGTTTTTGTCAGATTTTTTAAGTTTTCGTCCGATTTTTTACGTTTTCGTCATTTTTTGTGTTTTTGTCAGATTTTTTACTTTTTTGCCAGACTTTTTATGTTATAAAAAAAACAGATGGAAACATCCAAAATCAAACAAAAAAGTACAAAAAATGGACAAAAACGTAAGAAATTTGACGAAAACATATAAAAACTGAAGAAAATATAAAAAATTGGATGAAAACGTAAAGAATCTATCGAAAACGTAAAAGAAGGTCGAAAACGTAAAAAATATGACAAAAACATAAAAAAACTGACGAAAACGTAAAGAAACGGACGAAAACATAAAAAAATCGGATGAAAATGTAAAAAAACTGACGAAAACGTAAAGAAACGGATGAAGACATAAAAAATCAGATGAAAATGTAGAAAAATAGACAAAAACGTAAAAAATCTATACAAAACGAAAAAAAATGGACGAAAACGTAAAAAATCTGACGAAAACGTAAAAAAGCAGACGAAAACGTAAAAAATCAGAGGAAAACTTAAAAAACCTGACGAAAAAGTTAAAAAATGGACGAAAACGTAAAAAGCAAACGAAAACCCAAAAAATCGGACGAAAATGTAAAAAACGGACGAAAACGTAAAAAAGCTGACGAAAATGTAAAAAAACGGATGAAAACGTAAAAAATCTGACGAAAACGTAAAAAAAGAGACGAAAACGTAAAAAAACAAACAAAAACGTAAAATATCGGACGAAAACGTTATTTGATATTATATTTTAATTTTTTAATTTCTTTATTTTCTCGTATTGGATTTTTTTAGTTATTTTATAATTTAGTTGGTTAGTTTGTAATATTTGTTTTTGTGTTTTGATGATGTTTTTATATTATTACTAAGGTGAATAGTGAATTGAGATATAAAACAACACTACTTAAACATGTTTTTTAGTTTTGAAAAATGAAAAACACAAACACATGTTTCTCAGACTAAACGCGTTTTCTAAATTTTCTATTGTTTTGTGAAAATCAAACTCCCCTCCCTTTTCCTACAAAACAAGAAATAAGTAATGAAAAAAAATATTTTCCAACTAAATACGTGCATTTTTTGACGCTAATGAACACGTGACTGGTGGGTGGTGGCTACTTTAAAGAAATAGAAATTACTCGATCTCAATGAAGTACGCATGATTAACTTAAATTGGGTGAAATTACAAAAATCAAAATACGTGGAATAGCCCGCATGTCCTTTTGTCAATCACACTAAGGGGCGAAGCTTTATAGGGGCAGGGGGCGTCCGACCCCCCGAAAATTTTTTTACGATGTAGGGGTATATACTTTTCGTGTAGAAAAATTTCGGTATATTCGGTTTCGACCCCTCATTTTTATTGCGATGTAGGGGGTAGATCCCGACCCCCCACTGAAAAGTGTCAAGCTTCGCCACTGGAAGTATAGAGTTACCTTATAGATAAAAAAAATTAATAATAAAAAAAGGCATAAAAAAAAAACCTTAACGTGTTTCATTTGGAGGTGCTAAACGTGTTTTATTGTAAGTTAAAGACCGGAAGGTATTTAGATCTAACCAAAGAAGATTTTTTTTTTTTTTTTTTTTTTTTTTTAATAATAAAAACATAATAAAAAATAACTCAGATTTACAAAAGAGAACTACAATCTTATAAAGTAAAGAAAACCTCAAAACATGAAAAAAATCTTTTGTGATGTAGGTTTCGGGGGGGGGGGGGGGGGGGGGGGGGGACAGGAGGGTTACGATGGTGGTGGGGTTTCGATGGTGCTAGCGGTTACGATGGTGGTGATGTTTCAGTGGCCTATAGAGATTGTGATGGTGACAGATTATATATGGCGGTAGCTAGAAATTTATACATAGTGGAAGTGAGAATAGTGGAAGTGAGAGTATTTTGGAGTGAAAGGGATGCGCGTGAGATATCAAAAGTAGTTAGGGAAATAAATGTGATGATGTTAAATATGTGTTTGGTATAGAGATATCAAAAGTGTTTTTGTAACCCATTGATGTTTTGGTATAGTGATTATGGTGATTTTTGTTTTTGAATCATTAAGTATCATTGTTTGCTCTTGTTAACTTTTAAAGTTAATAATGAATCAAGATATATTTTGTTGTTTGATTTATGTTTGAACTAAAATATATTTGTGTTGTTTGATTTGTGTTTAACAAAAAACTTAAAGTATTCATGAACATATTAAATAAAATGAAAAATCAAAAACCAAAGGAAGAAGATGAATGTGAGGTTGACAATGAAAAAGGACACAAAAATTTAAAGGAAAAAAAATAAACTATTAAGAATATCATTATAGAAAAAAGTGAAAGTATATTTATAGAAAAAAGTGAAAGTATACCATATTTTTTTTAGAAAAAAGTGAAAAAAAGATTAAAAAAAAGAAAGAAAAAAAAAAGTGGATAAAAAGGATGTGTGTGTTTTTTTTTATTTAGTGAAAGTACAAAAGCTACAGTGCAAATCACAGAGGAAAAAGACAAAAAAATGTTCAGACAAAAGTGCCCTCATGTGATTTGCACGTGAGGACCGAGATAACAAGAAACTCTAACGACCGTCAGTATTTTGAACTAGCGGCGTAATATATTCTCAATCCTGGATCAAAAACGAAAATATTAGCGCTTTTGAATGTCGTATGAAATCTGAAAAAAGTATAAGGACTAACGGTGTAATTTACTCTTAAAAGTGTATTAGAGCATCAGGTGTGATCACTTGATGTAAAACTCAAAAAGGGTGTCACGTCATACTATCATGGCATTTTCCCCTGTCACTACTTTTGTCTCTTTACACCCAAAACTCCTCCTTTATAACTCAAGTCAAAACACCCCTTTTTGGACCCATCATGCCCAATTAAATCACAAATCTCAGGTGAAAAAAAAAAAAAAAAAAAAACTCACTTTGGCATAAGCCATGGCTCTGACTCACTCAATGGAGTGATGATTTGCACACTCTAACTATTGATTGGCACACTAAAAAATACAAGTACAGTGAGCATCCTGTCATATATGTACAAGTGTTTAAAGCATAAAATGGAGTGTGCCAATCAATAGTTGGAGTGTGCAAATCACTACTCCACTCAATGGGGTGTATTTGGCTCAAGCCAAATCCTTGCCACCTTGGAATGGCGCTGATCAAATGCAACAATAGCCGATGCTCTTATAAGCAGCAATTTCAATAAATGACCTCAAATAGTCAATATAGCAATCTAATAGAGACAAAGATAAATATACCCATCCGGCCACCAGACTAAAAGGCCTCATGGACCGTCTAAAAGGTCGCCTTTGTAAGAGTGTGTGTTGGTGCTTATTTACATGAGAAATATTTTATCAAGTCTAACTTATGCATTACCTTAAACTTAGTTAAAATTAGCCAAAAGCCTACAATAGTAAACTGGTGTGAAAATAAGTAAGTGAATGTTAGATGTATTTTGTGTGTTTGTAAAACAAAAGATACGCGGAAGTCAGTTAGTAGTGCCTTATATGGTGCGTTGAAGATGCCTAACAATTCCCTAGAATGAAAGATTCTGAAAAACTTGGTTACGCAAATTCACGAACGGCAAATATATATGTAATTCATGAAGAAGTCTTTTTTTTTTTTTTCTTCTTCTTTAATTTAATTTTACTTTTTTTATCTGAAGAGAACCTTAAAGATATATATCTATACTACTATATAATGTATTTGGGACTATTCTATAATTAGAAAGGCTTAAAAATTCAGACTTTTACTTACTAATTATGGAAACAACCACCCCTAACAATCACCCTCAACAATTTATAATCACTTCAACAACCACCCCCAACAATTTATAACTACCTCAACAACCACCCCAACAACCACTTTCCACCACCTTACCTCCCTCCTCTTCACCCCAACAATCCGCCCCCGCATCGCGCGGGCACCTTTCTAGTAACTACTAAAGAATTGAGAGAGAAATTAAAGACCTATAATATCTGCCATGGTTCGGCCGTTGGTGAATCTTCCGGTGGCACCTTGTGGGAAATCAATACCATAAGGTAGGTAATTAGCTTTAGCTTTTGTCACAAGTTCATTGTTATTGCCACTGTCAACCAACGAGTCTCCGAATATGAAGTAACATGGGACATGTGGTTTTGCGAAGACTGTAAATATTCCAATTTGGACTAACACTAGAAAGACGTGATAATTTGCCATATTTTTTTAGGCGGATAAACTAATACCATCCGAAATGTGTGGAGCTTTATGGAAAGAAAGGATGGTTGGGCGAATCAGTTAGGCAGGATAATTGAGAAATTTAGAACGCTGCCAAATACAAATTGGTGGTAATAACATTTAGCATTTCTTATACGGAGTAATCAGTTCCCATAGTTTTCAAGACATAAGAACTCTAGGAACACACATCTCTACCTTTCTGCTGAGTATATTCAAAATTTGGTTTGCCCACACAAACATATGTGTCTACAGTCTACTTTCTTGTTATGAATTTTATCGATAAATTAAAGTTATTTTTGTGGCAGTATCATATCATCACAACCACTTTTTTTTTTTTTTTTTTTTTTTTGCTGCGAATAATCAGCGGTTGTATATCCCTTCAAATAATAGAAATCACTTTTAACTAGATGATACATATTCTCGGGGAGATGCCTCCGATGACATGCCTAAGTTTTTAACCACAAAGTATATATATACATTGTTAATTATTGCTAACAAGTTATTGATATAGTGTATGATATTCCAACTGGCAACAGCGTTTCAGACAAATAATTAATGGTAATATTTCAGGTGTACGTATTTCATCACGTACGTACAACATTGTTTAATATCATGTACTAATTAAAGATCTAAATATTAGTTTTGAGTCAAATGATGGATATCATATGGGTAAGCATCCGTGGGTAACAAAGCTTTATATGCTCTTGCTGCGATGGCAATATTGGAAAGTTCGGACGGATGGAGAGAATCAAAGAATGTAGACACTGACCGAACAGGGCAGGGTTGTGAATATTTAGTGCATGCCCATACTCCAGTTAATTGGCAACAAATAGGAGTTCGGAATGACACCGCTGAAAAATCCACACAAATGTTAGAATACTAAGAGAATTTAGTTCTGTGGATTTACGCTTAGCTTTAAGTATAAATTTTATCATATAAATGGGATAAAACAAACACTTAAATGGATTAATGGATAAGATTTTTCCATTACTCGGCGAGGGTGAATATATGAGATGACTCAAGATGTGTACCATGTGAAGTTTGAACATGACATCTCTTGTGAGGACATCACGTGTGTGACCTATGTGACCCTGGTGGTGGTTGTGATAAAATGAAACATAAACAAATAATTCAATAATTGTATTGAGGAATTTAAGATATATCCTTCGAACACATGAAGAAATCATTTTACCCAAAATACAACTATTCAGTGGATAATGTATACTGCATTTAAAATATGTTTGGGTAAATATCAAATTTCTAATTTTTGGAGGGTTAAATGTGAAATTGCCCATACACCGGCCCCACCGTGTTGCTAAATTATGCTGTCAAACCATGCTTCATTTCAGGCATCTACCCAAGGGTAATTTACGGTATATAAAAGGTACACTATGCATCAATTGGTTGTATGTTTAAGTTCTTTATACACGGTTTGTGTGATGCATGTGTGAGTTTTGTGTTCAAAAAAGTGTGCAAAGTATTTAAGTGAGATGATTTCTGATAACTTACTTCCTTGTGGATATAAAATGCCTGCAGTGTTGATGAAAGTGAATCTTGCATCCGATTTTTCTTTGTTGAGCTCATCAACAAGAGGCTTAAACTTGACATTGAATAAATTTACTGCATCGTCAGCTGATTGTACGCATGGCTTTCCGTCCGAGCCAAGCTTTTTTACCAGAAGCGGAGTACATCCTATCTGAGTGAGACCAAACAAAGCAATCTTCCTACCTCCCAACCTGTACAATTTCTGTCACAAATCCAAATATATAGACACTTATAAATCTGTCCCAAATTATAAACCATTTAATTAGGCGTTGACGCTAAAGCATATAAAGGGTCCATTTAATCTACACCGTCCAACGATTCTCATCATGATCTAGTTATTTATGAATTAAAGGCCTATGGCCTAGCTGTATGTGAGTGACCCATCAACCAAATAGTTGTTGGCTCAAGTCACATATGTGAGGACGTGAGGTAGTATTTGTGGGATAAGTGGCATAGGTTGTAAATATTTGAAAGGATTGTTAACTTGAAACAAAACGAGGACCATTGCAAATTTTATAATATTGTGAGGAAGATAGTCGAAATGGATTTATTTTAACTATTTACATAAAAAGAACTGAGCAGGAATGATGTTCCTCTACATAGTGAGATTTTTCATGCTCATCATATATGTTGAAAAATAGGAAAATCTTGCTGTACAGAAAAAGATGGGAAAACAGAAGATGGTGAATGTCAATTTTAAAGTAAATCCACATAATCCTTGAAGAAAAGACACAAGTAAGAATATGTGTACCCTTAGTTGTTTACGGTATTTCTTAATAAGAACTTCCGCGTATTGAGTAGGTGTATATTCACGGCTTGTGCTGTAACTCTCGGGCATTAAGTAGTTGTTGATATAATCGTTGCTTCCGATGTTTACCAAATAAATGCATTCTCTTAGAAATGTTATGTTCTGTTTTATGCGTGAAAGGCGTGAAATTGTTGAATAGTGATTATCCAATTGCCTATCCAAGCTGATACGATCACCCTGTGGTGATTTATCATGAAATTAGAAAAATGTCTCAAGTTTATTCAGAATTTCCAAATACAAATGTTACATGTCTCTATCTTGTGACAATACAGTAGCTATGCTTGAAGGAAATTAACCTTTAAATTTCTAGAGTTAGTTTCATAGTTATTCAATGAATTCACATGGAATTTACTTTTAGGGCAAAATGCATAAAAGTGTACGCAACTTACTTTCAATATCCAATTGAAGTATCAAAGTTTTAAAAAGGTTTTTAATTAAAAAAAAATGTATATTAAGCTATCGAAATATAAAATGAGTATGATGTTTCTTAAGTAAATGGCTAATATTGAGAGAAACTTGTTGGTTGCATAAATTTTTATCATGCTTTATACTTAAGTACCTTAAATTGATAAAAGTAAGTTTGATACCTCAATTAAAAAGTGATAGTAAGTTGGTTGTCTTTTCATGCATTTTGCCCTTACTTTTAATGATATCCTTAGCAACCGAAATGAAAACAAAGGGTACCACTTCCTTCACAAATGGTGATTACATTATGACTTCCAGTTTCATCTCGAATACCACAACCACCACTGGCGTAGTTTACGCCTTTGCTGAGATCTTTGTCTTTTGCAGTAGCATATGCTGGAATAAAATCATCAAAGCCTAGAAGTTGACCTGATATCAAACACATAAATTTTAAGAAAATATTATTACTCTATATCTCTCATGTGTAAGATGTGTCCAATCGAGTAAAACGGACTAATTTATTATTATGATAACATTCTCATAATAAGAGTATATTAACACAAGTATTGTGTAACTCTGCCACGCATGGTATACTTATGGCATAATATGTAAACTTCGATGAAAGTTGGTTTTGTTGCCACCATCTAACAATGAACAATCAACTATTTCACTGTCATGTGCCTCTTTTTTTCTAAAACATAATATTTCTATGTATAGTCGGTGTTCAAAAGTACAAATGTCAAACTAAATGCAAAAGAGAGAGAGACCGATATTATCTGCTGATGTTCGACCATTTGTGAACCTGCCTGTAGGACCATTTGGAAAGTCGATCCCATAAGGTGGATAATCCGCTTTCCACTTGGTATCAAGATCATTATTATTGCCACTATCGACCATTGAATCTCCCAATATGAAGTAACATGGGACTTGTGGTTTTTCCGACACTATATATGTTCTGAAGTGCATTAACACTGTAATGACATGAACCGAGAGAAATAGGCCAAAATTATGACCCATATTTTGGTGTGTAAGAATAGAGGACGATGATCAGTTTGAACAAAAAATATTGCAACGGACTTAAGATAAAGGGAAGATAGATAAAAGAGTTAGGCTAAATACTAGAAAATTTGATTTACTAATGCTCCACGTATGTAGTGTCTACCAATCATATTTAGGTTTGGCGTATCAAACTTCACATATGTTTGTTGTAACCAATTTGTTTATGAATTTCTATTTACTTCACAAAACAATTCCGTAGATCGTATATTACGCACCTCCTAATCCTCACATACTACTATACTAGTGTTTTACATTTTCGGTGTTTTTCAATGGTTAAAGTCCTATCTAGTTCAATATATCATTGGCGTTGGTATGAGATAGATCTTATGAACTCATTATACCATATTGTTGTTTTCGTCAAAAAAATAGAGAGTAGTACTAAAACAAATTGATGGATATCGATCCAACCAAAAAATTTTCACTCTTTTAAGCGATGATTAGTTATGCACATTTGATCATGGAAACAGTTACACATTTCGTTTGACATCATGTCAAAAGACAAGTGCATTATTACAATAAAACATGAGTCGTATAGCTAGTCATATTAATTTAAAGTTGAGCCAAATAATTTATATCATATGGATAAGCATCACTGACTGAGACTGCTTTATAAGATCTTGTTGCTATGAAGATATTAGAAACTTCCGTGGGATGAGTACCGTCGAAGAATATACACATGCTCCGAATAGGGAAAGGAACTGAGTTCGGAATGCATTGCCAATCGTCCCTTACTTGACAACAAGGAACACTTGGTAGGTGCAAATCTGAAATTTAAAATATATCGTAAAACACTGATTGAACTCGGTAATATCATGTATAACATCGAAACAGTGATTTATTACTTTAAACTTGATAAAAAAACGAATTAATTTCTATTAAACAAAATATTGATAACAATGTCAAAATTTTATCACAGTTTACCTCCTAGTGGAGTTAAAATGCTTGTAAGGTTGATGAAAGTGAATCTTGCATCTGTTTTATTATTGTTGAGCTCAAGAACAAGGGGCATAAGTCTATTATTAAATAGCTCTACCGCATCATTAATTCTCTGTACGCATGGTCTCCCATCCGTGCCGAATCTGTCTATCTGAGCTGGACTGCACCCACTTTTTGCCAGACCAAACACCACAATCTTTCTAGCTCCCAAACTATACAAAGTCTGTGTACCGTTTAATATAACAAAGTCACCCGATGAAATAAGAAGGCTGATAACATGTGTTCCTCTTCATACCCGAGAGTATGGATGAGAATGCATAAATCAACGTTTACGGAATTCACATTAGGATTAAATGACGCGTTGACAGAAGAAATAAGTTACAAGATATTTACCTTTAGTTGTCGAGAGTATTGTTTTATAAGGACGTCTGCATATTGATCCTTTGTATACAATTGGCTTGAATTGTAAAAGTCAGGCCTGAAATAGTTGTTTATGTAGTCGTTGCTTCCTATATTTATAACATATATACATTTTTTTAGTGGCGTCATCTTCTTTCGAAACCGGGATAGTCTTGAAACTACTGACTTGTGACGACGTAATTGCCTGTCAAGGCTGATCCGATTACCCTGTGACGAGATAAAACAAATTAAACCACTAGAGACTCATAAATCATGTTAAATAAAACTTTAGAAGTATAACTACCTATTGATTATTCATTATGTTTATATGTACACAGAATATATAATTATGTATGTATTGTGAAGCTAAAGTCTTCTTGGGATCGGTCTTACATACTTCAATTTGTCAATATTCTATTGCTTACAAATGGTGATTTTCATGATTTCATATTGCACAACAAAAAGAATGAAAATGCTGGGTACAACCAGTCTCGTCGCAAATAATGATTACCAAATGAGTTCCTGATTTCTTTAGAATTCCAGCACAACCGCTGCCGTAGTTTACACCTCTGCTGATTTCATCATTAGATGCAGTCGAATATGAAGGAATAAACTTATTGAAACCTAGAAGTTCGCCTGAATTAAACAAGCGATATGTTATTGTTGCATATATTTTCATACACACAGACAGAGACAGTGAGAAACAAGGTGCAGATATAACTATATATCAAGTTATTAACATTTCTTTTAATCGAACATATCATATTCAATTCCCACCACGATTTTAATTGTATATTCATCAAACATGCTCATAATCAATCTAAAGTTGTGTTCATTAAGTGCTTGAACACAACAATATCCCTTAGTTAATTTAACTTTTTTGAGCAACTCTTAATTTGGATTTATAATTTAGGTTTCACATGCTCAACATAATATGAGCTGGGACATATTCTAAGATATAGAATACCCTTATGATATAATGATATGAAATAGGAAGGTAACAAATTAGGGGCCTGATTAACTAGACTAGGAAAGAATACTGTTGGTAATCATTTGTACAGAGTGTCAATTTGCATACATGATGTTGTGTTTCAGGTCTTTCACAGGTGAAGGATTATACCGTTAACAAATAATAAAATGTTGCACGTGTGTACACAATTATTTTACAGTTTTATAACAAAATAAATAAGTTCTCTCTGAACATATAACTAAAATTCACATAACCAAAATTATGGATATTCCAAAAAGTTATCATAACCATCACTGCATTATTTGTATGATGTATGGGTATACACTGTACCAGTATTATGTGTGTGTGTGTTTTGGGAGAGAGAAAGAGACCGATGACGTCTGCCGAGGTTCGACCATTGGTAAACCTGCCTGTATAATTCTCTGGAAAATCGATCCCATAAGGTGGGTAGTTTACTTTACACTTGGTCTTTAGTTTATTGTTGTTGCCATTATCGACCATCGAGTCTCCAAATATGAAGTAACATGGTACTTGTGGTTTAGATGGTTTAGAGGAGAGTACAAAATTATTGAAGTTTAATACAACTATGAGAACATGGATGGAGAGTACTAAGCCATACATGTGATCCATTTTAGTTGAAATTCAAAAATCGTTGGGGATAGTTTTGAATGCAAAATGCATGATACCTAAAAGAAGGAGAGAATGAGTGGCGGAGAACTGATTTTTTGATGAAACTGAGAATATTAATTTCATATATATTTTCATTCATGATTAATTTCATGCATACTAAAAATGCTATCTCTTAATGCATAATATACAATATTTTTAAAACATGTTTAAGTATCTAATTTTAAGAAGATGAGATATCACTGTGTGCAAAATCAGTTTATTGTACAAGCAAAATGGTAATTTATGACCATACTATTTTGGGTTAATGAAAGAACAATTTATTTTACAAATTTTAAATAGTTTTCATTTGGCAACTTCAACGGAATTGGGGTCATTTGGCAACTTCAATTGCTTCAGCGTCAAGATTTTATGGTTTGAAAATTATGAGAGTTAAGAGCATCCACTATGGTGGTTTTTAAATAGGTCTAAGACATTTTGAAGAGGTTTACAAATTTGTGAACCATAGTGAGAAACCATTTCAATCCTAGGTGAAATGAAAAGGTCTAAGATCTTGGAGAGGTCTAAACTATTTTTTAATTTCTTTCTTATTTTTCTTTTTGAAAATGTTTGTTATGTTTTATGTATGAAAAGCTTTATGAATAGGTTTATCCATAGTAGAAATATGTTTATAGCATGAAAATGTTTGTAAATTGATGATGTATTAATTGTATAAACCTTTTTAGAGGTTTATAATAGTGGATGCCCTAATGACTCCTCATCTCATTTCAATTATCCTAGGCATGATTCCACTCAATTGTAATTGACCTAATATAACCTATAGATGGAATGTTTAAATTAATGTATGTAATCTAAGTGGGTTTATGCAAGTCCTATGTTGGAGGTATCATGATTGTTCTATATTGTCTAATCCTAGTCTCAATTGCATAAACACTCAATCAAAATTGAAAAGCCCCAATTCAATTTTAGTGCATAAATCAACCCTAGACTCAAGATTAATAAAAAATTAGAGTTAATTGACTTATACTAGATGTTAATAAAGTGGTAGTGGTTGATGATCTTGGAAACTTAATGCCTTGAAATGATTTTTAAAGGATGTAATTGAATCTTGGGTTGTGAGGTTTGGTTTTGAGAGATATTGTAGAAATTGGGAAAGTTTAAAAGTGAATTGTGAGGGAAAAGAAGACTGAAATACGAGTTGTATTAGACACATGGTTCAACGGTACCACTAAATATAGTCGTGTTGTTATCTGCTGAGACGGAATTCTGTCCCATTTTGATTTTTGACGAACAAATCTCGCTTATTTAGTGAGACTTCTTGACATGAGGAAAGAATTTATACCTAATAAATTCTTGTTACGGAATGAATAAGACGAGACGAGAGGACAATACGAGGGATGACTTCAACATTTCCAAGAAAATACATAAATAGTCATTAGAGGAAAAATACGAGGGATGACCTTAATATTTCCAAAGAAATATTTAAATAGTCATAAAATTTACGGGATATGTTCCATCATTCCTAGACCTAGACGAAGATAATTGAAGGATTCACATTTGAGAGGTTTGGTCAGGATGTCAGCGATATTGTCTTGAAAGGGAACTTTCTCAATAGAAATGTTTCCTTTTTGGACGTTCTCGCGGAGGAAGTGGTGACCAATTGCGATGTGTTTAGTGCGAGAATGTTTAACAGGGTTTTTGCTCAAGTAAATAGCACCTTTGCTATCACACATATTAGGGATGTCATCTAGATGCATGTCTTAGTCTATAAGAGCTTGTTTCATCCATAGTGCTTGTTGACATGCCTTTCCGGTGCTTACGTATTCGGCTTCGATCATGGAGATAGCAAAAGTTATTTGTTTCTTGGAGAGCCAAGAAGTTATACAACAACCCATGAAGGTACAAACGTCACTCATACTTTTTCGATCCACATAATCTCCCACATGATCAAAGTTGGCATAGACAACAATTTCTACACCGGTCCCCTTGGGATAAAATAGTCCCATGTTTATAGTGCCTTTAATGTATCGGAAGATAAGCTTAAGCGCTTCAAGATGAGAGGTTTTGGTATCCTCTTGGAAGTGGGCACAAAGGCAGACACTAAACATGATATCGGGCCTACTTGCCGTTAAGTATAGCAAACTACCTATCATGCCCCTATACTTAGTGTTATCCACAAACTCACCTTCTTCATCTTTCGTGAGTTTTGTTTCCATGGACATAGGAGTTTTCATGGGCTTAGACTCTTCTAAACTAAATTTCTTAAGTATATCTATAATATATTTAGATTGATTAAAGAAGATGCCATCTTCCATTTGTTTTATTTGTAGACTAAGGAAGAAATTTAAGTCACCCATCATGCTCATCTCAAACTCGCCATGCATGATCTTAGAAAAGTCATTGCACAGTTCTGGACAAGTTGAGCCGAATATAATATCGTCAACATATATTTGAAAAATGACGAGATGTGAATCTCGTTTCTTCGTGAAAAGTGTGTTATCAACCATTCCCATGGTGTATTCATGTTTAAGCAAGAATGTCTTTAGTTTATCATACCAAGCTTTAGGGGCTTGTTTAAGACAATAGAGTACTTTCTTGAGTTTATAAACATGATTCAGTATTTCGAAATCAATGAATCCCGGAGGTTGTGCTACGTATACCTCCTTGTTGATAAAACCATTTAGGAATGCACTTTTCACGTCCATTTGATATAACTTAAAGTCTAAAGCGCAAGAATAGGCAAGGAGTATCCTAACAGACTCCAATATAACTACGGGTGCATACGTTTCATTGTAATCTATTGCCTCCTGTTGGTTATAGCCTTGTGCTACCAACCTAGCCTTATTCCTAGTTGTGATGCTAATTTCATCGAGTTTGTTTCTAAATACCCACTTAGTTCCAATGATAGTTTGATTCTCAGGAGGAAGTACTAAATCCCAAACTTGGTTTGCGGTGAATTGATTTAACTCTTCTTTCATGGCAACAACCCAACTTTTATCCTTAATCGCTTCACCGATACTCTTAGGTTCTACGGTTGATATAAAACAAAAGAAGTTACTTTTGTTTTGTACTTGTGACATAAGGGTTCTTTGATTTAGGTTACCTATGACATTTTCTATTGGATGGTTCTTGATTCCTTAATATTGACAACTTCATCAAATTCAACTATTTCATCCTCAATGTCATTATCTAAGGTTTTCTTGCCATTGACCTTAATGGCTTCTTCCTCATAAAAGTCATCATCCACCAAGGGTGATGTCTTAGATGGTGCAGGACTTTCATCGAATGTCTCGTTGAGTGACTCTTCGACTTTTATTGTTTCTTTGTTTAGAACAACGTAGGCTTTGCTATTTTGGGAGTAACCTAGGAAAATACCTTCGTAAGACTTTGGGTCAAACTTGGTGAGGTAATCTTTTGTGTATAATATGAAGCATTTGCTTCCAAACACTCTAAAGTAATCAAGAGTGGGTTTTCTCCGTTTCAAGATCTCGTGTGGTGTTTTTCCTAGAATTGGTCTAATCAAGATCCTATTAAGTATGTAAGTTGAGTTGTCCACCGCATTACACCAAAACTTTTGCGGTATTGATTGTTCATTCGATATCGTTCTACTCATCTCTTGTAGAGTATGATTTTTTCCGCTCAACTACCCCATTTGATTGTGGAGTGCGTGGAGCCGAGAAATTGTGTGAAATTCTATTAGCATCACAATATACTCCAAATTGCACTTCATTGTCAAATTTCCGATCATGATCCGTCCTAATTGAGACTATTGTACACCCTATTTGATTTTGGACTTTCTTACTAAAGATTTCGAATTCCTCGAAAGCTTCTGGCTTATTCTTAAGAAATCTAGTCCAAGTATACCTAGAGTAGCCATCTACTATCACTAAGGTGTAGTAATTCCCTCCGTAGCTCCGTATGGCAGATGGACCGAATAGGTCCATGTGGAGTAGTTCTAGTCATCTAGAGGTCGAGACCATGTTCTTAGCTTTGTGTCTAGAGTGAGTTTGTTTTCCAACTTTACAAGCATCACAAAAAGTGTTTATCAAACTTAAGCTTAGGTAGGTTTCTAACTAATTCCTTAGACGTCAATGATTGAATCAAGCACATATTGGCATGGCCTAACCTTCTATGCCATAGAGTGGGTTTATCATCTAAGGTTGCTAGGCAAATCTTATCTTGAGGCTTATTTCCTATTTTCATAACCAATAAGTCATTCTTCCAAACTCTTTTGCCTATGGTTTTACCATTCTTAATGATCTCACTACCCACTTCGGAAAATATAACTCTACACTTATTGTCAATCATTTGACTAATACTAAGCAAGTTAAATCCTAAGTTATCTACGTGCTCAACATTTCTAATAGTAAGGGAGTCTTAAGTAATCGTACCTTTGCCTATGATGTTGCCTTTAAGTATGCTAACAAAAGTGACATTTAATCCGTTGTAAGCCTTATATGATGAGAATAGAATTCGGTTTCCCATCATGTGATTATTACAACCACTGTCCTTGACCAATTCGTCGGGCTCCAATTCGATTCCCAAGCATATTTCGTTAGAAGTTTGAGCCATAAGACATGTTTCGTCGTTGGGCTTATCTTCCTTTTTGTTGAAAACTAGAAGGGGGTTGAATAGTTTATCGGTTTTTAACTTGATTAACTTTGTTAACTTTACATGTAATCAACAATCAAAACTAATAAAAAATAAGTAATGTGCAAGAGTAAAGTAAGAAACGATCAAACCATAACACGAATGTTTATCATGGTTCAGCTACAAGGACTCTTTTTCCTTGCCCTACTCCATGTCCCGAGTATCCAACTCGAGAGTATCCTTCACTAGTCAAATAGCTCCTTTCACCAGTGGAGAAAACCTTACAAACGTCGCTTACACTTTATCCGGTACAAAGCTAAATACCGGGTTCAAGTTCATGGTAGAACCAACCTAACGCCGCCTAAACAATATTTCCGACACTAAGCGAGATGTCGAGTTCTTTTATAAGGGTACAACCACTCCCGGCACTCTATTTATTTTGAGGACTAAAATACTAACCGATCACTATAGATAATATACAAACAAATGATGTATAAACTATAAGAGTTTGCACAATGCAAACCAACCAAGTCTTGCAACGTTGTGTTGAAGCTTGTAAACTTTTCGGATGAACTTGTGGACTTCTTTGCTTCAAATGAGGATCACACAAATGAGATACGACTGAGTTAGATGAAAGAAATGAGAGTGTATGTGTAAAGTATAGCTAAAAGTGATGAAGGATTTCTTGGATGTGGCTTGCTATTTATAGGCAAGAACTTCAGCACAATCACGGATCAGGCGGAACCCTTTTGAGGGTTCCGTCCGTGTAGGACTTTGGTTCTGCCAGAACAGACAGCAAATCACCTAGAAATCTTTCCATATCTTTGTCAAGTCTAATCAAGATCATTCAAGGTTAACTTGTAAGATATGTTGAGTGAGAATCTAACTAAGATATGTATGAAATCTTACAAGGTCAACTTGATAAGACATGTATGATGCAATGCATGATGTAAACATATATTTCCAATTTTAAACTTTTACTTATATGAAAGTGAACTTGTAAAATTATTTTTGTATCAACTTGGAATAATGTTTGTATGATGTGTTTAGTAAGTAATTGAGTTACTAAAGATGTTTAAAACTTCTAACTCAATTAAAACACATTATTTAGTAAAATTTACTAAATATGTTTTGACACTTATAATTTTAATAATGACTCATGTAGCAAATGTAATGTTTACTTAGAAAGAAAGTTTCTATATGTGAGACTTATACTATAGTTATACTTTGCTAGAAAAAAGCTTATACTTTGTCTACAACAAAATATTAGCAAAGATCGTAAAATATAAATAACGTTTTTAGACGATATTTGTATTAACACTTTTCTTCTTCAAAGCTATCACTGCAAGAGCCTCCCACAAAAACTCTTTGATTGTCGGTTCTCGGTGGTTTAAGACACTCTACGATGAGGTGATTTGGATCTCCATATCTAAAACACTTCCTATCACTTTTTCCTTTCTTATCATCTCGATTCTTTGAGGACATTTTCTTTTCATCACGAGGTTGTCTCACAAATCTACCTCTTCTTCTAAAGAATTACTTAAAGTCTCTAACCGCTAATGTATACTCCTCATCTTCACTATCACAATCCGAACTTTCCTCATCACTAGACTTTTTCTTGGCCTTCAAGGCTAGAGATCTAACTTTCTCACTTTTGCCTTTTACTATGTCAGAATCATTCTTGATTATCATTTCATGAACTTTCAAGTTTCCTATAAGTTCATCAAGTGATAGTGTCGCCAAGTTCTTTTATTCTTCTATGGTGGTGACCTTTGCTCTCCATTTGGGGTGTAGAGCCCTAAGAAACTTCCTAACATAGTTCTTGCTAGAGTAACTTTCAGCAAAAACTTTAAGACTAGTACTAATAGTATTAAATCTAACAAAATCATCATCAATAGATTCATCTTCTAGAATGGAAAATTGTCCATATTGTTGAACAAGAAGATCAATCTTGTTCTCTTTGACTCGATTATTACATTGATGAGTGACTAACAAAGTTTTCCAAATCTCTTTTGCCGTATTACACATAAAAATTCTTTCAAATTCCTTTTTCAGCCAAGCATTGTACATTACCATCTTCCTTACATGATCTACATGATCTACACAATCAACACAATCTAACCTTGATCCACTTGATCAACACACTATCAAACTAGCTACAAGAGATCTCCAAGATCTCAACAAGATCACAATGTTCAACACAATAAGACTTGAACAAGACTATGAAAATCATACATCTATAAAAGGTCAACAAAGTCCTTAATGAGAAACATCCTCCTAAAGCAAGTTCTATGGTTGGTGAGGATGAGAAAGAGCGTATAGACGCTCAAGAATGTTTTGGAGGATGACGCGGGTTTCATCTTGAACTTGGTGAAGCATAGATTTTATGCTATCACAAATTTTGATTGTTCGCTTACAATGCGAGCAACCACGATGAGGGTTAGGTAGGATAGGGTTAGTGGTTGATTGTGGTGATGGTGGAACACTCGTGGTTTGTTGTTTTGTTTCTGGTTCTACAAAGGATGAGATCAAGGCGGTTTGGAATTCCATCGCTTGATGGAGGTGTGTATCTATCATGCTTTTAAAAGCATACAAGTTTTCGAGGTGATCATTGATCTCCTCATGGGTATTTGGTGGATTATTCCACAAGGATGTCTCTATTTTCTTGTAGGAAGGAAACAAGGATTCAAATTGTTGAGACTGGAATTGAGGTTCTTGAGGTGGTGCTTGATGTTGAGGTTGATCATTTTGTTGGAAGTAAGGTTCTCCATATAGAGGACCATGGATGTCTTTGTAGATGGGATGAAATAACGTTGGTTTTGGTTGTGGTGGTTCTTGAGGTTGAGATGATTGTGTTTCAAATGGTTGTGGTTCCAATGGTGGTGGAGATTGTGATTTTGGAGAAGGAATTTACAAGTCTTCAAGAAATGGAAGAGGTGATGATGGTGGGGTCCCAAAAAGTTCCATGGGTTCTATCTTAGGTGATTTTGGAGGTGTTGGTGATTTTGATGGTTGAGTAGGTGCCGATGGTGGTATTGGATCAATTAGTGTTTTTGTTGGTGGTGGAGTGGTTGTGACATTTTGTGATGTCGGTGATGGTGTAGGAGTGACAAGGTTAAGGAAATTTTCTTCCTTGATGGGTGATGATATGATTAGTGGTGATTCATCTGAAGATAATGAGTTTAAGTTGATGGTTGAGTTAAAGCAACAAGTTTGACGCTAATCCTAGCGGTTCTTCTAATGGGTCGAGATGGTGGTGATGAGTTGTTGGACTTTGTCATGGTGATACAAGGATGCTAATGAGATGTTTAAGATGCAAGAAGGTGATGGTGAGGTGTGAGTACAAACTATCCAAGATGGATCAATTTATAGAGTTGAAGAATTTTGGAAGGAGTGTTTGGATTTGATGTTCTACCATATAAACTTTGAGGTTTCTAATGATTTGGATGATTTATCAAGGTTGTCAAATCATTGGAAGTCAATCCAATGGAAAATGGTGTTGCAAGAAGACTAAGATATGCACTAAATACTATGTGGTCATGTCAAGTGATTTGGATCAGATGTTCCACGGATTCCAAGGACCCTTTTGGAGGGTTCCTTCCTTTATGTAGAAGGGTTCCTTGGGTTAATTTGTTTAAATTGGATTTTTGGCGAGAAGAGGTTTCCTATTGGTTCTAATGAGCAAAAATGATCCTAATATGTTTAATGAAAGTTAAGAAAGATGTTTCTCACTAAAGAAAATGATTTGGTGTTTGAGAAATTGTTGAGAAAGTGAGAAAGTGTTCGACAAAAGTGCAAGTACCACTTGTGCTCTTTCTATCAACTTAGTCACCGGCATGGTCCGAGTCGTCATACATTATGGATTCTATTCCCATTCCTTTGGGACACCATATTCCAAGGTGTATAGTACCTTTGATGTATCTAAACAATCGCTTCAAGATGGATTGTTATAGAATCTTCTTAAAGACGAGTAAATAGACAAGTACTAATCACAATGTTGGATACTAGTCATGAGAACAAGTAGACTTCCAATCATTTCTCTATGGTTAGTATTATCTATGGATTCACTTATATCATTCTTGGTAAGTAAAAGGAAACTTAATTCATTGTATACTTATGAAGAACTAGGAATGTCTTAAGTGATTATACCTTGCTTTTGGAGCTTGCTTAAGATTTTAAAGAGCTTTTACAGGTTATACCCTTGTGTTATGTTTCTTGACACTACATTATCTTTATCTATTTAGAAAGGTCCATTTTGTTCCAAAAATGGTTTGACTCTTTGGTTGACGAGCTAATGTCCAACGATCATTTTTATTAAATTTGTTTTATTCCTAATTATGACTCATGATTTATGATTTTGTCTATATTGTTCGACTCAACGGTTGACACAAGACAAAAGACGTTACTTACATTTTGAACTTCTGTTCTTAATGATCTTCCATTAATAATTCTCATGATACTATCTAATGGATGACTTTTAGATTGACAATTTTTAATAGTTCATTTTCCTTGTCATTATCCAAGCGTTCTTGTCTTTACCATTATTTGACTTTCTAAGTCATCATCTACCAAAGGTGATGCCTTAGAAGGAGGTAGATTTTCGTCGAATGTTACGTTCAATGATTCCTTGATTCTTTTAGATTACCATGATTAAAACAATATAAGGTTTGCTATTTTGTGAAAACCCAAGAAGTACACCTTCATAAGACTTTGTGTCAAATTTGATGAGATACTCCTTGGTGTTAAGTATAAAGAATTTACTCCAAAATACTTTAAACTATACGTTATTTATCTTTGTTTTATTCGTATGGATTTTTATTTAAGAGTGGTCGAATAGAGACACGATTTGAAATATTAGTTGTTGTGTCAAAAGGTGTTACATTAAAACTTTTGTGGAGTATCAAATTTGCAAGCATCACAAAAGTGTTGGTCATCTTATCACTTAGGAGATTCTTAGTTAGCTCACTTGTATGCAAAAGTTAGGTAAGTCTCACTCAAGTGTCTATTCCCAAGAGTTTAAAGAAATGAAACACCTTATGTCTCCCATATGTTATCATGTGAAAATCCTTTGACCATAGTGGTTCCAATTTCCGTTACAACCAAATAGGAAGACAAACTACTTATGATATGGACAACTAATACTCCGAAAGATAAATCCTAAACAAGAAACATTTTTTAGTGAGTTAAACGAGATCGTACATTTTGAGTTACATAGAGAAGCTACCAAGAATGACATTCATTGTGCATATCATCCTATCTTGTAGAAAATCTTGGATACTCAAATTCTCAAGAATCCGAGATGGTTAGTCAAACATATTAAGCGACACATGATAAAAATGATGTCAAGAAGTATAAGAACATTTGTATTCTTTGACTTTTTATCACTTACTTTGAAGAATGAGTTGCTTCTAAATTTCTCTCCAAGGCTTCACAAACATTATTTGTTTTGACTTACTAGTTGATGGTGTATTTGAGTTAAATCCTAACCCGGTTTTATCGTTAAATGACTTTTGACTATTTAATAGGTTTTCAAGAGATTTTAAGCTTTCTTCAAATTTAGCTAACATTTTTCCGTTTTCATTTTGTCTTTTAATTTCATGTTTGTAGTCTAGACATATTTTGCATTCTAGATCAATCTCAACATTATTCTCTAGTCTAGACATTTTATCTTCTAACATTATTTCTTTTTCAAAATTGTTCTCAAGAGGACTTGTGGGTTCATTGTTAAAGATTGTTTTTAGGTTCATGTTACTAAAATATGTAGACTTATTTTCTAGTTTAGAGAATTCTAAAATGAATGTGTCAAAGCAAAAATATCCGGTTTAGGTTGTACCTTTCTTGTAGTTTTATCTATTCAACAATCACAAACCAGATAGTTGTTTACATCTTCGTCCGTGTCGCTCCATGATTCGTAAGTGAGTTCTCTTCGAGCTTGACACATGTTTTCTTCATCACTAATACCTTCATTAAAAACATTTAAACTCGTAGCACTTGTATTTACTTCAACTAAGTGTCTATCCGTTAGTTTTTCTAAGATCACTAACTCATATGTAAGATCAAATTGATCATCCTTGACTTGACATATTCCTTGATGAAAGTTTGAAAGATTTTTCCAAATATCATTAGCCGTTTGACAAAAATATACTCTTTCATATTCAAGCTTGGTAAAGCTTTATAGATTATTATTTTAGCTTTAATGTTTTTGTCAACTTTGAGATAATCATCTTGATTTTCAAAACTTGTTTTTGTTGGTTTAAAATCACCAATGGAAATAATATGCCAAAGATCTTGATCTATTGATCTTACATAGTTTTCAAATTTATTTTTCCATTCAAGAAAATTTTCTTTTTCAAATAGCAGTGGCCTTTGTGTAGATTGCCCTTCTTTAAAATTTTCAAAATTTATGGATCGATCCAAGTTTTAAAATACAATATATTTTAAACATCTTGAGTAACATAGCTCCTGATGCCAATTGTGGAAAACTAGAAGGGAAGTTGAATAGTTTACCTGTTCTTAACTTGATTAACTTTGTTAACTTTACGTATAATCAACAATCAAAACTAATAAACAATAAGTAATGTGCAAGAGTAAAGTAAGAAACGATCAAACCACAACACGAATGTTTATCGTGGTTCAGCTACAAGGACTCTTATTCCTTTCCCTACTCCACGCCCCGAGTATCCAACTCGAGAGTATCCTTCACTAGTCAACAAACTCCTTTCACCAGTAGAGAAAACCTTACAAACGTCACTTACAATTTATCCGATACAAAGCTAAATACTGGGTTCAAGTTCAAGGTAGAACCAACCTAACGTCGCTGATGAGTGTGTAAATACTCATCATTTTTACCATTCCTGAGCTGCCAAAACATCTAAAAACACTCAATATCATATCAAAATAGTGAAAATATCCCAGGAAAGTGTTTTACATGTTTCGAATGCAAAAATATCAAAAATAGATGAAAAACGCACAAAGTTTGCATAATTGGCAGTTTCAGTCCCTCATCTTTCAAAAGTTGTCAAATTTAGTCCCTAGCTGTTCTAAAAACTTGAAAAAGTCACCAAAGGCCCTTATAAATAAAAAAGTTACACAAATAGTCCTTTGGTGCAAACTTTCACAAAATGTCAAGTTTAGTCCCTAAACTTTGGAAATTGTCAAAAATGGTCCCTGGGATATTAAAAACTTTGAGAAAAATAAATTTTGTCCTTGCACTAACCTTTTATGACAGGATTGGTCCTTGGTGGAAAGTTTGGCGAAAATTACACAAATGGTCCCTGAAGTTTGAAAGTTTGGCGGTTTTAGTCCCTGGTGAAAATAAATTGGAAAAATCATTCCAGGGCCTTACACTAATCATACTTTGGTATAATACACCCTTTGGAATACTTCAAGAACATGCCAAAAATAGTCCCCAAACTTTACCAAAATTACAAAACTAGTCCTTGTGTAAACCAAAACCAAACCGGACCTAAAATTAATAATACTACTCCTAAACCATAGTCCAGTCCACCGCAACCCAACCCTTTCCTAATCTTTGGCCCATGTAGCAATCCAGCCCACCAAAGCCCTAAATAACTAATACCGGGGTCAAACTATTTGACTTGGTCAAATACCGGTCAACCCCTTTCTCCTTCCCCTTTTTCCCTCTCACCACAATACCACCAAACCATCCCCTGGTATTGCTCCGCCTCCCACCACTTGCAGAGACATCATCACAAACCCACATCCCTACACCTACCTCACATCAAGAATTAAATGCCACCCCCCCCCCCCCCTTTGTCTGAATTCCAGAATCAATTTGCAAAAGGCTTTCCCGCCAAAATACGTGGAGGCTTGAGAGTGGATCAACAAAGCTACAAAGTGATGGGAAATGATCAGAGGAGTACAAGAAACCCTAATCTTCAAGTATAAATAGCAGAAGAGTGCAAGGAAGAAAGTAGTTAGTTAATTAGTAGTTTTTTTTATGTCGAATTTAGTGTAATTTAAATTTCTATTGGTTTCTCAAGATTTTAAGCACTGTACTAGTTTACTTTAATGTAATTTCAAGTTTTCAAGCAATCAATTTCAAGTTTTATTTGGTATCTCAGAATTGTGCCATTTTCACTTTTATTTTGAATTTCTTAGTGTACTAAGTTGTGGTTATCATTGAGTGTTTATGGATTCTTAGGCCACATAAGCTCCCCTTAAGCTTATTCAAGCTTTTAGAGACTCTTAAAATACTGATTAGATAAAGAAAATCAAAAATATAAAAATAGTCAACATTGGTCAACTGTCTTGTTCTAACTTGTTTTCAGGTACTGAGGATCAAAAATGAGCAAGATTGGAGTGAAGTTTGGCCTATCTAAAGATAGGTTTCATAAGGAAAACCCTCTGTTCATGCTGAGGGTAATCTTGTAAGACTTGCTCATTTTGAAATTTCTCTAAAATTTTAATATCTATTGATCTCTGTGATTGATTGTTGTTGTGTGTAATTTATGTCTATTAGTTGTTTAGATTGATTGTGTGTTAAAATTAGTAGCTTATAATTAGTTATCTTTTGTTAAACCATAATCTTTGTTCAAACTGCCTAATTAGCCTTATATTGTTTTCTTGTGACTTAGTGTATGTAACCTGTGTTTCTGAGTTTTTAATCATCTTAGGGAATCATATTTAAGAGTTTGGAAACAGATTTGTATGCTTAGTAAGTGAAACTCATTAAAAATCTTTTATAACAGTCAATTTGAGGGTGTTTGGATTAGAGTGGTTTGCCAGTTTAGCTTGTGTTTCAGTAGGTAATATTTGTTTAGACATTACTCTTAGGGTATAACTAAGCATATTAGTCAGAAAATTTAGTAGGTTGAAGCATAAAAAGTCAAATTAACTCTTTAATCAATCAACAGTTAACTGTGGGTCATTTTAGGTTAGTATAATCAATACATTGGTAGCATAACTTGGTATTTAGCTTAGAATAGTTTCACTTTAGCTTTATCTTACATTTTCAGTCATAAAAGTGCAAGAGAATTTGGATTTAGTCAAACTAAGTTTGCTTTTCAAAAAGTCAAATTGCCCATTCTCAGATTTTTGCAAAAGTTCCAAGATTAATTGTGATTTATGTGTTTGGATTGAGAAGCTGAAACTTGTTGTAGTTACACACCACCACCTCAACTTTTGAATCCCACATTAGCTTGATTTTTGTGAATTTGTGTGTGGGCTCCACAAGCCCTTGTACTGAGTTGCAGGGAAGAGGCCTTCCCCTGCACCAGCAGACCTTCACCACACCACCAACTTTGGTGGTGGTTGTAGACCTCCCCAGTGGTCCTTAGTGGTTCCAATTGGTTTTTCCCAACCCCCCTCCTACCAGGGAACAAAACTTGACCCTTAGTTTGACCTAGGACCAAGTGGACCCCACCTGAAATTCACTATTAAGTCTGTCCCTATTCTGTGTTTGTACTCAGTTTGATCAATTGCTTATTTGGTTTCAATCTGCTTATTTGTGATCATTGTTTGTTGTTTCTAGCTTATTTGAGTTAGTATAACTTATTTGCATCAAGTTTTACCATTGTGGACCCCACCCAAAGGCATTTGTGCTTATTTGCCCATTCAGTCAACCAAAGTCAACTGATAAGCAAAAGGGGGTGCTACTGCTTATTTATAAGCTATTTTCAAAAGTGGTTTCACAAAAGTTTTCCATTTTTAGTGGTAAAGTTAGTTTGTAAAAGAAAATCCAAGAAAAACCAAGTTTAAATTAAGTGATAGTTTCTATTTAATTCAATTTAAATTTTATTTTTCATTTTTAGATTTTTATTAAGAACTTAGTATTTTTATATTTTTATTAATTACCTTATATATTAAAGTAAATTCATTAATTTTTCTAGATTTTTATTCTATCATTTAGTATTTATTAGATTTAATTTTATTTTTCTTAATTATTAATTAATATTAAGTATTAAATAGCATATTTAGTTTTTATTAATCAAAACCTAGATTTTATATTTTTCCTAGCTTTAATATAGTATAATAGACTTTTAGAAAATATATTTTGAATTTCTACTGTTCATTTTCCATTTTCCTTATTTTAATTATTTAAATTAGACTTAAGTTAATTAAAAGGTAATTAATTAGTGGAATAGTCTTAAATATAATTTTTAGAGGTTTTTATAATTTTTTAGGATTCCTGTGATGGTTAAGTAATTTTTTAAATTTTATCATAATTTTCTAAGTTAGTTTAGTATTAATTGTAATTTAAATTAGTTTAATTAAGTTAAATAGTTTTTAATTAATAAAAAATCCACAAAAAGACAAGAATATTTATTTTTATTTTTTTATACTTTCTTCAAGTTCTAATTTAAGTTTAGAAATTATTTTTGCAAATTTTTAGTTTAATTTGTAATACTTATAATTATTAGTTAATATAAAGTAGATTTAAATTAGATTTTAAATAGCTTAATTAATTAAATAATATTTAAATAATATTTTAATCATTTTCATAATTTCATTTTCATTTTCAAATTTCTTTTTAATTTTAAGTTTTAAAAAGTTTCAAAAGCACCCCCTGTAGTTTGTTAAATACCAAATCCCACTTTCTGTTTGTTACGTGATCTGAATTGTGAATTTGTGCATATATCTGGTATCTGATTTTTGTGAATATTATATCTGTGCACCAATACCAAAATAACAGTAGCAAAATCAATTCCATATCATCTGGGCTACTGTACTCAGTTCCACTCACTCATAAACGATTTCCAAAGCACCATTTCAATCTCGCTGGGACATAACGACCCGGGGACACACTATACTATCACCGGAGAATTGGAACGAGGCTGTCTTTGACTTATTGACCTTGGTCAATAATATCTGACTGCTTTGGGACCAATCAAAATTTGGCGCCGCTGCCGGGGAGGTTGTTGCGTGTTTTAAAAAAATCGTTTTAAGTTTAGTGGTTTTCAAAACCCTCCCTGTACAAATTTCACACAAATTTGTAAAAAGTTTTTGTAAAAGTATAATCATATCAGAAAAGTTCATTAACACTTATTCTGAAGTGTTAACAACACCAAAAAAAAATTAAAAACAACAAAACAAACTGTGAAGTTAAATTACTTCGTTTTCTTTAAGATTACAACCTGAAACAGTTGGTTTAAGGTAAGTTCTGACATTAAATTGCGAACTGAAGAGGAAACCTATTTACTTCCTCCCGCCAGCCTGCGAGTAATCTTAAAAGAACGATTTCGGTTAACGAATCAGTTCCAAAAATATTTCCCAAGTTTTCTACACACACACCCATAAGCCTAAAACAATTTTTCAAATTAATAAATACAAACACATAATAAGTTCCCAAATTTAAGATTAAAACTTGCCTTTGTATCCCTGTGAGTGGTGTACCTTTTTCAAAGAAGCCATTCACTTGTGATTTCTAGTTTAAGTTCACTGTGGTTTTGCCTTGATCTTGTTTTGAAAAATTGTTTTTAGTGCATGCGCACTCGGTCACAAACAAAACGTAAAAATCAGAAAAACGTACCCGAGCTACGTTCTGATACACAAGAACCAAAAACCGAAATGGCCGCTGGGCCATCACCACCACTATTACCACCCCCTGACCCTCCCGTGGGTGTGCCAGCTCCCGATCTCCGAACGATGGAGGAGCTGTGCCAGCCTACCATGCAAGGGCGGGGTGGGCCTATTGCACCACTCACTATTGGGGCTACGGACTTTGGCCTCAAGCACCACATGATCCAACAAGTCCAAAATTCGTGTCAATTTCACGGATTACCGGGTGACGATGCTAACAAGCATCTTGACAAATATCTTACGGTCACCCAGAGCATGAAAAAGCATGGTGTCACCGATGATGCCCTTCGGCTGTACCTCTTCCCCTATTCTCTCACTCATCATGCCACTGCATGGTTTGACCGACTCCCAAGAAATTCTATTCGTACCTTTGATGAAATGGTAACCAAGTTTTTAGCAAAATATTTTCCACCATCCATGGTTACCAAGTTACGAAATGATATCAGCAACTTCCGGCAACGTCCCGATGAGTCTCTTTTTGAGGCTTGGGAACGTTATAAGCTAGCTATTGATCGGTGCCCTAACCACAATATGTTGCAAGTTACCATAATAGATACCTTCTATAATGGTCTGACATTGAGGCACCGGGATATTCTCAATGCTGCTGCTGGTGGGACCTTTATGAAAAGGCGTCCCGAGGAGTGCTATGATTTAATCGAGAACATGACTGCCCACCATAACTTTTGGGATTCCTCTGCGGAGAGGGATGCGTCATGTAATTCAGTTACTCCTTCATCATCATCTCCTGAAATAATTGCTCTTACCAAAAAGATGGATGATATTTCTATGGCTGTGTTGAGAATGAACCAAACGATGCAACATCAGGTTCAAAATCAACAAGTGAAAGCCGTGGCCCGAAGTTGTGAAACTTGTGGGGGCCCACATCTTTATTCCGAGTGTCCAGCTACTGCTGGCTTTCCTCAAGAGAACGTTTATGCTGCTAACGGTTCCTACAACACGGGGGGTAATTCTTACCAACCGCAAGGGGACCGTAATCTCTTAAGCTATGGTTCCAAGAATTTTCTCGGACCTCCCGGTTTTAACCAAAATCAAAACTGTAACTTGAATCAGAATTTTAACCAAGGTCAAAGCTCAAATTTCCAAAACCCGAACCAAAATCAAGGCCAGTTTAATCAAAACAATTTTCAAAATGGCAATCAAAACCAAGGTTTTCAAGGAAATTTTCAAAGAAACCAGAATCAAGGGAATTACAATCAGGGTAATTTCAATCAGAGAAACAATTTTCAGGGTAACAACAATCAAAATCAAGGGAATTTTCAAAACAACCGTGTTCAAAATCCCCATGTTCAAAATCAAAACGTTGTTCCACCCTTGTCTTCATCCGATGAAGTGCTTGAACAATTCATGAAAGCACAAGAGGAAACGAATCGGTTACTGATCGGCAAGATCTCTGAACTTCAGAAGTCTTTAAATGATCGACCCTCGGGCCCGGGTACACTACCGAGCAACACGATCGCTAACCCGAGGGGCGATGTCAAAGCGATCACTACCCGAAGTGGGGTATCATACAATGGATCCTCGATTCCCTCTATCTCTTCTTCTCCTCCTAAGGTAGCGGAACGTGAGCCTGAGGTTACCACGGACACGGTACTTCCTACTAATAATGGAGGTACCAACAACGTCCACCCTCAAGTTGTCCCGGTCCCGGCTCGTAAGCCGAAAGTTGTATTTGATCCTCCTGTGAGTCCTGATGAAATTCCAAAGAATGATCCTAAGCCGTCAATTCCATATCCTTCACGTATGAATGATCAAAAGAACCGCGAAAGAGCTAATCAGCAGATGGAAAAATTTTATCAAATTTTCCAAGAATTACATTTCGATATTAGCTTCGCGGACACTCTTCTTCTCATGCCTAAGTTTGCTTCGACAATCAAAAATCTGATAAGCAACAAAGAAAAACTCTGTGAGATGGAAAAACTTCACTCAATGAGCATTGCTCAGCAGTGCTCTTGAAAAAGCTTCCCGAAAAGCTTGGAGATCCCGGGAAATTTCTCATTCCTTGTATTTTCCCAGGGATGGTTGAATGCTTTGCCTTGGCCGATCTTGGCGCAAGCATTAACCTGATGCCTTACTCAGTCTGGAAAAGACTTTCTCTACCTACTCTCACTCCGACCTGCATGACACTCGAGCTTGCAGACCGTACTATATCCCGTCCTCTCGGCATTGCCGAAGATATCTTCGTGAAAGTAGGAAAGTTCCATTTTCCAACAGATTTCGTGATTGTTGATTTCGATGCTGACCCAAGAGTTCCTCTCATTCTCGGGAGGGGATTCTTAAGAACGGGTCGTGCTTTAATCGATGTATTCGAGGAAGAAATCACTCTATGTGTTGGTGGCAAAGCCATCACATTCAATCTTGATCAGACTTCAAGATACTCCTCCAACTACGACGCTGAAACAGTTAACAAAATTGACATCATCGATGTTGCGTCTGAGGAGTATTCTCAAGAAGTCCTTGGTTTCTCAGCAAGTGGCAGTACCACTCCTTCTACTGATCCTATCATTTCCGACTCTTCCCCTTCCCTCACTCCGTTTGAGGGAAGTGACTTCCTTCTGGAAGAGGTCGAGGCTTTTCTTGCTCAAGATAGCTCAATCCCAAGTGGGGTTGATGAAAACTATCTTGACCCGGAGGGGGACATTCTTCTCCTTGAACGATTGTTAAATGACGATCCTTCACCCTCTCCGTCTCCACAAATACTTCATAAAGCGGAAGTCAAAAATGTTGAAATAACTGAAGACTTTCCCGAGGTTGAGCTCAAGGACTTGCCTCCTCATCTAGAATATGCATTTCTGGAGGGTGATAATAAATTACCCGTCATTATTGCTAAAGACTTGAAAGATGAGGAAAAGGCTGCACTCCTAAAGGTTCTTAAGTAAAACAAGCAAGCAATTGCTTGGAAACTCTTCGACATTAAGGGCATAAGCCCGAAATTTTGTACTCATAAAATATTAATGGAGGATGACTTTAAGCCAGCAGTGCAACATCAAAGAAGGGTAAATCCCAAAATCTACGAGGTTATCAAACAAGAAGTTTTAAAACTTCTTGATGCGGGATTGATTTACCCTATATCTGACAGTCCTTGGGTTAGCCCAATTCATTGTGTTCCTAAAAAGGGTGGCATTACCGTTGTCACCAACGAGGATAATGAGTTGATTCCAACTCGTTTGGTCACGGGTTGGCGAGTATGTATTGACTATCGAAAGCTGAATGAGGCCACCCGTAAAGACCATTTTCCTCTCCCTTTTATGGACCAGATGCTTGAAAGACTTGCGGGGAATGAATACTACTGCTTCCTCGATGGTTTTTCGGGTTACTTCCAAATCCCCATTGATCCCCAGGATCAAGAGAAGACAACCTTCACATGCCCCTACAGAACTTTTGCTTACAGACGTATGCCTTTCGGCTTATGTAATGCACCAGGCACGTTCCAGCGGTGCATGATGTCTATATTTTCCGACATGATCGGGAAAACTATGGAGGTATTCATGGATGACTTTTCAGTCATCGGGGATTCATTCCAGACTTGCCTCTCCCACTTGGAACAAATGCTTAAACTTTGTAAAGAAACGAATTTGAGTCTCAACTGGGAAAAGAGCCACTTTATGGTCAAGGAGGGCATTGTCCTCGGCCATAAAATTTCAAAAAACGGGATTGAGGTTGACAGAGCCAAAATCGATGTCATCGCTAAGTTACCTCATCCCACCACCGTAAAAGGTGTTAGGAGCTTTTTGGGTCATGCCGGCTTCTACCGTAGGTTTATCCAAGATTTTTCTAAGATTGCCCGGCCTATGACCCATCTCCTCGAGAAGGATGCTCCTTTCATCTTCTCTCCTGAGTGCATCGAAGCTTTTGAAACATTAAAGAAAAAGCTTACCGAGGCACCGATTCTTGTTGCCCCCGATTGGGACCTACCTTTTGAGCTTATGTGCGATGCTAGTGATTTTGCCATAGGTGCGGTCTTGGGGCAACGTAAAGCAAAATACTTTCAGCCTATACACTACGCAAGCAAAACTATGACTGAGGCTCAAGGTCATTACACCACCACTGAAAAAGAACTCCTAGCTGTGGTGTATGCCTTTGAAAAATTCCGGTCATACTTAATCTTGACTAAATGCGTGGTGTATACGGATCACTCGGCTTTGAAGTACCTATTTGCAAAGCAAGATGCAAAGCCGAGGCTTCTCCGTTGGGTTCTCCTCCTCCAAGAATTTGATATCATTATCCGTGATAAAAAAGGAGCCGAGAACCTTGCTGCTGATCATCTCTCACGATTAGAGAACCCTCATCAGGATGTGTCCGAGAAACAGGAAATAAATGAAACATTTCCTCTCGAGACACTCAATGCGGTTGCTTTTCGTGGTGACTCTACTACCCCATGGTTTGCCGACTTTGCAAATTACCATGCGGGTAACTTCATCGTGAAGGGGTTGACGTCCCAACAGAAGAGAAAATTCTTCAAAGACGTTAAACATTACTTCTGGGACGACCCCTATCTCTTCAAAGTCTGTGCCGATCAAGTCATCAGGCGATGTGTATACGGACAAGAAGCCGTTGATATTCTCAAGGCTTGCCATGCTGGACCCACCGGGGGCCACCATAGTCCTAACTACACCGCCAAAAAGGTGTTTGACTCCGGTTTCTATTGGCCCACGATCTATAAGGATGCCCACGAATTAGTCAAAGCCTGTGATGCTTGTCAGCATCACGGGAATATTTCACAAAAGAACGAAATGCCACAAAATGCCATTCAAGTTTGTGAAATCTTTGACGTCTGGGGCATTGACTTTATGGGGCCATTCCCATCTTCTCGTGGAAACAAATACATACTCGTGGCTGTTGACTACTTGTCAAAATGGGTTGAGGCTAAGGCCTTACCCACTAACGATGCCCGAGTTGTTGTGAAATTCTTGAAATCCTTCTTTGCTCGTTTTGGAACCCCACGTGCTATCATTAGTGATCGCGGTACTCACTTTTGCAATGATCAATTTGCAAAAGTCATGCTTAAGTACGGTGTTATTCATCGTCTTTCTACCGCATATCACCCACAAACAAGTGTGCAGGTGGAGGTTTCCAACCGTGGTATAAAAAGGATTCTTGAGAAGACAGTAGGTGAAAACCGTGCTTCCTGGTCGGATAAACTAGATGATGCACTCTGGGCCTTCCGTACAGCTTACAAAACACCAATCGGGTGTACTCCATACAAGCTTGTATACGGGAAGGCGTGTCATTTACCGATCGAGCTCGAGCACAAAGCCTACTGGGCCTTGAAACATGAAAACTACGACCTTCATAAAGCGGGTGATCACCGTAAGGTTCAAATCAATGAATTAAATGAACTTCGTGATCAAGCCTACGAGAACTCTTTGATCTACAAAGAAAAGACAAAGAAGATTCACGACTCTAAGATTAAGAACCGCGTTTTCAACGTCGGGGACAGAGTCCTTCTTTTCAACTCAAGATTAAAGATCTTCTCGGGGAAATTAAAAACCCGATGGACTGGACCATTCACTATTGCTAAAGTATATCCATACGGGACTGTTGAGTTATCTCAACCCGAAGGTCCCAACTTCAAAGTGAATGGTCATAGATTGAAACATTATTTTGGAGAGGACATACCACCCATGGTTGTCCCGGATCTCCAAACTTTCCCCATGGACCAATGAATTCGGGGATCGAGTCAAGCTAGTGACTCAGTGAACAAAAATTAGCAACATATATGGGTTTTCACCCGTATTTCTGACTTCTTTCTACTTTCTACCACCCTAGTATGGGGGAGTGGCCGTCTCCCACCTTTTGAAAAGTAAATATGTATATTAGTTAAAAAAAAAAAAAAAAAAAAAAAAAGTGTAATTGTATGTACAGATAAATAAAGTGAAAAATAAAATCGATATTTCCACAGTTAGATTCGAATATTAGCTTTTTCCGTTCAGAGATTCGGCATAATAGCCGGGACTTTGAATATTGAGGACAATATTCAATTCTAGTGTGTGGGGGGGGGGGGGGGGGGGGGGGAATTCTTACGAATTTTATCACAAAACTTTCTAAGTACCCCCATTTTTAAGCCTAAATTTTTCAAAGATTTTTCACTTTATTTCAAAATTTTTGTGGTAATCAGTCCGTCAAAGTCTAAATGACAAATGGATTGGCTAGTCCAGGAGCAAACGGCTCTTGGTAAAGACATCTCAAAACCGTTGATGGCTTGCAATTTGCCAAAAATTGTATGATTCCTCAACTCCCCATATCCTCATAAGCAAATGAGTTGGCTAGCCCACAAGATTATGGCTTGTGGTAAAGGCAGTGGAAAATCCATAATTGGTAATCAGCTCACCAAGATGTTGACTATTCCATCAAGAGCTAGCTAGTCCAGAAGCAAACGGCTTTTGGTAAAGACAAATCAAATCCGTTTACAGCTGGTGGTTTGCTCAAAATCACACGGTTATCAGGGGTGCCACAGTTCTTACACCTGGCTACTCCAGAAGTGATGGCTTTTGGTAAAGAGATTCTTAAATCCATCAAGTTTTTCTCAAAAGATTGCTAGGGACTAGCAATGTTTTAGTGTGGGGGATTGATGAGTGTGTAAATACTCATCATTTTTACTATTCCTAAGCTGCCAAAACATCTAAAAACACTCAATATCATATCAAAATAGTGAAAATATCCCAGGAAAGTGTTTTACATGTTTCAAATGCAAAAATATCAAAAACAGATGAAAAACGCACAAACTTTGCATAATTGGCAGTTTCAGTCCCTCATCTTTCAAAAGTTGTCAAATTTAGTCCCTGGCTGTTCTAAAAACTTGAAAAAGTCACCAAAGGACCTTATAAATCAAAAAGTTACACAAATAGTCCTTTGGTACAAACTTTCACAAAATGTCAAGTTTAGTCCATGAACTTTAGAAATTGTCAAAAATGGTCCTAGGGATATTAAAAACTTTGAGAAAAACAAATTTTGTCCTTGCACTAACCTTTTATGACAGGATTGGTCCTTGGTGGAAAGTTTGGTGAAAATTACACAAATGGTCCCTGAAGTTTGAAAGTTTGGCGGTTTTAGTCCGTGGTGAAAATAAATTGGAAAAATCATTCCAGGGCCTTACACTAATCATACTTTGGCATAATACACCCTTTGGAATACTTCAAGAACATGCCAAAAATAGTCCCCAAACTTTACCAAAATTACAAAACTAGTCCTTGTGTAAACCAAAACCAAACTAGACCTAAAATTAATAATACTACTCCTAAACCATAGTCCAGTCCACCACAACCCAACCCTTTCCTAATCTTTGGCCCATGTAGCAATCCAGCCCACCAAAGCCCTAAATAACTAATACCAGGGTCAAACTATTTGACTTGGTCAAATACCGGTCAACCCCTTTCTCCTTCCCCTTTTTCCCTCTCACCACAATACCACCAAACCATCCCCTGGTATTGCTCCGCCTCCCACCACTTGCAGAGACATCATCACAAACCCACATCCCTACACCTACCTCACATCAAGCATTAAATGCCACCCCCTTGTCTGAATTCCAGAATCAATTTGCAAAAGGCTTTCCCGCCAAAATACGTGGAGGCTTGAGAGTGGACCAACAAAGCTACAAAGTGATGGGAAATGATCAGAGGAGTACAAGAAACCCTAATCTTCAAGTATAAATAGCAGAAGAGTGCAAGGAAGAAAGTAGTTAGTTAATTAGTAGTTTTTTTTTATGTCGAATTTAGTGTAATTTAAATTTCTATTGGTTTCTCAAGCTTTTAAGCACTGTACTAGTTTACTTTAATGTAATTTCAAGTTTTCAAGCAATCAATTTCAAGTTTTATTTGGTATCTCAGAATTGTGCCATTTTCACTTTTATTTTGAATTTCTTAGTGTACTGAGTTGTGGTTATCATTGAGTGTTTATGGATTCTTAGGCCACATAAGCTCCTTCTAAGCTTATTCAAGCTTTTAGAGACTCTTAAAATACTGATTAGATAAAGAAAATCAAAAATATAAAAATAGTCAACATTGGTCAACTGTCTTGTTCTAACTTGTTTTCAGGTACCGAGGATAAAAAAGGAGCAAGATTGGAGTGAAGTTTGGCCTATCTAAAGATAGGTTTCATAAGGAAAACCCTCTGTTCATGCAGAGGGTAATCTTGTAAGACTTGCTCATTTTGAAATTTCTCTAAAATTTTAATATCTATTGATCTCTGTGATTGATTGTTGTTGTGTGTAATTTGTGTCTATTAGTTGTTGTTTAGATAGATTGTGTGTTAAAATTAGTAGCTTATAATTAGTTATCTTTTGTTAAACCATAATCTTTGTTCAAACAGCCTAATTAGCCTTATCTTGTTTTCTTGTGACTTAGTGTATGTAACCTGTGTTTCTGAGTTTTTAATCTTCTTAGGGAATCATATTTAAGAGTTTGGAAACAGATTTGTATGCTTAGTAAGTGAAACTCATTAAAAATCTTTCATAACAGTCAATTTGACGGTGTTTGGATTAGAGTGGTTTGCCAGTTTAGCTTGTGTTTCAGTAGGTAATATTTGTTTAGACATTACTCTTAGGGTATAACTAAGCATATTAGTCAGAAAATTTAGTACGTTGAAGCATAAAAAGTCAAATTAACTCTTTAATCAATCAACAGTTAACTGTGGGTCATTTTAGGTTAGTATAATCAATACATTGGTAGCATAACTTGGTATTTAGCTTAGAATAGTTTCACTTTAGCTTTATCTTACATTTTCAGTTATAAAAGTGCAAGAGAATTTGGATTTAGTCAAACTAAGTTTGCTTTTCAAAAAGTCAAATTGCCCATTCTCAGATTTTTGCAAAAGTTCCAAGATTAATTGTGATTTATGTGTTTGGATTGAGAAGCTAAAAATTGTTGTAGTTACACACCACCACCTCAACTTTTGAATCCCACATTAGCTTGATTTTTGTGAATTTGTGTGTGGGCTCCACAAGCCCTTGAACTAAGTTGCAGGGAAGAGGCCTTCCCCTGCACCAGCAGACCTTCACCACACCACCAACTTTGGTGGTGGTTGTAGACCTCCCCAGTGGTCCTTAGTGGTTCCAATTGGTTTTCCCAACCCCCTTCCTACCAGGGAACAAAACTTGACCCTTAGTTTGACCTAGGACCAAGTGGACCCCACCTGAAATCCACCATTAAGTCTGTCCCTATTCTGTGTTTGTACTCAGTTTGATCAATTGCTTATTTGGTTTCAATCTGCTTATTTGTGATCATTGTTTGTTGTTTCTAGCTTATTTGAGTTAGTATAACTTATTTGCATCAAGTTTTACCATTGTGGACCCCACCCAAAGGCATTTGTGCTTATTTGCCCATTCAGTCAACCAAAGTCAACTGATAAGCAAAAGGGGGTGCTACTGCTTATTTATAAGCTATTTTCAAAAGTGGTTTCACAAAAGTTTTCCATTTTTAGTGGTAAAGTTAGTTTGTAAAAGAAAATCCAAGAAAAACCAAGTTTAAATTAAGTGATAGTTTCTATTTAATTCAATTTAAATTTTATTTTTCATTTTTAGATTTTTATTAAGAACTTAGTATTTTTATATTTTTATTAATTACCTTATATATTAAAGTAAATTCAGTAATTTTTCTAGATTTTTATTCTGTCATTTAGTATTTTTTAGATTTAATTTTAGTTTTCTTAATTATTAATTAATATTAAGTATTAAATAGCATATTTAGTTTTTATTAATCAAAACCTAGATTTTATATATTTCCTAGCTTTAATATAGTATAATAGACTTTTAGAAAATATATTTTGAATTTCTACTGTTCATTTTCCATTTTCCTTATTTTAATTATTTAAATTAGACTTAAATTAATTAAAAGGTAATTAATTAGTGGAATAGTCTTAAATATAATTTTTAGAGGTTTTTATATTTTTTTAGGATTCCTGTGATGGTTAAGTAATTTTATAAATTTTATCATAATTTTCTAAGTTAGTTTAGTATTAATTGTAATTTAAATTAGTTTAATTAAGTTAAATAGTTTTTAATTAATAAAAAATCCACAAAAAGACAAAAATATTTATTTTTATTTTTTTATACTTTCTTCAAGTTCTAATTTAAGTTTAGAAATTATTTTTGCAAATTTTTAGTTTAATTTGTAATACTTATAATTATTAGTTAATATAAAGTAGATTTAAATTAGATTTTAAATAGTTTAATTAATTAAATAATATTTAAATAATATTTTAATCATTTTCATAATTTCATTTTCATTTTCAAATTTCTTTTTAATTTTAAGTTTTAAAAAGTTTCAAAAGCACCCCCTGTAGTTTGTTAAATACCAAATCCCACTTTCTGTTTGTTACGTGATCTGAATTGTGAATTTGTGCATATATCTGGTATCTGATTTTTGTGAATATTATATCTGTGCACCAATACCAAAATAACAGTAGCAAAATCAATTCCATATCATCTGGGCTACTGTACTCAGTTCCACTCACTCATAAACGATTTCCAAAGCACCATTTCAATCTCGCTGGGACATAACGACCCGGGGACACACTATACTATCACCGGAGAATTGGAACGAGGCTGTCTTTGACTTATTGACCTTGGTCAATAATATCTGACTGCTTTGGGACCAATCAGTCGCCTAAACAATATTTCCGACACTAAGCTATATGTCGAGTTCTTTTACAAGGGTACAACCACTCCCGACACTCTATCTATTTTGAGGACTAAATTACTAACCGATCACTATAGATAATATACAAACAAATGATGTATAAACTATAAGAGCTTACACAACGCAAAGCTACCAAGTCTTACAACGTTGTGTTGAAGCTTGTAGTCTTTTCGGATGAACTTGTGGACTTCTTTGCTACAAAAGAGGATCATACAAATGAGATACTACTGAGTTAGATGAAAGAAATGAGAGTGTATGTGTAAAGTATATATAAAAGTGATGAATGATTTCTTGGATGTGGCTTGCTATTTATAGGCAAGAACTTCAGCACAACCACAGATCAGGCGGAACCCTTTTGAGGGTTCCGTCCGTGTGAGACTTTGGTTCTGCCAGAACAGACAGCAAATCACCAAGAAATCTTTCCATATCTTTGTCAAGTCTAACCAAGATCATTCAAGGTCAACTTGTAAGATATGTTGAGTGAGAATCTAACTAAGATATGCATGAAATCTTACAAGGTCAACTTGATAAGACATGTATGATGTAATGCATGATGTAAACATATATTTCCAATTTTAGACTTTTATTAATATGAAAGTGAACTTGTAAAAATATTTTTGTATCAACTTAGAATAATGTTTGTATGATGTGTTTAGTAAGTAATTGAGTTACTAAAGATGTTTAAAACTTCTAACTCAATTAAGACACATTATTTAGTCAAATTTACTAAATATGTTTTGACACTTATAATTTTAATAATGACTCATGTAGCAAATGTAATGTTTAATTAGAAATAAAGTTTCTATATGTGAGACTTATACTATAGTTATACTTTGCTAGAAAAAAAAAAACTTATACTTTGTCTACAATAAAATATTAGCAAAGACTAAGTTTGTAGATACGCAACATACTTTTTCAAAAGTACCGAAATATGTAACCTACTAAAGATATTACTTATATTGCTAAGAAACTTTCAAATTTTGTACAATATACGCAATATTGACCGATTTTTTACCTGTTTGACCGGTTTGTATGTTAATACTTAATAAAACATACATTATTGGCCCCTGTGGTTTGCGTCTGTTTTCACCGGTCATCCTTTAACGTTTTTTCAATTACGAAAGTTACAATAATGGTCCCTGTGGTTTGGGTTGACTTTCACCCTTGGTCCGTTTTTACAAAAACTTATTTTTTCAATTTTTTCCAAAAAAATAATTTTTTTTTTTTGAAAATCTTTTAAAAAATAAAATTGTTTCAAAATTTTTTTCTCAAAAAATTTTTTTTTGAAATTTTTTTTCTAGAACTTATTTTCAAAATTTTATTTTCTAATACTTTGTTTCGAAAAAAATTTTGAAAAAAAAACAAAAAATAATTATCAAAAAAAAATCTTAAAATATTCGAAAAATAATTTTTTTCTTTTGGAAATTTTTAGAAAAAAATTAAAAAAAAAAATTCTAAATTATTTTCTTAAAATCGAATAAAAAAATTTTAGAAAAATATTTGAATAAAAATATTTTTTAGAAAAAAAAAATTTAAGATTTTTTTTTCGATAATTATTTTTTGAATTTTTTTTTTCAAAATTTTTTTCGAAAGAAAGAATTAGAAAATAAAATTTTGGAAAATAAAGTTCTAGAAAAAAATTTAAAAAAAAAAATTGAGAAAAAAATTTCGAAACAATTTTATTTTTTAAAAGATTTTCAAAAAAAAATTTATTTTTTTGAAAAAAATTGAAAAAAAAAAGTTTTTGTAAAAACGGACCGATGGTGAAAGTCAACAAAAACCACAAGGACCATTTTTGTAACTTTCGTAATTGATAAAACGTTAAAGGATGACCGGTGAAAATAGACGCAAACCACATGGGCCAATAATGTATGTTTTATTTAGTATTAACCTGCAAACCGGTCAAACAGGTAAAAAATCGGTCAACATTGCGTATCTACAAACTTAGTCCTATTAGCAAATATCATAAAATATAAATAACGTTTTTAGACGATATTTGTATTAACACTTTTCTTCTTCAACACTATCACTCCAAGAGCCACCCACAAAAACTCTTTGATTGTCGGTTCTCGGTGGTTTAGGACACTCTACGATGAGGTGATTTGGATCTCCGCATCTAAAACACTTCGTATCACTTTTTCCTTTCTTATCATCTCGATTCTTTGAGGACGTTTTCTTCTCATCACGAGGTTGTCTCACAAATCTACCTCTTCTTCTAAAGAACTTCTTAAAGTCTCTAACCGCTAATGTATACTCCTCGTCTTCACTATCACAATCTGAACTTTCCTCATCACTAGACTTTTTCTTGGCCTTCAAGGCTAGAGATCTAACTTTCTCACTTTTGCCTTTTACTATGCCAGAATCATTCTTGATTATCATTTCATGAACTTTCAAATTTCCTATGAGTTCATCAAGTGATAGTGTCGCCAAGTTCTTTGATTCTTCTATGGCGGTGACCTTTGCTCTCCATTTGGGGTGTAGTGCCCTAAGAAACTTCCTAACATAGTTCTTGCTAGAGTAACCTTCATCAAAACCTTTAAGACTAGTAATAATAGTATTAAATCTAACAAAATCGTCAGCAATAGATTCATCTTCCGGAATAGAAAGTTTTTCATATTGTTGAACAAGAAGATCAATCTTGTTCTCTTTGACTCGATTATTACCTTGATGAGTGACTAACAATGTTTTCCAAATCTCTTTTGCCATATTACACATAAAAATTCTTTCAAATTCCTTTTTCAGCCAAGCATTGTAAATTACCATCTTTCTTACATGATCTACATGATCTACATGATCCACACAATCTACCCTTGATCCACTTGATCAACACACTATCACACTAGCTACAAGAGATCTCCAAGATCTCAACAAGATCACAATGTTCAACACAAGAAGACTTGAACAAGACTATGACACTTGCATATCAAGATACAATCAAGTTAACTAATATGTAATGAAAGTGCACTACACAAAGACTCTTAACGCTTTGTATCTTCTTAATACTTTGTGTTCTTCTCTTGACGAGTAGAGGAACGATGGTGATCACTTGGTTGGATGAAATGATCACTCTTTAAAACAAAATAACCTAACTAAAAGATGAAAGAAGAGTTTTGGTGATAAGGGATTTTATCACAGAAATTTTTTGTAAAGGATACCTAAAATCTGTGGAATGGACAGATATTTACAGGCAAAGAGAAATTTGACCGTTTGAAGCACACGGTACCACTAAAGGTTACACGGTACCACTAAATTTAGTGGTACCGTGCCAGACAAGGACGCTCCATTTTTTGGTGTTAGTGGTGAAGGTTTATTGGAGGAAGTTTGGAGCTGATTTGGAGAAAAATAGCTGTTATGATTTTTAAACTTAGTTTCTAAATAAAATATTTCTTTATAATTCAAAAATAATTTGTAAAAATGTATTTTTAAAAAGAACGTTTTGTCACATTAAAAATGTGAGGTTTGAAATACAAATTCACTTTTTTGATCATTTGTAAAGTTGTAAATTTATTTGTTCTTACCTAGAGTGATTTACGTAGAAATAGGATATTTCGATTGAAAACTTGTTTACGTTAATTTTTACGTAAAGTGTTTTCACATTTTGTTATCATCAAAACATAGAGATATCGAAGGATAGAAATAACATTTTAAGACATTATTTGCATCAACATTTTCAATTCATAGCGGATCCCCCATATACCAGTCACCATAGCACAAATACTGTAACACCCCCAAAAATGGTTTGCGGCGAAAGATAATATTACTGGGATGCTACTTAATTGGTATCACAACACAAGTACAATGATCGGTTTTTACCTCATTCATTTAGAATAAAAGTCATTAACAAATGTGTCAAATTACCTTGTTCAAAGTAGTGCGGAAATAGGCCCATAAAATAACTATAGTGGTCCCAAATGTTTATCAGAGTAGTCTATGACCATGCCATGTCGTTTGCCAAGCACCTCCAAAAGTAAGTTATCACCTGAGAATATATGCTAAAAAGTGTCAACACAAAAGTTGGTCAGTTCATAGAGTTTATATAAAAACAGTTAAAGCGATTCGAGTTTGTGAGATAATGAAGTAAATAGTGGGTTAAGTTGTCATACACTCATAGTTCGTTAGTTGTTTGCCCTAACCGGGTCAAAAGTTGAGTGAATCCATAGTGTTTGTATAAAAATCAGTTGAATTACTCAGGACTATAGTTGAGTAAATCCATAGTGTTTGTGTAAAACATTTGAACACAAGTTTTCCAGTTAGATAATATAATTGCAACGAATGCAATTATGGGTGAAAATAATTATTGCTCTAAGCTCATGACACGCAAACCTTAACATCGGGTGATATCATAAATGATATAAATAGCCTACATCATAAAATGATGCAGGTGATAATTCACTCGTCGTAGGAGCTTGCCAACTTCCTATTTATATTCGAATAAAGTGCATTTGGTTACCATTCCAGGCTAACTTCAAATGGGGCATCAACTGCCAATAGATCTATTCACTAAATTCGCGTTCACTCGCAAGTGATTAATGGTTCATGATATGAGGGACTTTTGACAATGGTGGTACTTAGGCAATAACAATCAGTATAGCATACAAAAAATACTTGTGTTCAGGTTTGTAGCATGTAATATGTTTCAATAAATAAATAGAGTGTATCATAAATCGAGTAAAGTGTTTAAGATAAACTAGTAAAAGATGTAAGTAAAACGAGCATGTATCTCCCCCAAATAGTTCAATATAGATAAAAGACGGGTTATGGCTCACCTCAAGTAATACAGTAGTCTGATAATGAGTAAGTTAAGCAACGAAAGACAACGAATCCAGATGGCGACCTAGTTATGTATGGGTTTGACTTAGTACGATATTTTTATGAAACAAGAGAATGTAAATTCATACGCGGGATTAAGCCATCGCAACAGGTTTTACCTCTCAAGGGATCTTGAGAAGCTTGCAATCCCCGCCAGGCAGTGTACCTGATCGTTGTACTATAGTATAGTGACAAGTACCGGGGGATTGATCGTTCAACTCAGGAATAGTGTCGCTAGGATTAGAAAGCCTACTAAACTAGGTCTAGAGGTGAGAGATGATTTTTTTTGTATTTTTTATATTTTATGAAAGCAAGTAAAATCTCGGGTTTTGAAGGAGTGGGCGGAATTAGTTGCTAGCCAACTAACCCAATTAACTACAAATGCAATCAGAATAAAAATAAAAATAAACGAAATTAAACTAATGTGGTGGAAACAATAATGAGAAAAGATGTGTTTACTTAGATTTCATTACTCCCTAGATATCTTTTACCGGTTGATTAGCTTGTTATAATTGCATGGATGACGGGTTATATTCCTTAATACTAGTTGTAGGGCCGTGTACAATATTCCCTAACTCTATAAGCTACTACTTCACTTATACGTCGAGCCGACTAAATGCTCCTAACATGGGATCATTAGAATTCACTTATGCATTAAATACAACCAAAAATCGTAGTACACCTCCGATCATGTTTCTTAAGACATTCAAGCAAGTTACCAATGGAAGTCTGCCAGTTTTCTTAAGCCTAACATCGAATACAATCATCCACAACAATTATAAACAAACAATCAACCAATAATCAACATCTAGGTTTCACTACATCTAAGCAAACACAATAAAAACCTAGCCTAACATGTTAAAAGAAAGACAGGCATAAGATAGAATCAAACAACACATACACATATTGAATGATTATTGGAAGACTTATCTTTATTCAAACATGGATAAAAGAAGGGTTTGAAACCCTTACAATATGATGAAAATTCGACCTAGGGTTTGTGGTAAAGTTCCTCCTAATGTTCCACTCTTTTGAATAAAAAATTAGAAAAATATATATAGAGAATACGTCCTGACGGCGTCACGTTGTAGGGTCTGACGTCGTCAACTCGCCGCCAATATAAAATTTGTATTGCCTAGATCCAGTCTTGACGCGTTCATGTGTAAATATACTCTGGGTCGTCACATGTGTTTTGACCCTAACGGCCTTGGTGACGCCGTCAGGCCAAATACACTAAAAATGTTCTGGGCCGTCACGTGTATTTTCCACTTCCACCTCTTTTGCCACTCTTGACGCCGTCATGTGTTAGATCTTGACGTCGTTAGGTACTGTTCCCAGCAAGAATTTTGAGACTTTGCCGTTTTCTACACTTTTATGCTCCAAAAATGTCCAAAATGCTTCCTTTTCCAGATTCCTCCTCAAAAGTACCTAAAATGACAAAAGGAACGATTTATGGCAGTAATTGATCAAATAATCACGAATTCGGGCATAAATGACCCCTTAAAAGCGGTACACTTTTCGCTTTATCAAATACCCTTACACTTGAGATTTGCTTGTCCTCAAGCAAATGCGCTTTTATTCTAATCAAAATACAAGTTAGGGGTCATTTAACACTAATATAAAAGTAATTACAACAAATAATCGTTCCACTAAAAACCAAAAACAAGCACGGAGGTCATATACGAGCACATCACAAATAGTGTTTAGATACTCACATCTCTCGGGTGTAATAAAGTATATATCACAATATGGAAATGGAAAACATCTCTCACTACCTGTCATAGAAAATAGATTACCATAGGCTTGGGGAAGGATCAAACCTCCACCACTTGGCGTAAGCACCTAGAATAAACTATCAAAGAGGTCTTTTAAAGGGTTATAACGTTAGGTGTAGGGATATGGAAAACACAGTTTTGTTGGATAAAGGCAATATTTACTGGTGGCGAGTTAATCATCTTGGTTAATTACATGTACAATATGGCGTTGCTAAGCCAAGACTCGACTCGACTTAAGCTAATAAATCAAAAATAACAAAAACATAAAACAAACATAGAATGAAACGGGATGATAGTCCGTATGTTTTTTTTCTATTTTTTTTTTCTTTTTCTTGATTTTTTTTTTTTTTTTTTTTTTTTTTTTTTTTTTTTTTTTTTTTTTTTGCATACACTTTTTCCCTACCATCCAAAATAATACATCATAGGGGATTTGCATTCCCCTTACACTTGAATTTTTACATACTTTACAATAAACTACTCTAATGACTCAAATCAAGATAATCAAAACACTTGGAGTACTTTTTAAAATTAACGCACATATTGGGGTAATAAATTGATGTTCTTCCCCATTACTCCATAACACTAGTACTTTACCCTTGAGTCCCAATCGTCCCAAAACAATATGTACAAGATATGACTTGACTTAGCAACCATGTAATCAATTAGATAATTAACTAAGGGTTTAAACATGTAACAATAATGCACTAAAGATGAGTGCATACAAGGAAGGCTAAGGCCATTTGGTTGCACATTTGGGTGGATTGTAAACAAATTCTTCCTTTAAGTAAGATGCTTAAAGTTAGAAACGAAAAGATAGGCTCGGAGGGGTATACTAGGGGTTTCGTGTACTAAAAATGAGTACAACGCTAAGGTGTGGGAAAAATTAATTGACTTTACTAGTCAAGTAATATGACTTAAATGGTCAAGTAATTATGATACGGGTTTAACACAAGGGTGATCCTAATGCCTCTTATCATGTAGTAAATCCTACTACACGAATGTAGTCTCACTAGCGGCCTCGGGATGCATCACTAACGCAAGTTCTAGAATCTAAATACTACCGGTACACTCATAAGCACTAATAATGAATGCTTTTTCTATCAAATCCAAAGGCGAACCTCACATATTTGGGTGGAAAATTTTTTTAAGTGGTACGGTTTTGTGCTAGTCATACAACTCCTATCCATGAGACGCTTGTTAAGGCTTAAAGTTTCACTCCTAAATGTTGTAAAAAAATTTAAATTTGGCGCTAAAATTGCCCTATCAAGTATTTCTCTTAGTTTTATTACACACCTACTATCAAACAAACAAACAAACTGAAGTGCAATTGTATCCTATAAGGTATCATCATTTACCCTCCCCTTACACTTAGGATGAACATTGTCCCCAATGTTCAATTAAAGGATGTAAAAGTAAAGCAGGTAAAAGAATGAAAACAAATACTCCCCTGATTCGTTCGATGTGGATAGTGTGTCAACAAGGTTAGATCTTCCTCCAAGAAAATGAACGTTGAAAGCTTCCCTCCAGGAATATAAATCATCTTCTTGTCATATATAACCTGTTAAACCTGATAAAACAATCAAGGCAAACCTCGCGTAAAATCGGCGGCAGTCTATATATATATTAAAAAATAACCCTGGAAAAAAATTTAAGATATAATGCTTGTGGAATGAATGTTTGCAGATTTTCTGGAGTTTATAAAACTAAATGATACGTGGGAATCACACCAGGCTTTACCTCTTGAGGGATCTCGAGAAGCTTACAACCCCCACCAGGAAGTGTACCTGATCGTTGTAGTATAGTATAGTGACAAGTACCGGGGGATTGATCGTTCTACTCAGGAATAGTGAGGGATGATTCTTTTTGTGTTTTTATATTTTTTTAAAAACAATTAAAAATCTCGGGTTTTGGAAGAGTGGGCGGAATTAGTTGCTAGCCAACTAACCCAATAACTAAAGATGCAATCAAAATAAAATAACAAAAATGAAAAAAAAAAAAATCTAATTACTAATATAGTGTGAACAATAATAGGGATAGTTGTGTTTACTTAGGTTTCATTACTCCCTAGATATCTTTTACACGTTGATAGTTTGTTACAATTGCATGGATGATGGGTCGTATTCCTTAATACTAGTCGTAGGGCCGTGTACAATATTCCCTAACTTTATAGGATCCTACTTCACTCCTATGTTGAGCCGTTAGAAGCTCCTAACATAGGATCATTAGAATTCTCCTACGCATTAAATACTACCAAAAATCATAGTACACCTCTGATCATGTTTCTTAAGACGTTCAAGCATGTCACCAATGGAAGTCTGCCAGTTTTCTTAAGCCTAACATCGAATACAATCATCCATAACAACTATAAACAAACAATCAACCCATAATTAACATCTAAGTTTCACTACATCTAAGCAAACACACAAGAGATCTAGCCAAGCATGTTAAATTCAAGACAAGTGTAAGATATATTCAAACAAAACATAAACATATTGAATGAATCGAAAGAGTACTTATCTTAATTGAACATTAAAGGTTTCAAAGGGTAAAAACCCTTGAAAGAGCTATAAAATTCGGACTAGGGTTTCTCTCCAAAGTTACACCCTAATTGTTACTCTCTAATGAATGAAAATTGCAAAACTATATATAGATTTTGCAGGGTGACGGCGTCAAGAAGGAAATTCTGACGCCGTCAACTCACCGCCCATAATGAAATCGGATTGCCTAGATCCACTTTTGACGCCCTCATGTGTAATCCTACTCTGGGCCGTCACTAACAATTGGACCATGACGGCCTATGGTGACGCCGTCATCTTCATAGTACAAAACTCTTCTGGATCGTCAAGGAATTTATCCACTTCCACCTCTTGCATTGCTCTTGACGCCGTCACTTGAAAACACTTGATGCCGTCAGGTACTGTTCCCAGCAAGGAAAATTAAGACTTTGGCGTTTTCTTCACTTTTATGCTCCAAAAACGTCCAAAACGCTTCCTTTTCCAGAATTCACTCCAAAAGTACCTAAAATGACAAAAGGAATGATTTAGGGTAATATTTGATCAAATAAATTCGAATCCGGGCTAAAATGACCCCCTAAAAATGGTTCATTTTTCGCCTCATCAAATACCCTTACACTTGAGATTTGCTTGTCTCAAGCAAATGCGCTTTTATTCTAATAAAAATACAAGTTAGGGGTCATTTAACACTAATATAAAAGTAATTACAACAAATAATCGTTCCACTAAAGACCAAAGACAAGCACGGAGGTCATACACTAGCACCTCACAAATAGTGTTTAGATACTCACATCTCTTGGGTGTAATAAAGTATATATCACAATATGGAAATGGAAAACATCTCTCACTACCTGTCATAACAAAATAGATTACCATAGGCTTGGGAAAGGATCAAACCTCCACTGCATGGCGTAAGCACCTAGGATAAACTATCAAAGAGGTCTTTCAAAGGGTTATAACGTTAGGTGTAGGAATATGGAATACACGGTTTTGTTGGATAAAGGCAATCTTTACTGGTGGCGAGTTAATCATCTTGGTTAATTACATGTATAATATGGCGTTGCTAAGCCAAGACTAGACTCGACTTAAGCTAATAAATAAAAAATAACAAAAACATAAAACAAACATAGAATGAAACGGGATGGTAGTCCGTATGTTTTTTTCTCTTTTCTTTTTCTATTTTTTTTTTCTTTTAATTTTTTCGATTTTTTATTTTTTTTTGCATACACTCTTACCCTACCATCCAAAATAATACATCATAGGGAATGAACATTCCCCTTACACATGAATTTTTACATACTTTACAATAAACTAGTCTAACGACTCGAATCAAGATAATCAAAACACTTGGAGTACTTTTAAGATTAACACACATATGGGGGTAATATAAGATGTTCTTCCCCATTACTCCATAACACAAGTACTTTACCCACGAGTCCCAATCGTCCCAAAACAATATGTACAAGATATGAATCGACTTAGCAACCATGTAATCAATTAGATAATTAACTAAGGGTTTAAACAAATAACAATAATGCACTAAGGATGAGTGCATACATGGAAGGCTAAAGCGATTTGGGTGTACATTTAAGTGGGTTGTAACAAATTCTTCCATTAAGTAAGATGCTTAAAGTTAGAAACGAAAAGATAGGCTCGGAGGGGTGTACTAGGGGTTTCATGTACAAAAAATGAGTACAACGCTAAGGTGTGGGAAAAATTAATTGACTTCACTAGCCAAGTAATATGACTTAAATGGTCAAGTAATTATGATACGGGTTTAACAGAAGGTTGATCCTAATGCTTCTTATCATGGAGTAAATCCTACTACACGAATGTAGTCTCACTAGCGGTCTCGGGATGCATCACTAACGCAAGTTCTAGAATCTAAATGCTACCGGTACACTCATAAGCACTAATAGTAAATGCTTTTTCTATCAAATCTAAAGGCGAACCTCACATATTTGGGTGGAAAATTTTCTGAATAGTACGGTTTTGTGCTAGTCATACAACTCCTATCCATGAGACGCTTGCTAAGGCTAAAGTTTCACTCCTAAATCTTGTAAAAAATTTTAAATTTGGCGCTAAAATTACACTAACAAGTGTTTCTCTTAGTTTTATTACACACCTACCATCAAACAAACAAACTCAAGTGCTAGTGTATCCTATAAGGTATCATCATTTACCCTCCCCTTACACTTAGGATGAACATTGTCCCCAATGTTCAATTAAAGAATGTAAAAGTGAAATAGGTAAAAGAATGAAATCAAATACTCCCCTGATTCATTCGGTCTGGATAGTGTGGTAACAAGGTTAGATCTTCCTCCAAGAAAATGAACATTCAAAGCTTCCCTTCCAGAAAAATAAATCATCTTCTTGTCATATATAACCTGTTAAACGTGTGAAAACAAACAAGGCAACCTCGCGTAAAATCGGCGGAAATCTATATATACTAACAAGTCCTAGAAAACAAATTAAGATATAATGCTTGTGGATTGAATGTTTGTAGATTTCCTGGAGTTTATAAAACTAAAGAATTAACAAAAACTTCAAGTCTCTGTTAGAAAAACAAAACTAGCAAAATTTCCAGAATTTTACACATGACACCGTCAGGAATTAATTCCTGACGCCGTCAGAAGTGACCTGCAGAAATCTTTACGTCAAGTTTCCTGAAAATTTCTGGAAAAACTTATGTCCTACTTCCTAGAAAATCCTGCACAACATCATTATGACTCGATACAAGCATTTGACTCTAACAAGTAGTAATACACGTGTCCATTTATTATTGTGGAGAATCATGATCAATTTCGTTCTTACAAACAAATTTGGGGTTTCCCCTTACACTTATCTTTTGCGAAATACCTTTGTATGAAGTTAAGATGAAGTTAAACGACAAAATAAAGCATTTTCACAATTTAGTTTTGAAACATGATCTACCAACAATAAAAATAAAGCATGCATGCGGAAACAAATAACAATCAAACAAATAAAAATCACACAAAAGATGGGTTGCCTCCTAGGAAGCGCTTTTCTTTATTTACGAGTCTTGTAGCTAGACTCAAGGTCATGGGCAATTACGTTTTCCTATCCCGCAACATGAATGCGGTTTCAAACATCTTAATCAATTTCTCATCCTTCCTATATTCGGGGCCTAAAGCTACACATCCCGAGTAATAAATCTCTTTTTTTTTGTAACCACTAATGTTTCTCTCTTCATCACTCTCAACTTTAGTCACGGGGATGTTGTCAACATCGAGATCCTCAACTTCTCTAAACCTCTCTTCCTTACGGGGCATCCTATATCTAATATTTTTTTCCTTGGTTGTGAATGTGATAGTGCCCTCATTATGGTTGTAAGTCATTTTAGAGGTTTTGACAAAAGGTTCTCCTAAAACAATCTAACACGAAGACTGATCAATAATTCCCCTAACGTCTTCTAAGATCATGAAGTCGCACCTATAAACAAAATCCCCAATGAAAACATGTAACCATCTAACCCTCTTAACAAAATTACTCATGCGATTAGGGTTGTAAGGGTCCCGTCTAGGTTTCAACTTCTCGTTCATGATCAAATTATAATAAAGCCTAGACATTATGTTCATTGGTGCCTTTAAATCGATATAGGTGTGTTCTCTATACATATAACCAATCATGCATGGGACCTTAAGATTCATAGAATTATGTTTCCTAATCCATGGGTGTTTTCGATGCTTTGCGGTGCAAGGGAATTTTAGAAGGAACTTATGATACCTTTCCTACAAGTGTTACTCATAAGCTTGGTTTCACCTCTATTCATTTCATTGACCTTTCTTACTTCATCATTTTCTGTTTTAATTTAGTTATGCCGCAAAACAACTTCCTTGGGCAAGGTGAATCTAGTCAAGAAGTAGGAAGCAAGATCGTCCCAAGAGGAGACGGTTCTTTCAGGTAATTGGCATAACCATCGAAGAGCCCGACCATGTAAAGAGATTTGAAAGAGGACTAAGAGTTCCCCTTCTTGAGTATCAACACTTAATCCTATAGAATTGTAAAGGTTACGAACAAAGACATGAAGAAATAAGATAGACTAAAGAAAACCTAAAAATAAAAATAAAATCTTGCTAGAAAGGAATCTAGCAAGTAGACCTAATAAAAAGAAATCCTAACCTGGACAATAACTATTCCCCGGCAGCGGCGCCAAAAATTTGATACGTGGGAATCGCACCAGGCTTTACCTCTCGAGGGATCTCGAGAAGCTTACAACCCCCACCAGGCAATGTACCTGATCGTTGTAGTATAGTATAGTGACAAGTACCGGGGGATTGATCGTTCAACTCAGGAATAGTGTCGCTAGGATTAGAAAGCCTAAGAACTAGGTCTAGAGGTGAGGGATGATTCTTTTTGTGTTTTTATATTTTTTAAAAACAATTAAAAATCTCGGGTTTTGGAAGAGTGAGCGGAATTAGTTGCTAGCCAACTAACCCAATAACTAAAGATGCAATCAAAATAAAATAACAAAAATGAAAAAAAATCTAATTACTAATATGGTGTGAACAATAATAGGGACAGTTATGTTTACTTATGTTTCATTACTCCCTAGATATCTTTTACAGGTTGATAGTTTGTTACAATTGCATGGATGACGGGTCGTATTCCTTAATACTAGTCGTAGGGCCGTGTACAATATTCCCTAACTCTATAGGATCCTACTTCACTCCTATGTCGAGCCGTTAGAAGCTCCTAACATGGGATCATTAGAATTCTCCTACGCATTAAATACAACCAAAAATGTTGAAACAAAGACCTTGATAGATCTTCTTGAGCACTCTAGAATCGTTAGTTATGTTAATGTAATCACCAACACACTAATAGACAATCTCTGTAACTTGTATTTTAAAGCGGAAACAGACACATGTTTTAATACTAAGAACTCTTGATCCTCTATGGATCTTTTAATAATAATGAAAGTGTTTTCTAAAAACGTAACTCAATACATAATCGAGTGTTCCTTTTATACACAAGGAACCCTAAACCGTTTCCCAAGAAACGTATATTCTAAAACTTCTAAAAGATATGCATTAGCACTTCCTAAATAAACTCATGCATATCCTAACTATATTACATAAAATACGGAAATACTATATCCGCAGAAACAACTAAAACTGAAACTAGACTTCAGCAGAAACTAAAACATAAGTAGAATCTGTGTCTTTAGCAGAAACCATCAGCAGATTCTTCAGCAGAATTCTTACTTAGCAGAATTCCCAACAATCCTCCCCTAATCTTGAATTTGACATAGTTAAGTTTAAGATTCTTGATAGATCTTTGAAGTTACATACCAAGAGGATTGAAATAACACAAAACCAACAAAGAATCATCATCAACATAATCTCTATGATCAGCAAATACTTGAAAGCTCCATTCTTTGCAGCAACAAATGACTAAATGTACATCAAAACAAATTAGTTGCATACTATTCTCATCACATCCAGGTGTGTTAACTCCTGTGAGAGGTGAATCATTGAAAATAATGGATTTGATGTCTCTTTACCAATAGCCATCACTACTGGAGTAGCCAGATGTTTTAAGGTACACTGATAACCACATGATTTTTAGCAAATCATCAGCTATAAACAGATTTGAGATGTCTTTACCTGTAGCCGTTTGCTCAGGACTAGCCAATTATTTTGATGAAAAATCATCTTGGTTAACTGATCACCAAATATGGTATTCCACTGCCTTTACCACAAGCCATATACATGTGGGCTAGCCAATTATTTGGAATCCATAAAGGAAAAATCCATGGTCAATTGACAACCATTTCAACTCTCAGCAATGAAGCATGGGTGAGTTGATTACCCTATGGTTTTGAGCAAACCATTACAGCTATCAACAGATTTGATGTGTCTTTACCAAAGCTGTACCCTTTGGACTAGCCAACTTTTTGATGGAATAGTCAACATCAGGTAAGTTGATGACCAAAGAATAGTGTGAGGAACACCAAACCTGCATACAATATACAAAACACTATACAAAAAAAATGTTAGGTTTTTTTTTTTTTTTTTTTTTTTTTTTTTTTTTTTTTTTTTTTAATACTAATAATAAGTAAGGAAAACAAATATATAACATTATACCATCAAACAGAAACTGCTCTGGAAGTCTTAATTCTTTGTTTGAAGACTTTGACCAAAGATTCTGCAAACAATCTTGCATTCCCAACTGGATCAGGAGGAATCTCCAACTTTTGTTGAAGCATTTTCTCCATCAGAGACACTTTCAGAGGATATCTTTTGCCAAGATCCATAATAAGCCTTAGACCAGTTGTAGTTTCCAACACATGAACATATGGCATAGGATAAAACTTCCAACTCTAAACTTTCCATTTCTGATTGTTTTTCCATATGTCATAACCAGCACTAGTGGAAGTAGAAGAATCAAACAACACTCTTAGATCACCCAATAAATACAATCCAGACCCTGTAGGAGTATGATTTGCATAATATTTGTGAACCAAATCATTTAGAGTGACCAAATCCTGATGATCAACAAGATGTAGTATTTCTTGGAGAAATGTAAAGGATATATAAGTTTTATCCAAACTATAAATGGTATTGATCTGTCCATTTTCAGTTAACTCCCAGTGAACCAAAACATCCCTAGTTGCATCAGGCCAATCATCAGGGGATCCTTCTCTGATAAATGAAGCATCAGAAGCATTCACATCTATTAGTCTTTGTGTGGAATGTGAAGTTCTGACTCTAGCCATTCTCTTTGCTCTTCTTCCAGGAATATAAATAGTATCATGAGGTAGAGAAGATGCATCAGGAACTTCAGCTTCAGTAGATACACCCTCTGCAGCATCAGTTTCCACTGATGGATTATCCAATTGTTCATCAGTAGAATCCTGAGAAGATTCAAGTGCAGCAGATGCATATTGTTCATCCATAGCCTTCCTCATCTGTTTGGCTCTAGCAGCTTGAAGTTCAACCTCTCTTACCTTAATCTCATGAAATCTTGCCAGGTCAGCTTGTTGTTCAGCATCTAACCTTTTAGCAGCCTCTTCACCCAACCTTTCCTCCTCCATTTGTTTCCTGGTTCTCTTTCTAGATGGAGGATCTTCTGCTATTACTTGAGCTTTACCTTTATCCACATAAGATGAAGCAGCAACATGTGGTACATCAGCAGAAGTAGCAGGTAAAGATACCTTTTCAGCAGCAACAGGAATATCCATGTTAACAGATGAACCAGCAGTACCAAGAGTGATAGGAACATTCTTAGAAGCACCCATTCCATCTTTGTCACATCTAGACTTGATTCTATTATACATCTGAATCAATTTGTCATTTGGAAGTGCCCACACTTGTTTCCTAGTCCAAGCATTGTTATATAAAGCACTGCTTTGACTTTTCACATATGTTCTCATGTAATCCCTTTGCTGTGCTTGAGTCATGGGTTTGTCTCTTTTAGCTTTGGCTTTTTGTTCATCTGCTACTTTCTTCCTCAACTTCATCACTTTCATAATTTCAGAAGCCCAGTCCTTTTTCTCCACCCTATCACCAAGAATTTCTGCAGCTAGCAATCACTTGTTCTCCAATATGCTGCCAATCTGACTCATCAAAATCATGAGCAGCAGCATCCAATTCTTTCTGTCTTTCAATAGGCAAAGTAGAAACATATCTTTGAGTGGCAGACTGGTGTGCTGAATCAAACTTGGCTTGCTGTGCCTCAGCCATATCAGAACTCTTCTTATAATCTTCCCATTCTTTGAAGAGTTTTTCTTGTGCAGCTCTTTCTTCAGCTGTAACAATCTCATCTTCAACCACTTCAGTTCCTTCAGTAAAATCATCATGAGGAATATCTAAATCTTCCATAGGATCATAATTTAATTCTTGAACATCTGAATTAATTATGTTATCAGTAGATCCTTGAGGCTTAAGGGTTTCAGTGATGTCATCAGAAGAAACTTGCTTATTCCCAGATGAATGATGAACAGGGGAATTCAAATACTCTTTCCCTTCTACAAAGAATGTATCTCCTGATGCATGAGCTTGATCAGTAGATTTGTCAGCAGCAATAACACCTGGTGATTGTTTCTCCTGAAGAATATCAGTAGCTTCAGCCATAAGTATATCATCGCTACTAGACACTTTGGAAGATTCAGCAGCTTTCTTTGCCAAATATTGTCTTCTATTTCTTCTTCTGCTGAATTGAAGTGTTGGCTTAGATGGAAGTACTTCAGCAGATTTAAGGGGAACAACATGAGACTGTCTAGCAACTTCAGCTAGAATTTCAAGAGAATCCAAATTTTCCTCCTGAGGCACTTCAGTAGTATCCAATCCATCCTTACTTTTCTTCTGCTGATTCAACTGGGCCTCCAAATCCTGAACCTTACTTTTCAGCCTTTCAATTTCATTACCAAGAATAGACTTGGTATCAGCAAGCTCCTTTTGGAGATCATCAGTCCTTTTCATATACCTGCATAGTGAATCATATACAGAAGTAAGAGTAATAGGGTCCTCTGCTCTACCAGCTGATTGCTCAGTGGTAAGTGGAGCTTCATTGAACCCATCAGGAGAAACAGACTCATGTACAACATTAGGAAAGCCTTCCTCAAATGGCTCTCTCAAAGGGCTAGGAGTAGGTAGTCTAGTGAACTCAGGTTCAAGAGACTGAAATGTATCTTCAAACTCATAAGTTTGCTCAACTGGAGCAACCTGAGATGGTGAAATGGTAGGACTAGGTGACATATGTGCAGGGGAAGGTGGTGGTAGGTCAGTAGAATTAGGTAATGGTTCAGCAGTTGTAGCTGGCTCTTCCTCAATTACCACTGAAGGATTACCATCAGCAGCAACACCAGAAGATGATGGATTACCGTCATCAGCAGCATTTTGAGTAGGCACATTACCAGCATCATCACCCTCAACTACATTATCATTGTCATGTGGCAACATAGCAGCTAATAGAGGGCGATGTTCCCCATTATAATTTGTTTTCATTGAGGCAAACAACTTAGAACCAAGACTTTTAACAGGTACATGGGTCATATCTTCAGTGGTTATGTCTAAAATAATTTGCAAGAACCTAGGGTACATTAAGAACTTATGTTGTTGTTTATCAATATTTTCTAGCATATTTTCAAAAATAAACTTTGAAAAATTATAAGTTAGACCCTTAGAAAGACAAACAATACCACAACCCAATTGTAGAGAGCATTGGTCCCATCCACCACACTTGTTGCTTATACATTGGAGCAGCAAATGCACCAAGTACCTCCACTTAGGACAAAATTGATTCTTGTGCCACTTAGTTGTATCTGTACTTTGATATCTAACTTCCCTTAGCCTAGCAAGAATCTCTGCAGTGTTGGAGTGAAATACACCATTCTCATCATCCAACTGAAGCTTTGTCCTGATCAAACCTTCTGTCACCACATACTCTACACCTTCAATTACAGCTACAATGTCTGTGTTAGATCTCTTAGCAGCAGATGCCCAAAATTGCTTGACCATTGATTCATAAATCAGATTGGGACAATGTGTCAAAGCATAATGAATCTTTGATCTCTTTAGAAACTCCACCATTAAATCAAATTCTCCATGTCCCTTAGCCTTTTTCAGAATAGCATACTTGTTATGATCTCCTTTTAATTCAAGTTGTGCCATTTGAATGAACTTGCGTGAGACGGTTATGAGTTACTCAAAGAATTATGGGTTTAAATGGAGTAATAAGCGAATAATTTTGTTTAGGAAGAGATATGCGAAGTACGTTATATTTGGAAGTTCCCCAATCGTGGTCAAAATTATCGGAACTAATTATTGAGCAAGTCTGACATGTAAATTTAAAAACTTCCAAATTCAAAATTACCCTTTAGTAGAAATGAAAGTCAAATCTGCTGAGGAATGGTCAACATCAGCAGAAACCAAGCAAATGTAAAAATATCTTTAGTGAATATCTTGATTTTACTGTGCCACCCAACTCGCATTAATTATCATAACGCCTAAACTTGGCTTATTTAATCACCCCCAAATAACACTTCTCAGTCATCAATTTACCCCAAATCATCTCACAACCCTAATTTTCCAATTAACCTTAATTCAGCACCAAAATCATGTCATCAAAACCAGAGAGATCCCAACCAAGGTCAAGTAAGAGAGATCCATCTCTTCCAACATCACAAAATGTGGTGTTGGATCTTCCTGCTCCAGGACCTGGTCTTTCTTATCAAGAACACAACAGACAGAGCAAGGAGACAGAGGTTGTACGTAATGGAAAGGAGAAAATGGAGTAGATGATTGAGGAATGTTGCCATGGACCAAAGTTCTTGAGTATTTTCTTGCCTTTGGTACTTGAGCATCTTCATCGTCTTCCTCATCATTTTCTTCCCTTTTTCACCTTCAGCTTCTTCATTGTACTTGTCATAGCCTCAAGTATTTTGTAATAGATGATAGAAGTTAGTAGAACTCGATTAGGCAAATGTATAGGAATGGTCTTTGTAATCCAGTTGGAACTTTGAATGTAAGCTGTAACTTGTTTCTTTGAATGAATGAAAAGTTCTTCTTCATTAATCAACATTGTATGACCTTCAGTATAATCAACTAATCAGAAGAAACCATGTTCAGCATACTTGACCACATTCCCTTGAATTCAGCTCTTGGTGACTTTCAACATATAACTTACAACATCAGAACTTCTGCAAAACTGACATATAACATGCAAATATACCAAACAAACTGCAAAAACATTAGTGGGTTAGTGTTAAAAACTCAAAAAGTATACAAATTATACAAATTCTACAAAGTTTACACTCACAATCCTCCCCTGAGGCATATGCCTCCCCTGAGGCTTATGCCTCCCCTTAAACTTTGCATTTAAGGGTTAAGCATATCAATATGGACCACCAAATATTGAAACCTTGGTCCATCAAATGCCTTGGTTAACAAATCTGCCACATTCTCATCTGTGTGAATTTTTACCACTTTAATTACATGTTTCTCATAAGCATCCCTTATAAAGCGGTGCCTGATTTCAATATGTTTGGTTCTATTATGAAAAATTGGATTTTTAACAATGCAAATTGTACTTTGATTGTCAATGAAAATAGTAGTATTCATAAAATTATACCCATAATCCAGCAATTGATTTTGAATCCATAGAACCTGTCCACAACAATTGGCAGCAGCAACATACTCTGCTTCAGTAGTAGAGGTAGCAACAATGGTCTGTTTCTTGCATTGCCAAGAAATCAGTCTCCTTCCAAGGAATTGGCAACCTCCAGTTGTGGATCTTCTATCCATATTGGCACCAGCATAGTCACTATCACTATAAGCTGCTAGCTGAAATGGAGATTCTTTGGGATACCAAAGACCTAATTTGGGTTGGCCTTTCAGGTACTTAAAAATCTTTTTGACAGCATTCAAGTGAGAGGTAAGTGGAGTGACTTGGTGCCTTGAACATGCACTCACAGCAAATCTAATATCAGGTCTTGAGGCAGTCAAATACATCAAAGAACCAATCATTGACCTGTATAAATGAACATTCATAGGGAGATCAGGATCAATATTGTTCTTTGGTTTGGGAGCCTCATAGGGAGTAGTGGCAGTCCTGACATTCTCCATATCAAACTTTGTCAACATATCCTTTACATACTTCTCTTGATGAATAAAAATACCATCAGGTTTCTGTTGAACCTGTAAACCCAGAAAGAAAGTGAGTTCCCCCATGGCACTCATTTGAAATTCTCCCTTCATCAATTTTTCAAACTCTCTACACCATGCTTCTTTGGTGGAACCAAAGATAATATCATCCACATAAACCTGCACAAGAATAATATCCCTGGAATCTTTCTTGAGGAATAAAGTCTTGTCAATGGCACCTCTTCTGTATCCATGCTTCATCAGAAATGTGGAAAGTCTAGCATACCAAGCTCTGGGAGCCTGATGAAGTCCATAGAGAGCTTTGACAACTTTGTACACATACTCAGGATGATAAGGGTCTTCAAATCCCTTGGGTTGAGTCACATAAACCTCCTCTTCAATCTCACCATATAAGAAAGCACCTTTAACATCCATCTGATACACCAGAAAGCCCATATATGAGGCATAGGCCAAAAATATCCTAATTGCTTCAACTCTGGCCACTGGTGCAAAGACTTCATCATAGTCAATGCCTTCCTCTTGCCTAAACCCTTGAGCCACTAATCTTGCTTTGTTTTTCACCACAATCCCTCTTGCATCTCTTTTATTCTTCAAAATCCATTTTGTCCCAATGGCATATTTACCATCAGGGAGAGGAACCAAAATCCAAACCTGCTGATTCTTAAATTGCAGCATCTCTTCTTGCATTGCTTCAAGCCAACTTGAATCAGCCAGTGCTTGAGGAACACTAGTTGGCTCAATCTGAGAAAGAAAGCATGCAAACAGACAATGTTTGAAGTCTGTGTGATTGTCCCTCTTTTGATTGTAGACATAAGAAATGAAAGCAACTTCACCATATTTAGTGTTTTTGACAGTGCTTCTAGTTCTAACAGGTGCTTTAGGATCTCCAATAATCTCTGATAGGGGATGAGCATTATGAATCCTTTTTGTTGTTGTAGGGTTGACATCAATGGTGGCATCAAGGTTGTTGACAGTAGGCCCAAACTCAGTATCATAAGAAGCTGAGTGAAACAGACCAGGCTTGGGCTGATAATTACCAAGATCAGAAGGACTTGGAAATCTTGTAAAGGGCTTCTCAAAGTCTGTAGAAGCTTCAGTAGAAATGGGAGATTATGCAGCAGGAGTATCAGCAGCTTTAAACTCATCAGTGGGAATAGGTGTGCCTTCAGCAGAACTGTCAGCAGCATCCTTGTTTCCACTGACTGCCTGTGCTGATTGGTGAAGGATGGCATCAGTCTCTTGTGTAACCTTGTCATTGAGTCTCTGAGCTTCCTTTGTATCAGCATGTTCGTGCTTCTTAAGTCTAGCAAGATCCTCTGCATAATGTGACTCATCATCTTGTTCAGCAGCAGAATGATTTCCTACAAAATGGTTAGGTGGAAAAGAAGGTACAACAATGGTATGTTCAGCTGGCTCAGAGTCACTCTCTGAGTCATCATCCATGGAACCTGTAGGGTTAGAAATTGGATCTTTGGTACCTGCATTAGGATTAAAAGCATGTCTAGTATAACCCAAATAATCAGTCAAATAATTTAGGTCAAAATACCAAGAATGGCCTTGTCCCTGAGTATTAGGCTGATCTTCAAGAAATCTTAGGTTAAGGGTCTCCTCTATCCTTTTGGCATTCGGATTATAAACCCTATAGGCCTTGCTATGAGCTGAATAACCCACAATGTATCCCTCATCAGCTTTCCCATCAAACTTTCCCAGTATATCAGCAGTATTCAAAATGGTCACTTTGCAACCAAAAGGCTTAAGGTAATGAATGTCTGGAACTTTCCCAGTGAGAAGTTCATAAGGTGTCTTGACATGATGTCTAGTGATGGATACCCTGTTCAAGACATAGCAAGCAGTACTTACTGCTTCAGTCCAAAACATAGTGGGTAATTTTGAGTCTGCAAGCATGGATCTTGCTGCCTCAATTAAGGTTCTATTTTTCCTTTCAGCAACCCCATTTTGTTGTGGGGTTCTTGGAGTACTATAGTCCCTTCTAATCCCCTTAGACTTACAGAATTCTATGAAAACTGCATTTTTAAATTCTGTCCCATTGTCACACCTAATGCCTTTAACCTTTTTATTAAGCTGGTTTTCAATTAAAATGATGAATTCTTTCAAAATAGGAGTTGTTTCATCTTTTGTTTTTAGAAAGAATACCCAGCAAAACCTGCTATAATCATCTGTGATAACCAAGCAGAAGTACTTATGATCAATACTTCTAATGGGAGTTGGACCAAAGAGATCCATGTGCAGCAACTGAAGGGGTTCTGAGATGGTGCTCACAGCTTTTATGGCTTTGTAAGAGGCTCTGTGTTGCTTTCCCATGTTGCAAGCAATACAATTGTGTTCATTGGTGAAGAGTTTAGAAGGAAGGCCCTGAACAAGACCAAGTTTAGACAACTTATTGATAGTCTTGTAATTAACATGAGCCATTCTCCTGTGCTACTTGGTAGATTCATCCTGGGAAGCTTTGGCTACCAAACATGTTAGATCACCTTCTGGCTTAACATCCTTCAAATTGAATGTGTACAAGTTGATGGTTCTAGGAACTCTCAGCAAAACAGTTGTGTCTTCTGGAAGTTTGAAGTCCTTGGAGAGCACAAGACATTCATCCTCAGAGAAGAAAACCTTATTCTTAGTGTCACAAATTTGTGATACAGAGAATAGATTAAAATGCTGCAGTTCCTTCACATAATAAACATTCTCAAAATCTAACAGAGGTGTCTTAATAGTTCCTTTCCCAGTAATTTTGCCATCTCCACCACCAAAAGTTACAGTTCCTCCTCCTTCTATAGGCACAAAGTCATGCATCTTGTCCTTGTTCCCTGACATACTTCTGGAACAACCACTATCAACTATCCCTACTTCAGTACTTTTCAAAGGATGATCCTACAACAGCAACAAAAATATACAAAAGTTAGTACACATTGGAGACTCAAGTCATTGCTGACTTGAGCCTGCCTTGTGGATCATTAGAGATAGGCCATGTAGATGTTTTAGATCCACCATTGTTCTTGGGCCTGTAATGCAAATTAGGTCCCTTCTTTGTCCAAGAACAACCTGCTGAGGGCTTCACAGCAGTATCCCAATACCCTCCACCATAATACATTGAGTCAAAGTGACTAGGCCAATAACCATTAGAAAAGAAAGAACTAGTAGGTCGAACATAAGGTCTAGTACTGGTTCTTCTCCATGAAGAATGTGGTTCAGCAGAATTGGATTTCTGCTGATGTGGAATAAAAGAGGGTATTTCATTAACATTCTTCCACATTTGCCTAGGTTTTCTTTGATTAAACATACACCCATTCTTTGCTCATGAAAAGTACATTCCTTAATCAAATGAGATTTACTTCTACACACAAAACATTTCTTCTTTTTAGAAGATTTACTCAAACTGAAGGAAGTTCCATAACATGAAAAAGCATTCAAACCACAATGATTAACAAAATCGTTTTTAACAGAACTAGAAATATTGTTTTGCAAAGAATTAAAAAACAAGTCTTCAGAAGAAACTGTCTTGGTATCAGCAGGAACTCTAGAAGGCTTGTGGGGAGTCTTGGGTGTGGTCTTGGGAGTGGTCTTGGGCAGGTCTGACTTCTCACTTGAATCACAACTGGCAAATGAAGTAGACCCTTCATCAGAAGACTTGTCACTATCACAACAAGAGACAAAGTCAGTAGATTTAATAATAGGGTCTGGCAAGTCACTTGACTTTTTGCCACAGAGATGGTGTGATCCATCAAAGTCAATAGGTATGGACAGGTCTATAGGCATATGTTCCCCTCTTATAGGTCCAGGGACAACATTCATTCCCCCTTCCTTAACAAATTTAACAGGTGTTTGATATGCTAAGGCTGGTTCAGGGTCAAAAACACTAGACATATCAGGATAAGTTAACTCTTCAGGATCTATATATTTCTCATATCCTAATGCTTTTCTAGACCTAACAGATTGGCGACCATTAATCAATTTATTCAAATTAAATGCTCCTTCCTGCCATTTCATACGACCAGCTATCTCTTTATCTAACGTAACTTGTAATTCATGTTTTTCCTTTTCTATATCAGATTTCTCTTTTTCAGTACGTCTTAAATCTATCTTAGCACATTCTAAATCACTTTCTAGAACTCTTATCTTTTCATCATATTTAACTTGATTCTTTTGAAACCAGACCTTTTGTTTTTCTAAAGTTTTTAAAGCCTTTTTATAGGCCTCAACTTCCATATAACACTCATTGTACTTAGGTTTCAATTCATCATATTCTTGTTTGAGTTCATTGTATCTTACACTACATCCAAACACACAGTTGTGCACCTGAGAGATTCCCATCAAGGAGACTTGCTCCTTCTTGTCCTCTGAAGGTGAGTATGCCAGCAAATTCACTTGTGTAGAAGTAGAAGCTTCCTCTTCAGCAGGTTCATGTTCAGCCCAATCAATCTGGTGATCCATAGTCACCAAAGCTTTTGAAGGTGTAGCCTTAGAAGTCCCTGATTCCAATGGATATGAACCATATCTAACTTCATCACCAGACTTTCTTTCCTTGCATTCTCTTGAAAAATGACCCACTTGACCACAAGTGTAGCATTTAACCTTCCTTCTGTCAAACCTTGCTGCCTCTCTTCCATTAAAACCAAACTTTCTCCCAGACTTGGTCTCAAACCTCTTAATGTTTATAGAAATCATTGATAGCTGCCATTTCAAGTGCATCTCCTCCATCTCCAATGGATCTACCTGTTCAAAATCCTCATAAGCAAGAAACTGCTGATGTTCATATTCAGCCACAAATGAATGAACAATATCATCCATTATACTACTGGATTTTGATTTAGGAGCAGATTTTGTCTGAGTTTGAGAAGATGCTCCTGAGGTGTAAGAACTTGAGGCTTGATGCAAAGGTTTTGTGGTGGTACTGAAAAAGGCTGAGTGAGTGGATGGACGAATGGGACTTCTAACATCAGGCTCATGAGATTTAAGCCTGTTGTAGAGGTCATCAAAGGAGATCAAGTCCAATCCACCCTTTGTTTTGAGAGCAATGCTGACTTGCAACCAAGATGGTGGCAAAGATCTCAGAAACTTAGCATTGCAGTCCTCATTATCTGGTCTAGCATTCAGCTGATTAAGCTGACTTAAGATCCGGTGGAACCTGTCATAGCCTTTGTGGATTCCTTCTTCCTTGGATATCTGAAACTCTTGAAACTGCTGCTTCAGCATTGACTTCTTCAACCTTCTTGATTCATCATTCCCACCAAATCTAGCCTTTATTGCCATCCAAATATCCTTGGCATCCTCCATGAAGTGGAAGTCACCCATGTGGTCATCTGGTATAGCTTGGAGCAGAATTGTTCTTACTTTATTCTCCCTTTACACGGCTAGAACCTCTTCAGCAGTTTTGGGACCTACAATTGTAACTACACCATTAGCATCTTTAACATGCTTCTTCAGGCTGTTCCCCTTTCGGACAACCTCCCAAAGATTCCAGTCAATGTTTGTGATCTAGTTTTGCATCTTCATGGACCACAAATCATAGTCTTCAGCATTCTTCAAGTATGGGAATTTAGCATTACTGTTGGAGAGGTTGAATTGTTGGAGAGAAGTGGTGTTTAGGTTTTGGGTTGTATCAACTTCATCGTCTGATCCAGGAATTTTCCTTGATTGGTTTGGATTCTGATAGTGTAAGATTTGTGTTTCTCAGTATCATAGAGACTCTCCCGAGGCTCTGATACCACTTGTTGAAACAAAGACCTTGATAGATCTTCTTGAGCACTCTAGAATCGTTAGTTATGTTAATGTAATCACCAACACACTAATAGACAATCTCTGTAACTTGTATTTTAAAGCGGAAACAAACACAAGTTTTAATACTAAGAACTCTTGATCCTCTATGGATCTTTTAATAATAATGAAAGTGTTTTCTAAAAACATAACTCAATACATAATCGAGTGTTCCTTTTATACACAAGGAACCTTAAACCGTTTCCCAAGAAACGTATATTCTAAAACCTCTAAAAGATATGCATTATCACTTCCTAAATAAACTCATGCATATGCTAACTATATTACATAAAATACGGAAATACTATATCCGCAGAAACAACTAAAACTGAAACTAGACTTCAGCAGAAACTAAAACATAAGTAGAATCTGTTTCTTCAGCAGAAACCATCAGCAGATTCTTCAGCAGAATTCTTACTTAGCAGAATTCCCAACAAAAAATAATAGTACACCTCTGATCATGTTTCTTAAGACGTTCAAGCATGTCACCAATGGAAGTCTGCCAGTTTTCTTAAGCCTAACATCGAATACAATCATCCATAACAACTATAAACAAACAATCAACCCATAATTAACATCTAGGTTTCACTACATCTAAGCAAACACACAAGAGATCTAGCCAAGCATGTTAAATTCAAGACAAGTGTAAGATATATTCAAACAAAACATAAACATATTGAATGAATCGAAAGAGTACTTATCTTAATTGAACATTAAAGGTTTCAAAGGGTAAAAACCCTTGAAAGAGCTATAAAATTCGGACTAGGGTTTCTCTCCAAAGTTACACCCTAATTGTTACTCTCTAATGAATGAAAATTGCAAAACTATATATAGATTTTACAGGGTGACGGCGTCAAGAAGGAAATTCTGACGCCGTCAACTCGCCGCCCATAATGAAATCAGATTGCCTAGATCCACTTTTGATGCCGTCATGTGTAATCTTACTCTGGGCCGTCACTAACAATTGGACCATGATGGCCTACGGTGACGCCGTCATCTCCATAGTAAAAAGCTCTTCTGGATCGTCACGGACTTTATCCACTTCCACCTCTTGCATTGCTCTTGACGCCGTCTCTTGAAAACACTTGACGCCGTCAGGTACTGTTCCCAGCAAGGAAAATTAAGACTTTGGCGTTTTCTTCACTTTTATGCTCCAAAAACGTCCAAAACGCTTCCTTTTCCAGAATTCACTCCAAAAGTACCTAAAATGACAAAAGGAATGATTTAGGGCAATATTTGATCAAATAAATTCGAATCCGGGCTAAAATGACCCCCTAAAATCGGTTCATTTTTCGCCACTTCACTAAAGAATCAACAAAAACTTTAAGACTCCGGTTTAAACAAAACTCACAAAAATTTTCAGAATTTTAGTACTTGACGCCGTCAGGTTATAACTCCTGACGCCGTCAGAATGTTCCTGGAAAAATCTTATGTTAAGTTTCCGGAAAATTTCTGGAAAAACATATGCCTTATTTCTTGGAAAATCTTGCAAAACATCATTATGACGCGATACAAGCATTTGTCTCTAACAAATACTAATATACATGCTCATTTAATAATGTAGTGAATCATGTTCATTTTCGTTCTTATAAACAAATTTAGATTTCCCTTACACTTAGCTTTTACAAAATATCTTTATATGTAATTAAGACGATGTTAAAAACAAAATAAAGCATTTTCACAACTTACTTTTAAACATGATTTACCAACAATAAAAAAAATAAAACATGCATACGGAAACAAATAAAATCAAACAAATAAAAACACACAAAACATGGGTTGCCTCCCAAGAAGCGCTGATGTGTTTGAAAATCAAATATAGTTATAGTATAGTATTACTCAAAAAAATCCGCAAGAAATACGGATAACCCGAGGTCGTAGTCCGTGTGAAGGTGTGAATGGAATTTCAAATTCCCGGTTCATGAAACGTGTCGTGAAAGTGGGAAAAGTGATTTCAAAGAGATTTAAACTAATTAATACGAAAATGAAGAACAATTAATCGATTAAGCACGTAAATCAAATAAACAAACCTAAAACGCAACATAGCATTTAAAACGTAAGCTTAAACGTAAATAAAACGTAAACGCGCGAAATAAAAAGTGAAATTTAAGCTATACTAATCCTACGGGCTTGAAAATAATTTTCCTAAGTTAAAAATGATAAAATAAAATTTTGAGAAAAAGAAAAATATTTTTTTAGACTTTTTATTTAATTTCTATGAATTAAAAACTAATTTAATTAATTAAAAATTAAAATAAAATGGAAATAAAGTGAGAAAAATGTAAAATAAATTTTGAAAATTATAAAATAACTAAAAAGTATTTTTAAAACTGAAAATCTATTTTTTTTTGGCTTTGTGTGTAATTTTTATAAATTAAATACTATTTAAACTAATTAAAAATTCAAATAAAATTGAAAATAAATGGGAAAAATACAAAATTAATTTCTAAAAATCTGAAATAATTAAAAACTAATTTCTAAAATATTTTTGGATTTTTTTAGGCTTTTTCTGATTTTTTTGGGATATTTGGTAATTAAAAAGTATTAAAAATTAATTAAAAACTAAAATTAAATAAGAAAAATAGCAAATGAATTCAGAAAAATATGAAAAATTCCAAAAAATTCTAAAATATTATTCTAAACCTAGGAAAATCTAAAAATTGGAAAATAAGCTCAGAAACTGCCGAATGGCTTAAAACAACTTAATTAAAGTGCTTATTTATAAGCAAACTTGACCCAAAGTTGACCAAACTTTAACCAAATGTGTTTTTGACTTGAATAAGCTTAAATAAACATAGAATAGACCAATTGATACTCAGAAACTCACAAATGGAATCAAACTGTTGAAATAGGCTCTTTTTTTTAATAAGCAAAAAGCACACAGATTAAGCTAATGGTAAAAGCTCAATGAGAAAAGATGCTTCAGGCAAAAATGAACTATTATGAACCACAATACTCAAATTCCAAACAATAAATCACAATTGCAGGCCTATAAGATGGAAACAGACCCTTAACTTGAACCACTTAACTTGATGGGGCAAATAAGCAGAGCAAATAAGCTTAAGTTAGTGAGCTTATGGGGGCAAAAGTTCTACTGACCAACTGAGATTCCAAATTCACCAAAAGACCTTATTCTAAATCTAATATACTCACTTAACAGCCACCTAGAAAGTTGAACAATAACTGATGATCAGGGGACTTTTTAGTCCAAACAGCCAACTCCAATAAGAATTTTCAATAAGCAAATAAGATCCAAATCAACTTTTTCTTTTTGAATATGTTTCCCTTACTGCCAAACTTCTCAAAACAGCAAACCAAAAGTATTTCCAATTAACATCAAAACCTACAATCTCTCACAAAGTTATGACTAAAATATGATTTTAAACTAAATTGACTTTTTGAATTGAAAATTACTTTGACTAATCTAACTTTATAACTAACCTAAATGATTACTTAAGTTGTATTAAGCTACTATTAATCTAAAATAAGCTACCTAAACTATTATTGTAACTAGCTATAAGCTTATGCAACCTAAATAAAACTAATAGTTAAGCTAATGATGATTCAAAAGATGTTTTGACTTTTAATTATATTATACTACTAATTTTATACAAATTAAGATTTCTTATTACCCTAAGTATAGTACCTAAACAGCCAATACCTCTGAAACACCAATAAAATCAGCTAAACTCCCTATTCCAAACACCCTTTATTGTGACTGTCTCACTATTCCAAGGCAGCACTCAATGTATAACCAAACCAAACCTCAACCTCAGTGCTAATTATGATCAAACTACACCAAATCAACACAGAACCACAGATTCAAGCACAAACCAAAACAGAAATACAGATCCAATAGTATGACAGCACAATGAAACAGAAATGATCAAATGATAATGAAACTGATAATATTATGCTGAATCAAACTACAACTTAGACTGAATATGATGTAACTACTACTAATAATCAGAAATAAACAACAAAGAACAGATCTAAACTACTACTACTTGGATATGCAATAATAAAAATAAATTGAAAAACTTACAAAGCAAAATCCCCCTCAGCTCAACAGAGGGGGTTCACCAAGCTTGCCTGTGTTTATGACAGGCAAATTGGACTCCTTATTTGCTGCCTATACTCTTCAAATAAGCTGGCTTATTGAATAAGCTAGGTTTGACTTTTTTGACTTTTTGTGGTTTTTGAAATTTAAGGAACAAAACAAGCTCACATTAAGCTATATAGCTTATATAAGCTTATATCAATCACAAATAGCTCTTTGAAGCTGAATTGAATTAATAAAAACTAATTTGATATATATTCTTTTATTTTTCTGATTTTTTATTTTTTTTGGTTTTTTTTTCAATATGAGTGAAACAGAAATTTAATAGAGATATTGAAACAAACTATAAGCTATTGATTTAAACTAAAGAGAAAGTAAATATTGAAATTAAACTAAAATGAAAATTGAGACAGAAATGTAAAAAAAAACTGAATTATATTAAATAAGAAATTGAGTACAAATGCTGGAATTTGAAATTACAATTAAGAAAAACAGAGAAATAACACAAACTTATATTAAAACCTACACACTGATCTGTGAATACAAAGGGGGTATATATAGGTGCTGAGGAGAGCTTTGGTGAAGGTTCTAAGAGTCCAACTCATCTATCCGCGTCTCATTTGTGTTTCTTTGCATCAATATCATCCCTTGGATTACCCTTGGTCCCCAATCCTCAATTCTTAGCCGTTTGATTAAATGATTACCAAATCATTATGCACTGACTCCCACGGATGGCAAGCGTGTCATTCCCCTGATATGTCAGGAATGATTCTAGAAGCAAGGGATTGTACCAAACAACCCTTATTTGCTGTTAATTTGGGCGTGTATGATGAGTGTGTAAATACTCATCATTTTTACCTAATCTGAGCTGCCAAAACATCCGAAAACACTCAAATATGCATCATAATACTGAAAGTATCCCAGAAGTGTGTTTTATATGTTTCAGATGCAAAATAATCAAAAACAAATGAAAAATGAACAAAGTTTGCATAATTGGCAGTTTCAGTCCCTCAACTTTCAAAACTTGTCAAAACTAGTCCTTGGTTATTCTAAAAACATGAAAAAGTCACCAAAGGTCCTTTTTGAATCACAAATTACATATTTAGTCCTTTGGTGTAAAGTTTCACAAAATTACAAGTTTAGTCCCTCAACTTTGCAAAATTGACAAAAATGGTCCCTGTGATGTAAAAACTTTGAGAAAATCAATTTTGGTCCTTGTGCTACTCATCTATGGCAGGAATGGTCCTTGGTTGGAAAGTTTGGTGAAATTACAAGATTGGTCCCTGAAGTTTCAAGTTTGGCAGAAATGGTCCCTGGAATTTCAAAAGTGGAAAAAGTCAACTGTTGTCCTTATACTATTCATCTTTGGCAAGAATCACCCTTGTGAGTACTTTGGTCAAACGCCAAACACAGCCCCTTAAAATTCAGGAAATTACAAAATTGGTCCTTGTGTTAATTTCTATACCAAACCGGACCCTTAATATTACAAACACCCCAAAACCTAAACCTAATCCAAACTACAACACCCCCTAGGCCCATTCCCTTTTTTTGGCCCATCACCTTACCAGCCCAATGCCACACCCCCATTTTAATACTTCCCTGGTCAAATCCCCAGGTCAAATAGTCAAACAACACCACCCTCTTCCCTCCCAAGTTGCACCCTGCAACTCTGTCACATCCACCACCCCCACCATCTCCATCACATCCTCCACCGCCCACACCACTATCACCTAACATCACCTCAGAAATAAATGCCATCACCCCCATTTGCACTTAAAACAGATAACTTGGTCAAAACTAAATTTCCCGCCAAAATACGTGGAGGGCTGAGATGAGGCTACAGTGATCCAATGGCTAGAATTTTTGACGGGAAACACTCAGAAGACTTCAAAGAGCCCAAATAGTCACTATAAATAGAGGAAGAAAGAAGAAGGAAGAGAGTAGTTTTATTTTTAGAAAAATATATGTCGTATAATCTAGTTTTAGAATTCCTGTGTAATTTCAAGTTTTAAATCGATGTACTAAGTGTTTTTATTGTATTTTGAACCTCTTTCATTAATCAATTTCAGTTGTTCCTCTTAAATTAGTTTATGCTTTCCTTTTTTATCCCAAAATACCAATTTAGCTTGAATGTTGTCTGTGCTTATTGATATGGACTTTTAGGATCATATAAGCTCCCAAAAAGCTTCAATAAGCTTTTAGAAAACTTAAAACTCAGCTTAGTATCAAAAACAAAAAAAAAATACAAAAAAAAAAAAAAAAAAAAAAAAAAAAATTCAGTGAAAAATAAAAATTACAGGTTGAAGACTGTAGATTGCTGGAGCATGGTGTATTTTGGATGGCCATGGGTTTAGTGGCTTGTGGAAGCCTTTAGGATTGGTTTGTGGTCCTTGGTTCATGGTCTTAAGCTAGGAAGCCCTTGTAAGCCTTTTACTCAATTTATCCATTTCACTGTTCTAGTACCTGTAATTGCTTGTATCTGTGTTCTTTAAGCTTAATCAGTGTTTATTAATGTAATTGTAGCTTAATAATTGGTATTTGTTTAGTATAACCTTTGTGCTCACTTTTGTTGTTTTAACTGCCATAATTCCACATTAGAAATTTGTAGGTGTCTGATTGTTTGTATTGGTGTTTATAAGTTAAAATCAGTTATTACATGACCACAAGTGATCCTGAATCAAGTTCTTAGCCTAAATCAACTTATACCCTTGAAAATCTCATTTTCACAGAAGTATAGGAGTGTTTGGTTCTAAGGTGTTCTCTGAGTTCTAGCCAGTTTTTATTGTTATTGTTGGTTCATGCAAGTCTCATTGATTCATAATAACTCAGTGAAGTCATAAAATCCCATGTTCTTTTGTTGAAAGGTCAAACTTAGCTTTGATCTCACCCCAAGTTTTCTCTGTCAAGAATTAGGGTAGCAAAATATTGTATTTCAGTTAAATAGTTGTTAATCTAGGTCTAAATCATTTTATTCCAGCTTATATTATCCATATCAGTCAATAGATTTAGTTTAAATCTCACCAAAGTCAAAGTTTTACATTATCTCAAAAAGTCAAATATCCATAACTGTCAAAATGGTCAAATCTTTTAGGTGATGCACACTGCTCATAATTGATTGGAAATAAATAATTATTGTTGATTTGTGATCTTTGGTGGCCTGTGAGTGTGACTCAACAAAAAAATTTGATTTTCAAACTTGTCTGCCCATAGAATTTTTGGTTCAAAGTTGTCTGTTGAGCTTGCACCTCCCCTGTGCACAGGTTGATAAGCCACCTTCATTGGGTGCATAGTTCTCATTAGTGAGTGTTAGCTTGAGATTATTGTTGCTTTTAGAAGCCCATCTAGCTAGCTATCTGTGCAAGTACTTGTTTTTCACCTTAAGTGCTTTTCAAACTGCTTATTGATCCTCTTTTGTTGCCTTTGGCAACTATTCATTCTGAACATTCAGTGTTTGACCCCAACTTCTCAAGCTTGTTGCAAGCTTATTAGTGGGCCCCACCTGTAGTGTCTTAGTTTTTTGGAGAGCTTGTTGGCTCAACTCTTTAATCTAGTAGATAGTTTTGACCTTAGAAGCTTTGCCCCTAGCCTGCTTGTACCTTTAAGTTACCTACCCTTCACTGAGTACACTGCGTACTCAGTGTATGCTTCCATTTTTACAAGCTCACCATAAGCTCAATAGTGATCCATAAGCTTTGCTTATTAGCTTATTTCAAAGCTTACCAGGTTAACTTCATAGTTCAAAGCCTAGTTTGGACCCCCCCTTGACTTCTGTGGACCCCACAGAGGTCTAAAAGTCACTGTTTGAGGCCTGTCTTGGCCTAGCAATTTGATAAGTGCTTATTTGTTTATAGAATCTTATTCTGAGTGCTTATTTGTGTCATTTGCCTTATTTCAAGTCATTAATCATCTGTTGTTGCTCATTTGTCTATTTCAAAGCTTTTTCAAAAAGTGCATAAGTCCTAATAAGCTAATAAGTCCACTGTTAAGCACAAGGGGGTGCACATAGCTTATTAATAAGCTATATCAAAAGTCTTTTCACAAAAGTTACTTATTTTTAGCTTATAATCATCTGTCAATAAGAAAAACCAACAAAAACCAAATTTTAAAAATAGTGATAGCTTCTATTTAATAGGATTTATCTTTTTAATTTTTCTTTTCAACTTATTAATAAGCACTTCATCATTTTTATAATTTTCTTAATTTTCTTTTACCTTAAAGTATTTTCAGTAATTTTCTTAGATTTTTCTCTTTTAATTTAGTAATTATTAGAATTAATATTAGTTTAATTAAATAATTAAGTAATATTAGTAATTAAAAAGTTTTGTTAATTTTCAATTAACAACAATACCTTTTTACATTTTTCCAAGGTTTTATAAATCATTTAGTATTTTTAGAAAATAGTTTCTTAAATTCTACCATTCACTTTCTAATTTTCTTAATTAGTTTAGTTAAATTAGATATTAATTAATTATTAAGTAAATAATTAGTAAAATAGTCTAAATATAATTTTTAGAAACTTTTTATAATTTCTAGGATTCCTGTGATGGTTAATTAGATTTATAAATTTTTCTTTAACTTTCTAAGTCATTTTTAGCATTATTAGTAATTTAAATAAGTTTAAATAGTTTAATTAATATTATTAGTATTTAATTAATAAAAAATCCACAAAAAGACAAAAATACATATTTTTAATTTTTAATTTTATTTTAAGTTATTTAAGACTTTTAGAAATTAATTTTACAATTTTCTAGTTTAAATTTGTATTATTAAGTTTTTAAGTTAATTAGTTTTAATTAAATAGTTAAATAGTTTTTATTTAAATAATTAATATTAAATAATAAAATAATAAAAAAAAATTCTTTTTAAATTAATTTTCTTTTATAATTAAGTTTGTAAAATTTTTATTTGCACTCTCCTGTAGTTGTAATTTGTTTAAAAACTCACATTTTCCTCAATCTGTAATCATTTCTGATTTCCAACTTGCATACATGTAATTATATCTGTGTATCCGTTAGTGTTAATACTGTTTCAATTGTTCAAATACCAAGCAATCAGTAGTATAATCACTTCCAAATCATCTTTGGTTACTGTCCTCAGTGCCACTCATTCCTAAAAACGTTTTCAAACACCATTGCAATCTCGTCGGGACATAACGACCCGGGGAAAAACTATACTATCCACGGAGCATTGACTCTAGGCAGTTTGACTTTGTTGACCAAATCACTTGGTCAATTTAGTTGACCGTTTAGGCTCAATCAAAATTTGGCGCCACTGCCGGGGAGGTTGTTGCGTGTTTTAAAATCGTTTTAAGTTTAGTGGTTTTCAAAACCCTCCCTGTACAAATTTCACCACTTTTATAAAAAGTTTTTGTAAAAATATCAATCATATCAAAAAGTTCATTAACACTTTTCCTGAAATGTTAAAAACACCAAAAAAAAATCAAAAACAACAAAACAATCGTGAAGTTAAATTACTTCGGTTTCTTTAAAATTACAACCTACACAGGTGGAATACGGAAGTTCTGACATTAAATTGCGAACTGAAGAGAGATCCATTCTTCTCTCCCGCCACCCTGCGAGTAATTTTAAAGAGGTCGATTTCGGTTAACGAATCGATACCAAAAATATTTCCAAAAGTTTTTTCCACACACACCTAAAAAGCCCAAAAAAAAATTTCTGTTAATAATAAATACATAAAATCTTACCACCGCAAACCAAGGCAGAACACCTACCAACTGGGGGTGTGAACATAATAAGTTCCCAAACATAAGATTAAAACTTGCCATTGTATCCCTGTGAGTGCTGTACCTTTTCCAAAGAAGCCATTCACTTGTGATTATTGGTTTAAGTTCCCTGTTGTTTTGCCTCGAATTTGTTTTGAAAAATTGTCTTTAGTGCATGCGCACTCGTTCACAAACAAAGCGTAAAAATCAGAAAAACGTACCCGAGCTACGTACTGTTATTGAAGAACCAAAAACAGAAATGGACGACGGGCCACCACCACCTCTTGACCCTCCCAAGGACGAGCCAGCTCCCGATCTCCGAACGATGGAGGAGTTGTGTCAGCCTACCATGCAAGGGAGGGGCGGACCTATTGCACCACTCACCATTGAGGCTACGGACTTTGGCCTCAAGCACCACATGATCCAACAAGTCCAGAATTCGTGTCAATTTCACGGATTATCGGGTGACGATGCTAACAAGCATCTTGACAAATACCTTACCGTCACCCAAAGCATGAAACAACATGGTGTCACCGATGATGCCCTCCGTCTGTATTTTTTCCCCTATTCTCTCACCCATCATGCCACTGCTTGGTTTGACCGACTCCCCAGGAATTCTATTCGTACCTTTGATGAAATGGTAACCAAGTTTTTAGCAAAATATTTTCCACCTTCCATGGTTACCAAGTTACGAAATGATATCAGCAACTTCCGGCAGCGTCCCGATGAGTCTCTATTCGAGGCTTGGGAACTTTATAAGCTCACGATTGATCGGTGCCCTAACCACAATATGTTACAAGTTACCATCATAGATACCTTCTATAATGGTCTAACATTGAGGCACCGGGATGTTCTCAATGCCGCTGCTGGTGGGACCTTCATGAAAAGACGTCCCGAAGAATGCTATGATCTAATTGAGAACATGACTGCCCACCAAAACTTTTGGGATTCCTCTGTGGAGAGGGATGAGTCATGTAAATCAGTCATTCCTTCATCATCATCTCCTGATATCGCGGTTCTCACTAAAAAGATGGACGACTTTGCTACAGCTATGTTGAGGATGAACCAAACCCTCCAAAATCAACAAGTGAAAGCCGTGGCCCGAAGTTGTGAAACTTGTGGAGGCCCACATCTGTATTCCGAGTGTCCAGCTACTGCTGGTTATCCCAAAGAGAACGTTTATGCTGCTCAAGGTTCCTACAATATGGGGGGTAATTCTTACCAACCACAAGGGGACCGTAATCTCTTAAGCTATTGTTCCAACAATTTTCTCGGACCTCCCGGTTTCAATCAAAATCAAAACCGTAACTCGAATCAAAATTAGAATCGAGGAGATTTTAACCAAGGCCAAAACCCGAACCAAAATCAAGGTCATTTTAATCAAAACAATTTTCAAAATGGCAATCAAAATCAAGGTTTTCAAGGAAATTTTCATAGAAACCAGGGTCAAGGGAATTACAATCAGGGTAATTTCAATCAGAGAAATAATTTTCAGGGTAACAACAACCAAAACCAAGGAAATTTTCAAAACAACCGTGTTCAAAATTTTCCTAACGAAAATCAAAGCGTTGTTCAACCCCAACCTTCCTCCGATGAAGTTTTAAAACAATTCATGAAAGCACAAGAGGAAACAAATCGGTTATTGGTCAGCAAGATCTCTGAACTTCAGAAGTCTTTAAATGATCGACCCTCAGGCTCAGGTACACTACCGAGCAACACGATCGCTAACCCGAGGGGCGATGTTAAGGCGATCACTACCCGAAGTGGAGTATCATACAATGGACCCACGGCTCCCTCTACCTCTTCTTCTCCTCCTACCAAGGTAGCGGAACGTGAACCTGAGGTTACCACGGACACGGTACTTCCTACTAATAACGGAGGTACTAACAACGTCCACCCTCAAGTTATCCCGGTCCTGACTCCCAAGTCGAAAGTTGTGTTTGATCCTCCGGAAATTCCTGATGAAATTCCAAAGAACAATCCCAAGACTTCAATTCCATATCCTTTATGTTTGAATGATCAAAAGAACCGCGAAAAAGCTAATCATCAGATGGAAAAATTCTACCAAAATTTCCAAGAATTACATTTCGATATTAGCTTCGCAGATGCTCGTCTTCTGATGCCTAAATTTGCATCAACAATCAAAAGTTTGTTAAGTAACAAGGAAAAACTCTGTGAGATGGCTAAAACTCCACTGTATGAGCACTGCTCAGTAGTACTCTTGAAAAAGCTTCCCGAAAAGCTTGGAGATCCCGGGAAATTTCTCATTCCTTGCATTTTCCCGGGGATGGTTGAATGCTTTGCCTTGGCCGATCTTGGTGCAAGCATCAACATAATGCCTCACTCAGTCTGGAAGAAACTCTCTCTTCCTGAGCTCACTCCTACCTGCATGACTCTCGAGCTTGCAGACCGTACTATATCTCGTCCCCTCGGCATTGCCGAAGATATCTTCGTGAAAGTAGGAAAGTTCCATTTTCCGGCAGATTTCGTGATTGTTGATTTCGATGCTGACCCAAGAGTTCCTCTCATTCTTGGGAGGGGATTCTTGAGAACGGGTCGTGCTCTAATCAATGTTTTCGAAGAAGAAATCACTTTGCGTGTTGGTAATGAAGTCGTCACATTCAACCTTGATCAGACTTCAAGATACTCGTCCAACTATGACTTTGAAAAGGTAAACCGAATTGACATCATCGATGTTGCTTCAGAGGAGTATTCTTAAGAGGTTCTCGGTTTCTCACCAAGTGGCAGTACCACTCTTTTTTCTGAGCCTATCATATCCGACTCTTCCCCCTCTCTCACTCCGTTTGAGGGGAGTGACTTCCTTTTGGAAGAGGTCGAGGCTTTTCTTGCTCAAGATAGCCCAATCTCGAATGAGATTGATGAAAACTATTTTGATCCGGAGGGAGATATTCTTCTTCTTGAAAGATTGTTAAATGACGATCCTTCAGCCTCTCCGTCTCCTAAAGAACTTCATAAAGCGGAAATTAAGTCTATTGAAAAATCTGAAGAATTTCCCGAGGTCGAGCTCAAGAACTTGCCTCCTCATCTAGAGTATGCATTTTTGGAGGGTGATGATAAATTACCCGTCATTATTGCTAAAGACTTGAAAGATGAGGAGAAAACTGCACTCATAAAGGTTCTTAAGTCACACAAGCAAGCAATTGCTTGGAAACTCTCCGACATTAAGGGTATTAGCCCAGACTTTTGTACACACAAAATCTTGTTGGAGGATGACTTTAAGCCAGCAGTGCAATGTCAAAGGAGGGTAAATCCTAAAATTCACGAAGTTATCAAACAAGAAGTTCTAAAACTTCTTGATGCGGGATTAATTTACCCTATATCTGACAGTCCTTGGGTTAGCCCAATTCATTACGTTCCAAAAAATGGTGGCATAACCATTGTCACAAACGAGGATGCATTGACTATCGTAAGTTGAACGAAGCCACCCACAAAGACCATTTTCCTCTGCCTTTTATGGACCAAATGCTCGAAAGACTAGCAGGGAATGAATACTACTATTTCCTCGATGGTTTCTCGGGTTACTTCCAAATCCCCATTGATCCACAGGATCAAGAGAAAACTACCTTCACATGCCCCTACGGAACTATTGCCTACAGACGTATGCCTTTCGGCCTATGTTATGCATCTGGCACGTTTCAAAGGTGCATGATGTCAATCTTTTCCGACATGATCGGGAAAACCATGGAGGTATTTATGGATGATTTTTCAGTCATCGGGGATTCATTCCAGTCTTGTCTCTCCTAGTTGGAAAAGATGCTAAAACGTTGCAAAGAAACGAACTTGAGTCTCAACTGGGAGAAGAGCCATTTTATGGTTAAAGAGGGCATTGTCCTCGGCCATAAAATTTCAAAAAACGGGATTCAGGTGGACAAAGCCAAAATTGATGTCATAGCTAAATTACCTCATCCCACCACCGTCAAGGGTATTAGGAGCTTTTTGGGTCATGTCGGCTTCTATCGTAGGTTTATTCAAGATTTCTCAAAAATCGCCCGGCCTATGACCCATCTCCTCGAGAAGGATGCTCCTTTTATCTTCTCACCTGAATGCATCGAAGCTTTTGAAACCTTAAAGAAAAAGCTTACTGAAGAACCGCTTCTTGTTGCCCCCGATTGGGACCTGCCTTTTGAGCTTATGTGCAATGCTAGTGATTTTTCCATAGGTGCGGTCTTGGGGCAACGAAAAGCAAAATACTTTCTGCCTATACACTACGCAAGCAAAACTATGACCGAGGCTCAGAGTCATTACACCACCACTGAAAAAGAACTATTAGCCGTGGTGTATGCCTTTGAAAAATTCCGGCCATACTTGATACTGACCAAATGCGTAGTGTATACGGATCACTCGGCTTTGAAGTACCTATTTGCAAAACAAGATGCAAAGCCGAGGCTACTCCGTTGGGTTCTCCTCCTGCAAGAATTTGATATCATTATTTGTGATAAAAAAAGGAGCTGAGAACCTGGCTGCTGATCATCTCTCACGATTAGAAAACCCTCACCAGGATGTGTCCGAGAAACAGTAAATAAATGAAACATTTCCTCTCGAGACACTCAATGTGGTTTCTTTTCGTGGTGACTCTTCTACCCCATGGTTTGCCGACTTTGCAAACTACCATGCGGGTAACATCATCGTGAAGGGGATGTAGTCCCAACAGAAAAACAAATTTTTTAAAGATGTTAAACATTACTTATGGGACGACCCCTATTTGTTCAAAATCTGTGCCGATCAAGTCATCAGGCGATGTGTTTACGGACAGGAAGCCACTGATATTCTCAAGGCTTGCCATGCTGGACCCACCGGGGGCCACCATAGTCCTAACTACACAACTAAAAAGGTGTTTGACTCCGGTTTCTATTGGCCCACAATTTATAAGGATGCCCACGAATTAGTCAAAACTTGTGATGCTTGTCAGCGTCACGGGAATATTTCACAAAAGAATGAAATGCCACAAAATGCCATTCAAGTTTGTGAAATCTTTGACATCTAGGGCATTGATTTTATGGGGCCATTCCCATCTTCTCGTGGAAACAAGTACATCCTCGTGGCTGTTGACTATTTGTCAAAATGGGTTGAGGCAAAAGCCTTACCCACCAACGATGCCCGAGTTGTTGTGAAATTTTTGAAATACCTCTTTGCTCGTTTTGGAACTCCCCGTGCCATCATTAGTGATCGCGGTACACACTTTTGCAATGATCAATTCACAAAAGTCATGCGTAAGTACGGTGTCACTCACCGTCTTTCTACCGCGTATCACCCACAAACAAGTGGGCAAGTGGAAGTTTCCAACCGTAGTATAAAACGGATTCTTGAGAGGACCGTAGGTGAAAACCGTGCCTCTTGGTCGGACAAACTAGATGATGCACTCTGGGCCTTCCGTACAGCTTACAAAACACCCATCGGGTGTACTCCTTACAAGCTTGTATATGGGAAGGCGTGTCATTTACCGATCGAGATCGAGCACAAAGCCTATTGGGCCTTGAAACATGCAAACTATGACCTTCATAAAGCGGGTGATCACCGTAAAGTTCAACTCAATGAATTAAACGAACTTTGTGATCAAGCCTACGAGAACTCTTTGATCTACAAAGAAAAGACAAAGAAGATCCATGACTCCAAGATTAAGAACCGCGTTTTCAACGTCGGTGACAGAGTCCTTCTTTTCAATTCAAGGTTAAAGATCTTCTCGGGAAAATTAAAAACCTGATGGACTGGACCATTCACTGTTGCAAAAGTATACCTATACGGGACTGTTGAGTTATCTCAACCCGAAGGTCCTAACTTCAAAGTGAATGGTCATCGCTTGAAACACTATTTTGGAGAGGATATACCATCCATGGTTATCCCGGATCTCCAAACTTTCCCCATGGACAAATAAATTCGGGGATCGAGTCAAGCTAGTGACTCGGTGAACAAAAATTAGCAAAACATGGGTTTTCACCCATATCTCTGACTTCTTTCTCTTTTCTATCAAAAAACACTCAAATATGCATCATAATACTGAAAGTATCCCAGAAGTGTGTTTTATATGTTTCAGATGCAAAATAATCAAAAACAAATGAAAAATGAACAAAGTTTGCATAATTAGCAGTTTCAGTCCCTCAACTTTCAAAACTTGTCAAAACTAGTCCCTGGTTATTCTAAAAACAAGAAAAAGTCACCAAAGGTCCTTTTTGAACCACAAATTACATATTTAGTCCTTTGGTGTAAAGTTTCACAAAATTACAAGTTTAGTCTCTTAACCTTGCAAAATTGACAAAAATGGTCCTTGGGATGTAAAAACTTTGAGAAAATCAATTTTGGTCCTTGTGCAACTCATCTATGGCAGGAATGGTCCTTGGTTGGAAAGTTTGGTGAAATTTCCAGATTGGTCCCTGAAGTTTCAAGTTTGGCAGAAATGGTCCCTGGAATTTCAAAAGTGGAAAAAGTCAACTGTGGTCCTTATACTATTCATCTTTGGCAAGAATCACCCTTGTGAGTACTTTGGTCAAATACCAAACACAGCCCCTTAAAATTCAGGAAACTACAAAATTGGTCCTTGTGTTAATTTCTATACCAAACCGGACCCTTAATATTATAAACACCCCAAAACCTAAACCCAATCCAAACTACAACACCCCCTAGGCCCATTCCCTTTTGTTGGCCCATCACCTTACCAGCCCAACGCCACACCCCCATTTTAATACTTCTCTGGTCAAATCCCCAGGTCAAATAGTCAAACAACACCACCCTCTTCCCTCCCAAGTTGCACCCTGCAACTCTGTCACATCCACCTCCCCCACCATCTCCATCACATCATCCACCGCCCATACCACTATCACCTAACATCACCTCGGCAATAAATGCCACCACCCCCATTTGCACTTAAAACAGATAACTTGGTCAAAACTAAATTTCCCGCTAAAACACGTGGAGGGCTGAGATGAGGCTACAGTGATCCAATGGCTAGAATTTTTGATGGGAAAGACTCAGAAGACTTCAAAGAACCCCAAATAGTCACTATAAATAGAGGAAGAAAGAAGAAGGAAGAGAGTAGTTTTATTTTTAGAAAAATATATGTCGTACAATCTAGTTTTAGAATTCCATTGTAATTTCAAGTTTTAAATCAATGTACTAAGTGTTTTTGTTGTATTTTGAACCTCTTTCATTAATCAATTTCAGTTGTTCCTCTTAAATCAGTTTATGCTTTCCTTTTTTTATCTCAAAATAACAATTTAGCTTGAATGCTGTCTCTGCTTGTTGATATGGACTTTTAGGATCATATAAGCTCCCATAAAGCTTCAATAAGCTTTTAGAAAACTTAAAACTCAGCTTAGTATCAAAAAAAAAAAAAATACAACCAAAAAAATACAAAAAAAGAAAAAAAATCAGTGAAAAATAAAAATTACGGGTTGAAGACTGTAGATTGCTGGAGCATGGTGTATTTTGGATGGCCATGGGTTTAGTGGCTTGTGGAAGCCTTTAGGATTGGTTTGTGGTCCTTGGTTCATGGTCTTAAGCTTGGAAGCCCATGTAAGCCTTTTGCTCAATTTATCCATTTCACTGTTCTAGTACCTGTAATTGCTTGTATCTATGTTCTTTATGCTTAATCAGTGTTTATTAGTGTAATTGTAGCTTAATAATTGGTATTTGTTTAGTATAACCTTTGTGCTCACTTTTGTTATTTTAACTGCCATAATTCCACATTAGAAATTTGTAGGTGTCCGATTGCTTGTATTGGTGTTTATAAGTTAAAATTAGTTATTACATGACCACAAGTGATCCTGAATCAAGTTCTTAGCCTAAATCAACTTATACCCTTGAAAATCTCATTTTCACAGAAGTATAGGAGTGTTTGGTTCTAAGGTGTTCTCTGGGTTCTAGCCAGTTTTTATTGTTGTTGTTGGTTCATGCAAGTCTCATTGATTCATAATAACTCAGTGAAGTCATAAAATCCCATGTTCTTTTGTTAAAATGTTAAACTTAGCTTTGATCTCACCCCAAGTTTTCTCTGTCAAGAATTAGGGTAGCAAAATCTTGTATTTCAGTTAAATAGTTGTTAATCTAGGTCTAAATCATTTTATTCCAACTTATATTATCCATATCAGTCAATAGATTTAGCTTAAATCTCACCAAAGTCAAAGTTTTGCATTATCTCAAAAAGTCAAATATCCATAACTGTCAAAATGGTCAAATCTTTTAGGTGATGCACAGTTCTCATAATTGTTTGGAAATAAATAATTATTGTTGATTTGTGATCTTTGGTGGCCTGTGAGTGTGACTCAACAAAAAAATTTTATTTTCAAACTTGTCTGCTCATAGAATTTTTGGTTCAAAGTTGTCTGTTGAGCTTGCACCTCCCCTGTGCACAGGTTCATAAGCCACCTTCATTGGGTGCATAGTTCTCATTAGTGAGTGTTAGCTTGAGATTATTGTTGCTTTTAGAAGCCCATCTAGCCAGCTATCTGTGCAAGTACTTGTTTTTCACCTTAAGTGCTTTTCAAACTGCTTATTGATCCTCTTTTGTTGCCTTTGGCAACTATTCATTCTGAACATTCAGTGTTTGACCCCAACTTCTCAAGCTTGTTGATGCTTATTAGTGGGCCCCACCTGTAGTGTCTTAGCTTTTTGGAGAGCTTGTTGGCTCAACTCTTTAATCCAATAGATAGTTTTGACCTTAGAAGCTTTGCCCCTAGCCTGCTTGTACCTTTAAGTTACCTTCCCCTTCACTAAGAACACTGCGTACTCAGTGTATGCTTCCATTTTTACAAGCTCACCATAAGCTCAATAGTGATCCATAAGCTTTGCTTATTAGCTTATTTCAAAGCTTACCAGGTTAACTTCATAGTTCAAAGCCTAGTTTGGACCCCCCTTGACTTCTGTGGACCCTACAGAGGTCCAAAAGTCACTGTTTGAGGCCTGTCTTGGCCTAGCAATTTGATAAGTGCTTATTTGTTTATAGAAGCTAATTCTGAGTACTTATTTGTGTCATTTGCCTTATTTGAAGTCATTAATCATCTGTTGTTGCTCATTTGTCTATTTCAAAGCTTTTTCAAAAAGTGCATAAGTCCTAATAAGCTAATAAGTCCACTGTTAAGCACAAGGGGGTGCACATAGCTTATTAATAAGTTATATCAAAAGTCTTTTCACAAAAGTTACTTATTTTTAGCTTATAAACATCTATCAATAAGAAAAACCAACAAAAACCAACTTTAAAAATAGTGATAGCTTCTATTTAATAGGATTTATCTTTTTAATTTTTCTTTTCAGCTTATTAATAAGCACTTCATCATTTTTATGATTTTATTAATTTTGTTTTACCTTAAAGTATTTTCAGTAATTTTCTTAGATTTTTCTCTTTTAATTTAGTAATTATTAGAATTAATATTAGTTTAATTAAATAATTAAGTAATAGTAGTAATTAAATAGTTTTATTAATTTTCAATTAACAACAGTACCTTTTTTACATTTTTCCTAGGTTTTATAAATCATTTAGTATTTTTAGAAAATAGTTTCTTAAATTCTACCAGTCACTTTCTAATTTTTTTCAATTAATTTAGTTAAATTAGATATTAATTAATAATTAAGTAAATAATTAGTAAAATAGTCTAAATATAAATTTTAGAAACTTTTTATAATTTTTAGGTTTCCTGTGATGATTAATTAGATTTATAAATTTTTCTTTAATTTTCTAAGTCATTTTTAGTATTATTAGAAATTTAAATTAATTTAAATAGTTTAATTAATATTATTAGTATTTAATTAATAAAAAATCCACAAAAAGACAAAAATACCTATTTTTAATTTTTAATTTTATTTTAAGTTATTTAAGACTTTTAGAAATTAATTTTACAATTTTCTAGTTTAAATTTGTATTATTAAGTTTTTAAGTTAATTAGTTTTAATTAAATAGTTAAGTAGTTTTTATTTAAATAATTAATATTAAATAATAAAATAATCAAAAAAAATAATTTTCTTTTTAAATTAATTTTCTTTTATAATTAAGTTTGTAAAATTTTCATTTGCACCCCCTGTAGTTGTAATTTGTTTAAAAACTCACATTTTCCTCAGTCTGCAATCATTTCTGATTTCCAACTTGCATACGTGTAATTATATCTGTGTATCTGTTAGTTTTAATACTGTTTCAATTGTTCAAATACCAAGCAATCAGTAGTATAATCACTTCCCAATCATCTTTGGTTACTGTCCTCAGTGCCACTCATTCCTAAAAACGTTTTCAAACACCATTGCAATCTCATCGGGACATAACGACCCGGGGAAAAACTATACTAACCACGGAGCATTGACTCTAGGCAGTTTGACTTTGTTGACCAAATCACTTGGTCAATTTAGTTGACCGTTTAGGCTCAATCAGTGTAAAATTAGGATTCTTGGGGTGAACAGTAGATTTTCTGGGTAGAGTTAATTTTGGGGGCAGGTAATTTGTGTTTGGGTGTTTTATTAGTGAGTTGACCGGGTTTAACTTATGGGTTGACCGGGTCTTGGTGAGGTTGGACCGGGTAGGGAGTGTTAAGGTGTTAGGCTTGTGTTGTCTTGGGCTAATAGATTACTTGTGTTAGTTTGGATCCGGTTTAGTTTTTAGGAGTAATATTATTAGTTAAGGACCAATATTGTATTTCTCAAAATGTAGGGACCAAATCTGTTATTTATCCAAAATATTTTCCAAGGGCCATACTTGTAATTTTCTGAATCATGGAGAGTTGACTTTGACTTTTCTTTGAATATTTCTTCAAGGGACTATTTTTTCCAAAATCTGAAAGCTGAGGGACTAATCTTGCCAATTTCACCAAACTTTGATCAGGGACTACTCTTAGCACTTTATGAATTCCTGAGGACTTCTTTTGACATTATGAGCTTTCTTTGATCATTAAGCTTCCCCGGCTCCGGCTTTTGACCTTTTTCCATTCTCGTGCTCGTTTTTGTCGATTTTGGCTTTGTTTTTGTCCAATTTTCACATATCCGTTCCTGCACATACACAAATACAAAAATACACATTTTCTTGGCATATTTGGTTAGTATTTGGTGTTTTTTGGTCTGATTTAAGGCCTAAAAATGATGTGTGAATAAGCATACATCAAGCGCTTTTCTTTATTAACGAGTCTTGTAGCTAGACTCAAGGTCACGGGCTATCCTATACGTGTGAGCTCCTCGTCGAGGACATCCTTGGGATCAAACTTAGGTTTCAATTTCCTATCGGTTTTCTTGGTACGGTATGACTTCTCAAACTTTTCTCCATCCGGATCATATATAATCATCTTTATATGCCATGATCCGTCAGCTTCCTTAGGTGACTTGTCCCAGTTCCATTTACACTTATCCCCTTCCCTTTTCCACTTTTTCATTCCTAAATTGATAGGCATCACTCCTAGGAATTCAATCATTTTCCTAAAGACTAAGGGATCCTCAAAAGGGTTTAGTTCTTCATCCCTAGTTATGAGTTGCTCTACCAAATGCGTTTTATTTATAACCTCCTCTTCTAAATAAAATGGGTGTTGATGTCCTATAAAGTCTCCATTAATTACCCAAGGTCCGTATCTAGATGGTCTCCTATTCAAATCTACCCAATGAGGTGTAAGTTCCTCATTAGTATCATAAGCATGCTTCTTAACATCATAGACCGACCAAGTGTCTCCTTCTCCTACCGCTATCCTAGATTCCTTACAATCGATCATCGCACTTGCGATAGCTAAGAATCCTCTTCCTATTAACAAAGGGCATGTAGTATCACTAACCATATCAAGGACGTGGAAATTGGGTAGTATAGTTAATTTCCCTATATGCAATAGTACGTCCTTCACTACCCCTACCGGATATGCTACACTACCATCCGCAAGACCTATAATTACCTCCGTGTCATCTAATTTTCCCGGCTTAAGAGTGGTGTAAAGGGACAAAGTAAGTAAATTAAGGCTTGACCCAAGATCGGCTAGTGTGTCGAAAGCTTCGGAGTTCCCGATCCTACAAGGTAAAACAAATATGCTCGGATCATCTAATTTCTTAGGCAACTTATTCTGAACGAAGGCTTTCCCATTCTTACGCAACTTAAATTTCTCCTCATATTTCTCTAAAAGGGCGTTGTAGTAGGGAGCTCTTGCTAAAACTTCAATAACCAGACGTTCAAGGCAAAGTTCCTTGAATTCATCGTCAAGGTTTTGTGTAGGAGGTGTTTTAATTATGCTTTTGACTGGTTTAATATCGGATGTTTTATTCGATTGGTCCTTTTGAAGAGTTTGGGTTTTCTTGAAACACGTGTTCATTGCTTTGACCGAATAGTATTGTGGACAAGAAATAGGTGACGAAACCGATGATATGGCATTAACGTTTAGTTTCGGGTTCTTGACCGTGTCGCTTAGGAGTGCTCCCATTTCTCGGTCATTGAGAACTTTCAACAGTGTGTCAATTTTATTGGTCATCTCACTTTGCTTTTGTTTGAAATCGGCTTCAAACTTTGCTATGCGAGCTTCTTGAGATGCCATAAACTTGGACATCAATCCTTCAAGATTATTGGTACTACCATAGTTATTGGAAGGATTTTTGTTGAAAGTACGGTTAGAGGGTGGACCGTTTGGTTGGTAACGATTAGGTGGATTGGAAGAATCGTTTTGGGGCATGTTTTGGTTTTGTTTCCACCTAAGGTTCGGGTGATTTTTCCAAGAAGGATTGTAGGAATCACCGTAAGGGTTTGGCTCGGGTTTGAAAGTGTACCACTTGTCTCCCGCTTCGTCGGTACGCGAGGATGCATAATCCACAAAAGCTTGTCCGGGGAGTTCCACGCAATCACAAGTGTCATGGGGACCACTACATAATTCGCATGAAGAATTGATTTTGTTCACTTGGCTTGAAGGCTTAGGAGCTTCGTAGGATTTCATGAGAAACTTGACTTGGTCCTCAAGTTCCATGATCCTACGGTCAGGAGTGCTAGAATTGTTCAGGCAAAGATATTGCCTTAACCGTTTTGTTCAAATCACGTGGATCATTCCAACTTTCGTTGTCAAAAAGAGCAAGATCTTCTATGAGTTCCCATGATTCTTCCGCACTTAGATCACGAAGCTTGCCACCGGCCGATTGGTCAATTGTTCGCCTTGTGGAGAGATCGATATGGTGATATAAGATTTGGACTTGGAGCTAAAGATCAATGCCATGATGAGGGACTTTTTGGAGTAAGTCCTTGAAACGACTCCATGCTTCATAAAGAGTTTCACCTTGATGTTCTTGGAACATCAAGATGTCATTTCTAAGCTTGGTAGTTCTCCCTGGTGGGAAAAATTGAGCAAGGAAACGAGAAGTGAGATCATCCCAAGAGGTGATGGATCCCGCGGGTAAACGTTCAAACCATTGACTAGCTTGGTCACGTAGAGAGAATTGGAATAGACGTAATCTGGTTGTCTCTCTAGTTGCAACATCAAGGTCTATGGAATCTACGATTTTTAGGAAATCCTTGAGATGTTGATTAGGATCTTCGGAACGAAGTCCATGGAATGCACATCCACTTTGCACCAACCGGATGGTGTCGGATCGCAAGGGAGACACATTGGCTCCTTGAGTGAGCTCAATGGTGTTTTGATAGCCTTGGTGGCTAGGACGGGAATACTCTCCTAAAGTTCGGGGTCTAGGAGGTTGGTTTGCTAGTGGTGGGTTTTGTGGGTGGTTTTGTTTTGGTGGGTTGATGGGTTCAAGGATATTACCACCTTCCATGACGTCGGATGGTAATGGTTACGAACAAAGGAACAAAGAAATGAGATAGACTAAAGAAAACTTAAAAATAAAAATAAAAATCTTACTAGAAAGGAATCTAGCAAATAGACCTAATAAAAAGAAATTCTAACCTAGACAATAACTATTCCCTGGGCTGCGGCGCCAAGAACTTGATACGCTGGATTGCGCCCTCGCAACAGGTTTTACCTCTCAAGGGATCTTGAGAAGCTTGCAATCCCCGCCAGGCAGTGTACCTGATCGTTGTAGTATAGTATAGTGACAAGTACCGGGGGATTGATCGTTCAACTCAGGAATAGTGTCGCTAGGATTAGAAAGCCTACTAAACTAGGTCTAGAGGTGAGGGATTTTATATTTTATGAAAGCAAGTAAAATCTTGGGTTTTGAAAGAGTGGGCGGAATTAGTTGCTAGCCAACTAACCCAATTAACTACAAATGCAATCAAAATAAAATAAAAATAAACGAAATTAAACTAATGTGGTGGAAACAATAATGAGAAAAGATGTGTTTACTTATATTTCATTACTCCCTAGATATCTTTTACCGGTTGATTAGCTTGTTACAATTGCATGTATGACGGGTTATATTCCTTAATACTAGTCGTAGGGTCGTGTACAATATTCCCTAACTCTATAAGCTCCTACTTCACTCCTATGTCGAGCCGACTAAAAGCTCATTAGAATTCACTTATGCATTAAATACAACCAAAAATCATAGTACACCTCCGATCATGTTTCTTAAGACGTTCAAGCAAGTTACCAATGGAAGTCTGCCAGTTTTCTTAAGCCTAACATCGAATACAATCATCCACAACAATTATTAACAAACAATCAACCAATAATCAACATCTAGGTTTCACTACATCTAAGCAAACACAATAAAAACCTAGCCTAACATGTTAAAAGAAAGACAAGCATAAGATATAATCAAACAACACATAGACATATTGAATGATTATTGGAAGACTTATCTTTATTCAAACATGGATGAAAGAAGGGTTTGAAACCCTTACAATATGATGAAAATTCGACCTAGGGTTTGTGGTAAAGTTCCTCCTAATGTTCCACTCTTTTGAATGAAAAATTGGAAAAATATATATAGAGAATACATCCTGACGGCGTCACGTTGTAGGGTCTGACGCCGTCAACTCGCCGCCAATATAAAATTCGTATTGCCTAGATCCAGTCTTGACACATTTATGTGTAAATATACTCTGGGCCGTCACATGTGTTTTTACCTTGACGGCCTTGGTGACGCTGTCACGCCAAATACACTACAAATGTTCTGGGCCGTCATGTGTATTTTCCACTTCCACCTCTTTTGCCACTCTTGACGCCGTCATGTGTTAGATCTTGACGTCGTCAGGTACTGTTTCCAGTAAGGATTTTGAGACTTTGCTGTTTTCTTCACTCTTATGCTCCAAAAATGTACAAAATACTTCCTTTTCCAGATTCCTCCTCAAAAGTACCTAAAATGACAAAAGGAACGATTTAGGGCAGTAATTGATCAAATAATCATGAATTCGGGCTTAAATAACCCCTTAAAAGTGGTACACTTTTCACCTTATCATAAATGAATGTTTTTAAAACGTTGTATCCCCATGACACGTTGTGCTTGCATCTCTTAAGTTAACAGAAAACATTTTGTCTTTTTGTCAGTTTTCGTCTTTATTCGGGTTTTCGTCTTTTAGTCGGGTTTTTGTCTCTTAGTTGGGTTTTACAAATAAATCATCATTCGTTAACTTTTAAAAGTATACCCTTACTAATTTGACACATTTAAGGAAAAATATCCATGTATTCTTAAATATGACTATTTTCATAAAATAAGTTATGTGTTATACTTTTTGACCAAAATTCGGCATGACCCGTTTGTAAATCTTTATTTTACCATTTTTATCTATTCCGGCTCTAATGATTTTGGAGGCTTCTCATAGTCTATGAAAATATAGTTTCACTATTAGTGAAGTTTTCTATGAAAAATATAATTCGCGCCGCAACATTGAAAATAGCATAACTTTCTCATTTTAAATCCGTTTTTAGTGATTCAAGCAGCAAAGTTATCATTACAAAGTCTATTCTCTATCTATCTATCCTATTTTTGAAAAATATAAGCTCATTTGTCCAGATTTTCTGTTTAGGGACATCTATGTCCAAAAATGCGTTTTATGACTTTTAAGCTACTTGTTTAGCCGCAAATACAACACCAAACTAGTCCTAAATCTCTTCCGCCAATATTTATCAATTCCTCAACAACCAACAACCTCAAACTAGTCTAGTTTATCTCATCCGCCAACTTATATCAAAATATAGCAATAAACCCTAATCAAGTCGCAAATCTTACACAAGTTAACTTTGTACACAATTATTAAACACAAAAGGACAAACACAACATGGTGATACATTTGGTAAGTAAAAAGAGTGCCGTGTATGTGTATATACATACACTTAGGGTTTCAAAAGTTTTACTTATGATTTATAAAAAAATCGATTTGTACTTTTAAAAATTACACATCTTAAATGCAATGAAAGTACAAGTTAATCAAAGAAAAGAAGATTTACAAACTTTTGTGAGAAAAATGTAGATCTAGTGCAAGAATGGACTAACTCTTATTTGAAAACCCAAGTATGTTAACTCAAATGACCAAATGTAAGCTTCTAGTACACAAATCTTTCAAGAGTACACTTAAATCTTGATGATAAAAATTTGGTGAATGTGTGTTTGTGTGGGATGTATACGACGGCAGTAAGGAGCAATGAGAAGAAAAAGAAATTTTGTTGTTTTAAGTTGTGTGAATACTAGTGCATTGAACTTGTCTTTTATAAACAAATTTTAGGGTGTAAGAACAAACCAAAACCTAATAAGTACCATGGGGTGCTTAACTTGGATAGGAAATTTTTGGCATGTTGATTGAAGTCTTCTAGCAGTGCCGAAATAGGTGATGTGGGGATGGAAGTACATTGGTTGTCTTATTAGTTGAAAGTTAGGATAAGTTAATTTTGTGAATAGAGACAAGGTGATTAGATGATTATTTGTATGTGTGTGGATCCACGGTCACAAGGAGAGGAGGAGCAAGAGATTTTGTGATTTTTGAGGTGAAGTAAAAATGATCTCGTTTGGACTTGTATTTATAGAGTTAATAGTTTATATGCAACCAAGTTACTTCTACCTAGTACCATATGTGTAGCAACATATTAAGAAAATTGACAAATTGACTTCTGGTCCTTGTGGTTTGCGTCATATGTAAGACATAAAGGGGGGATCACCACTCATGTCCCTTTAGTTGAAATTCATGCATTATGTCATCATTTGGACTCTTATATGCACATGGTTTGGTAAAATAAGAGGGAATCCAGTTTTGGCTTGCCATATGGGATGAATTATGGAGTTTTTACATATAAATATGTGGAGGTGAATGCTATGATTATTTACTTGGTCGGTTGATGAAAAAGCCGTGCACACGTGACCTAAAATGCGATTTATGCGCGTTTATTGCGAAACTTGTGAAATAAAATGCATGCCATGGCACATAAAATAACTCTATTAGAGTCGTAATGCAGTAATTTAATGTAGACCATGCCTGGTCTAGTGTTGTTAAGCGTTAAAAGTAGTCGCGGTACCTTGGTTCGGCGTTTTTGAGAAAGATGTGAAAAATACATTTTTGTGAATGTTTTTATAAAAATAAAATAAAATAAAAAGTTATTGACTCCAAAAAATAATCATTGGACTTAAGTCATTACTAATGTAGTGTTGGTACGCGTGCGGTGTCGTTTGCATGAAATGTGAGTTACGTTACATAAGTAGTTGACGAATATTACTTGTAGTTGTATATAAAAAAAATTACACATGAAAATAGTTAATTAAACCTTCAAAATAAATTACTTCGTGTTTAGCGATAATTAATGACTAGGTAAATTACGGTGTATTACAAACTAGCTTATATACCCGTTGACATTGAGTAATTTTTTAAAGAGATATAAAAATGAGATGATAAGAAAAAGTATTAAAGTCAATTTGTTCCATTTAAAATATGAAACAAAAAATGAGGCAATGCGGCCATTATAATATAAGAAATGGATTATGCTACAATTACACAAACAAACGTCCAACCTTGGTGTCTCCAAAACTTTTTTTTAGTAGCAAAATATGTGTGTGACTGCCTATCAATTTACAACTAACGTGCAAGTTTGTTCCATTTAGAATATGAAACAAATAATGAGAGAATGAGTGCATTATAATATAAGATATTGTTTATGTTACAATTACACTAATAAACGTCAAACTTTTAGGTGTCCAATTTTTTTTGTGTTGAGTAACAATAGATGTGAGTTGAAGCGTATAGATTTACAAACATAACATTGGAAAATGAAAAATAGATTCAATCGTATATAAAATCATGTGTGTGAGTGCCTCTTGATTCAAAACGCAATTCTTGCATAATGATAGAACATCAAGACCTTTTGTACATGTAGACTTTTTCCTATGTATATGATAAATTTTTCATCTTTTTTGGTTTAATGAAGAAAGAAAGTTAAAATTCATATAATAATAAACCAAAAAGAAAAAAGAAAAAAATCCCATTACAAAAGTAAATTAAAGGTTCATACATTGATAAAAAGTTAACAATTAAATTTCGGAGATTTCTCCGGATCAAAAGTCAAATGTACATTCTCGTAGTCAATGGCGTCGAATCTCTCTTCGTCACTCAAAAATCCAACATCAGCCGCATCCTCTTCCACTGAACCAACGCGCGGCTTTGATCGCCCGTATTCCTTCTCATCTTTCGCAATTTGAAGCAAACTTGGTTTGCATCTGCCTTCTTTCTTTCAGAACTCAACCACTCATAACACTCTTCAATGTTAAACACCTACTCTTGTTCCTTACCTTCATAAAATAAAGATTTATCAATACATTAGGAGAATCAAATATGTATATCAAATTAATCCTTACATGGTTATATTAGTTTGAACTGTTTTTTATTGAACATATATGGCATAAGCATACCTTTTTCTAATGCATTAACATTTGAACTTTCTCCTTCAAAACGTCGTTTCCTGAAATCAAATAAGCATTAGCTGATAAATTTACAGAAGTTGCTTCATGCAATGTGATTTGAATGTTTACATGCACAAAAGTTTACTTACTTTGAGCGCTTCTTCTTGAATAAAAGCTTCTGGTTAACCAACTTAGAAACGGACCTTGTTCTTTTCTTGTTTCCAGCCATAACTAATTCGTATATAATCGGTGCAGTATTTTCTTAAAAGATTGTTTAAAAAGTGTTTGTTGAATTTAGATTCATGGAAGTGGCCTTAAAAAGGGATGCATGAACATGAAAATGCCTATGGTTAGTCAATTGAGTTTGTAACAGTTAAAGACCCGCGGATTCGCGGGGTTTTTAAAGAAATATAAAAATGAGGTAATAAGAAAACAACGATTGTAAACAATGAGATAATACATGAATTATTTGATAATCAATTGAATTTGTAACAGTTAAAAGAATAAACGTCCACATGTTGTCGTCTCCAAATTTGACGGTCTTGAATAGCAAATGACGTATATGAGCTCTAATCAATTTAATAGAAAATGTCCAATCTATGCACACCAAATAGTCCATAGAAAATGTAAGTAAACGTAGGTTGTGATTCATAATATATTTTACGCTTATATTCAAAATCACTTAATCACTCCTACAACCCGCTTTATTACAGTTAAATATCTTACGTTTATATTCAAAACCACTTAAGCACTCCTACAACATGTTTCATTACAGTTAAATATCTTACGCTTATATTGGAATCATTTAATCGCTCCTACAACCCGTTTCATTTTAGGTGTTTACCATATCCTACAACCCATTTCATTTACGTTGTTATCATGTATTGATGCATGCAGATAAAAGAGACATGGCATACCTTCAAAATTACTTTCCATCAAGCTATTGCAGTTGAATATCTTACGCTTATATTCAAAATAACTTAATCACTCCTACAACCCGTCTCATTACAGTTAAATATCTTACGCTTTTATTCAAAATCACTTAAGCACTCCTACAACTTGTTTCATTGCAGTTAAATATCTTACGCTTATATTCAAAATCACTTAATACTCCTACAACCCATTTCATTTTAGGTGTTTACCATTTAATTTTAGGTGTTTACCATGTATTGATTTTGAAGATAAAAGAGACATGGCATACCTTCTAAATCACTTTCCATCAAGCTGTTGTAGTTGAATATCTTACGCTTATATTCAAAATCACTTAATCACTCCTACAACCCATTTCATTATAGTTAAATATCTTATGCTTATATTCAAAATCACTTAATCACTCTTACACCCGTTTCATTATAGTTAAAATATCTTACGCTTATATTCTAAATCATTTAATCACTCTGCACATGTACACACCCCTAAATACAATGGTAGATCTTTTTATTTAATTCTTGGTCCTTGATAAGACGAAAAGTGTTACGCTTTTAAGTGGTCATTTAAGCCTTAAATCGTGATTATATGATCAAATATTGCCTTAAATCATTCCTTTTGTCATTTTAGGTTCTTTTGAGAGAAAATCTGGAAAAGGAAGCATTCTGGACGTTTTTGGAGTAAAAAAGTGAAGAATACGACAAAGTCTCAAATTATGCTGGAAACAGTACCTGACGGCGTCACGCCTTACTAAGTGACGGCGTCAGGTGTTGACAAAGAGGTGGATATGAAGTTTACACGAGACATGCCAGAAAGAATTTTGAGGTTAAAGAGTGACGGCGTCACCCTTTGTGACGCCCAGGCCATCACGTGTTGGAATAAAAGGAGACAGCGCAGAAGACTTTACAAGGTGACGGCGTCAAAGATGGTTCTAGGCAATCCGAGAGTTAGTTTGGCGGCGAGATGACGGCGTCAAGAGCTATAACGTGATGCCGTCAAGTTGTGAAATCTATATATACTTTTCTAATTTTCAGTCATTATATGTGGAACTTTAGGGAGAACTTTTGGGAGAAGTTAGGGATAAACCCTAGGTCGAATTTTACACTCTTTGTAAGGGTTTTCCACCCTTATTTCATCCATGCTTAGTTAAAGATAAGTCTTCCATTAATCATTCAATATGTCTATGTGTTGTTTGATTCTATCTTATGCTTGTTTTTACATTAACATGCTAGGCTAGGTTTGTTTGTGTTTGCTTAGATGTCATGAAACCTGGCTGTTGATTATTGATTGATGGTTTGTTATTAATTGTTGTTGGATGAATGATATCAATGTTTGGCTTAAGAAAACTGGCTAATTTCCTATTGGTAACTTGCTTGACGTCTTAAGAAACATGAATCGGATGTGTAATACGATTAATTGATTGTGTTTAATGCATAAGAGAATATTAATGAGGCCATGAGAGGATATTAACGTGTCGTCAAAGGAAGAGATAGGATCTTATAGAGTTGGGGAAGGACGTACACTCCCCCATGAATGGAATTAAGGAATACAACCCGTCATCCACGCAATTGTAACAAACTAATCATTTAATGAAAGATAGCTAGGGAGTAGTGAAACCTAAGTAAACACGTTTGTCTCCATATTAGAAGTCTCACATACATTTATTTTCTTGTTATGTTATTTTTATTGCATTTGTAGTTATTTGGGTTATTTGACTAGCAACTAATTCCGCCCACTTTTCAAAAAACCGAGATTTTACTTGCTTTCCTTTAAAAATAAAAATACAAAAAGAATCATCTCTCACCTCTAGACCTAGTTTAGATCATTTTCAATCCTAATGAACACTATTCCCTGTGGAGAACGATCAATTCCCTGGTACTTACCACTACACTATACTACATCGGTCAGGTACACTTGCCTGGCAGGGATTGTAAGCTTCTCAAGATCCCTTGAGAAGTAAAACTTTTGCGTAATAATCAAAATTGCATCAAAGTTTTTGGCGCCGCTGCCGGGGAATAGTTATTGTTTAGGTTGAATTTTATTTTTATTAGGTCTACTCATTAGATTCCTATCTAGTGATACTTTTATTTTTATTTTTATAGGTTTTCTTTAGTCTATCTTTTTCTTTATGTCTTTGTTAGTAAATTAAGTTCATTGACTGTTCCGTTTGCCATTATGGATAACGCGAATCAGCCCCTTTCAACTGAGGAAATGATAGTGTTGCGTGATCAGCTTGAAAGCAAGGTTAGAGAACTTAGGGAGCTTAATAGCTTAATTGATATTGAGCTTGAGAGTACACTTAATGATTTAGCAATCGTCTTGTATTCAAATGAGGACTTAGGACCTAATGATTTTGCGGTTGTTGAGGATGTAGAGGGACTTGAGGAAGGGGAGACAGACCCAAAACTTGATGATTATTTCAATCTATATCCCACTAAGGAAGAAATCGCTTACTATAACAATCTTGTTGATAATCCTCGACCCCCCTTTTGTTAAAATTGACCCTAAGATAAAGAGAGGTAGCTTAGGAATATGAAGATACCATGTATGATTGGGTATAAATATGTTGAGCAAGCTTACATCGACTTGAATCCCCAATAAACATCATGTCTTCAAGTGTATACAATGATATCATGAAAACTCGACTAGCACCTAGGAGAGATCCCAATTATCCCGGTGGGATTCGTAATTTTGTTGGGTGAATTAAGGATCTTCACATTTTAGTCGGAGACTTCACTTATGTCACTGATTTTATGGTTGTAGAAGACTTGGCTAATGTTATAGATTGTAGCTTATCTCAATGTTTTAGTAGGTAAGCTATTTATCGAGAAGTCCAAGTTAAAATACGACCCGTTGGAGGGAACGGTCCAATTCTCTAATGAAACAAATAAAATCACATATAAGATGTCTAATAAGATGAGAGAATTCCGTTATGTTTACATTAGTGCAATTGAGGACATTAACGAAGAAGATAAGAAAAAGGGAATGAATTGTCTAGGAAAAGAGGAGCGTTTATTATAAAAATTGCTTAACCCTCGGACCCAAGTATAGAGTTGACATGGAAATAGTTCAAAGGTTAAGAGAATCGATTGAAAAATGGGGAAGGAAAATGTAATAGGCATGACTTTGAGTCTAGCTACAAGACTCGTTAATAAAGAAAAACGCTTCTTGGGAGGCAACCCAAGCTTTTTATTTGTTTGATTGTTTGTTTATTTGCTTCCGTATGTGTGTTCTTATTTCTATTGTTGATAATTCATGTTTCAAATAAAATTGTGAAAATGCTTTATTTTGTTTTTAACTTCGTCTTAATTACATATAAAGATATTTTGCAAAAGATAAGTGTAAGGGAAATCCAAATTTGTTCTCAAAGAACAAATTGAACATGAACGATAACAATGAGATGTAGACATACATATTAGTACTTGTTTGAGTCAAATGCTTGTATCAAGTCATAATTATATTTTGCAGGAATTCCAGGAATTAAGGTATAGATTTTTCTAGAAATTTTCTAGAAACTAAACATAAAATTTCTGTCAGATCAATTCTGACGGCGTCAGTAATTAAAACCTGACGACGTCAGGTACAAATTTTCTGAAAATTTTTGCAAGTTTTGTTTTGCTGCCGGAATTGTAAAGTTTTGTTAAATCTTTAACTTATAAACTCTAGGAATCTACAAACATTCATTCCAAAAGCATTATATCTTTATTTGCTTTTTAGGATTTTATTTTATATAGATTTTACCGTCGATGTTACGCTAGGTTTTCTTGTTTGTTTTCTCAGGTTTAATAGGTTATATTGGACAAGAAGATGTACATGTATGGTCAAGTCGTTGAGCATCAGGTTTCAAGTTTTTTGCGTTGCTTTAATCTTGATGTTGTTACATTCTCTTGGAGGAGGATTTAACCATGTTACCGCATTATGCACACTGAACGAATCAGGGGAGTATTTGTTTCATTCTTTCATTTTTTTTAATTTTACATCTTTTAATTGAATATTAGAGACAATGTTCAGCTTAAGTGTAAGGGGGGAGGTAAATGAAGATACCTTAGAGAATACAATGACACTTGATTTTTGTTTGTTTAATAGCAGATGCGTAATAAAAACGAGAGAAATATTTGTTAGAGCAATTTTAGCACCAAATTTAAATTTTTTTGCAACATATAGGAGTGATACTTTAGCCTTAATAAGCGTCTCATGGATAGGAGTTATATGACTAGCACAAAAACCGTACCACTCAAAAATTTATGAATAAGGTAGTGACCATCCGAGTATTAGATTAATTGACTAACGTGCCAGCTATCTAGTATATGACTTGGTGACCATCCGTTATGCAAATAACGCGCCAGCGATCCAAGAAGTGCACTAGTGACCATCCATTAGTTGAAGCGTCAAAGACTCGTACCAGCGATCTACTAAATTTATACAGGTGAGGTTCGCCCCTAGACTTGTTAGGAAAAGCATTAGTGCTTATGAGTGTACTGGTAGCACTTAGATTCTAGAACTTGCGTTAGTGATACATTCCGAGACCACAAGTGAGACTACATTCGTGTAGTTGGATTTACTATATGATAAGAGGCATTAGGATAACCCATTTTTTAAGCCTGTGTTTTATATTATTACATTGACTTCATTGGTCAAGTAATTCTCCCACACCTTTGCGATGTACTCATCTTTAGTACACGATACCCTTAGTACACCCCTCAAAGCCTATCTTTTTCGTTTCTAACTTTAAGCATTTTACTTAAAGATAGAATTTGTTTACAATCCACCCCAAATGTACACCCAAATCGCCTTAGCCTTCCTTGTATGCACTCATCTTTAGTGCATTATTGTTACAACATTTGTGTAAAACCCTAGTTAATTATCTAATTGATTACATGGTTGCAAAGTCGAGTCATATCTTGTACATATTGTTTTGGGACGATTGGGACGCATGGGTAAAGTACTAATGATATGGAGTAATGGGGAAGAACATCAATTATTATCCCCATATGTGCAAAACGTTTTAAAGTACTCCAAGTGTTTTGATTATCTTAATTCTAGTCATTAGATTAGTTACATGTAAAGTATGTAAAAGTTCAAGTGTAAGGGGAGAACCAAGGCCCCTATGATGTATTATTTTGGATGGTAGGGTAAGAGTATATGCACAAAAAAAAAAAAATAAAATAAAATAAAATAAAAAAAAGAGAAAAACATACGGACTACCATCCCGTTTCCTTCATTTATGTTTATTTTAGGGTTTTGATTAGCTTAAGTCGAGTCGAGTCTTGGCTTAGCAACGCCGCATTGTACGTGTAATTGACCTAGATGATTAACTTGCCACCAGTAAAATATCCTTTATCCAACATACCGTGTTTTCCATATCCCTACACCCAACATTATAACCCTTGAAAAGCCCTCTTTGATAGTTTATCTTAGGTGCTTACGCCTAGTAGAGGAGGTTTTTTATCCTTTCCCAAGCTTATGGTAATCTATTTGCTATGACAGGTAGTGAGTGATATTTTTCCATTTCCGTTAGTTATATAGGTTTATAACACACGAGATATGAGAGTATCCAAACACTATTTGTGAGGTGCTAGTGTATGATTTCCGTGCTTATTTTGATTAAGGTGGAACGATTATTTGTTGTAATTACTTTCATATTAATGTTAAATGACCCCTAACTTGTATTTTGATTAGAATAAAAGCTCATTTGCTTGAGGACAAGCAAATCCCAAGTGTAAGGGTATTTGATGAGACGAAAAGTGTTACGCTTTTAAGGGGTTGTTTAAGCCTTAAATCGTGATTATATGATCAAATATTGCCTTAAATCATTCCTTTTGTCATTTTAGGTACTTTTGAGAGGAAATCTAGAAAAGGAAGCATTTTGGACGTTTTGGAGCGAAAAAGTGAAGAATACGACAAAGTCTCAAATTATGATGGAAACAGTACCTGACGGTGTCACGCCTTACTAAGTAATGGCGTCATGTGTTGACAAAGAGGTGGATATGAAGTTTACACGAGGCGCGCTAGAAAGAATTTTGAGATTAAAGAGTGACGGCGTCACCCTTTGTGACTCCCAGGCCATCACGTGTTGGAGTAAAAGGAGATGGCCCAGAAGACTTTACAAGGTGACGACGTCAAAGATGGATATAGGCAATCCGAGAGTTAGTTTGGGGGCGAGATGATGGCATCAAGAGCTATAACGTGACACCGTCAAGTTGTGAAATCTATGTATACTTTTCTAATTTTCATTCATTATATGTGGAACTTTAGGGAGAACTTTTGGGAGAAGTTAGGGATAAACCCTAGGTCGAATTTTACACTCTTTAATTTGTAAGGGTTTTTCACCCTTATTTCATCCATGCTTAATTAAATATTAGTCTTCCATTAATCATTCAATATGTCTACGTGTTGTTTGATTCTATCTTATGCTTGTCTTTACATTAAAATGCTAGGCTAGATTTGTTTGTGTTTGCTTAGATGTAATGAAACCTGGCTATTGATTATTGATTGATGGTTTATTATTAATTGTTGTTGGATGAATGATATCAATGTTAGGCCTAAGAAAACTAGCTAATTTCCTATTGGTAACTTGCTTGATGTCTTAAGAAACATGAATCGGATGTGTACTACGATTAATTGGTTGTGTTTAATGCATAAGAGAATATTAATGAGGCCATGATAGGATACTTAACGTGTCGTCATAGGAAGAGATAGGATCTTATAGAGTTGGGGAAGGACGTACACACCCCCACGAATGGTATTAAGGAATACAACCCGTCATCCACACAATTGTAACAAACTAATCGATCAATGAAAGATAGCTAGGGAGTAGTGAAACCTAAGTAAACACGTTTGTCTCCATATTAGAAGTCTCACACACATTTATTTTCTTGTTATTTTATTTTTATTGCATTTTTAGTTATTTGGGTTAGTTGACTAACAACTAATTCCGCCCACTCTTCCAAAAACCGAGATTTTACTTGATTTCTATTAAAAATAAAAATACAAAAAGAATCATACCTCACCTCTAGACCTAGTTTAGATCATTTTCAATCCTAACGAACACTATTCCCTATGGAGAACGATCAATTCCATGGTACTTACCACTACACTATACTACATCGGTGAGGTACACTTGCCTGGCGGGGATTGTAAGCTTCTCAAGATCCCTTGAAAAGTAAAACTTTTGCGTAACAATCCAAATCGCATCAGTCTTTATAGTTGTCCTGATTCTTGACCCTTATAACAAAACAGATCTGTAATAAAATTATAACTAAAGATAAAGTATTCAAATACATATAGGTAAATTATATCTGAATCATCTAATCACTCTAAACATATACACACACCCCTAAATACGTTGGTAGATCTTAAAAGAGACATGGAATACCTTCAAAATCACTTTCCATCAAGCTATTGCAATATCTTACGCTTATATTTAAAATCACTTAATCACTCCTACAACCCGTTTCATTATAGTTAAATATCTTACGCTTATATTAAAAATCACTTAAACACTCCAACAACCTGTTTCATTGCAGCTAAATATCTTACGCTTATATTCAGAATCACTTAATCACTCCTACAACCCGTATCATTTTAGGTGTTTAACATATCCTACAACCCGTTTCATTTTAGGTGTTTAGCATGTATTGATGCATGAAGATAAAAGAGACATGGCATACCTTCTAAATCACTTTCAATCAAGCTATTGCAGTTGAATATTTTACGCTTATATTCAAAATCACTTAATCACTCCTACAACCCATTTCATTTTAGGTGGTTACCATGTATTGATGCATGAAGATAAAAGAGACATGACATACCTTCTAAATCACTTTCCATCAAGTTATGATAGTTTAAAATATCCTACGCTTATATTCAAAATCACTTAATCACTCCTACAGCCCATTTCATTTTAGGTGGTTACTATGTATTGATGCATGAAGATAAAAGAGACATGACATACCTTCTAAATCACTTTCCATCAAGCTATGGCAGTTGAAAATATCTTACACTTATATTCAAAATCGCTTAATCACTCCTACAACCCGTTTCATTACAGTTAAATATCTTACGCTTATATTCAAAATCACTTAAATCACTCCTACAACCCATTTTATTTCACTTAAATTTCTTACGCTCATATTTAAAATCACTTAATCACTCCTACAACCCGTTTCATTTTAGGTGTTTGCCATCTCCTACAACCCGTTTCATTTTAGGTGTTTACTATGTATTGATGCATGAAGATAAAAGAGACATGACATACCTTCTAAATCACTTTCCATAAAGCTATTGTAGTTGAATACTTAAAGTTATATTCAAAGTCACTTAATCACTCCTACAATACGTTTTATTAAAGTTAAATATGTTACGTTTATATTTAAAATCATATATGAGTTGAAGAGTAATTTGATGTTGAAGAGTAATTTGATGGTACATGCTTTAGAACGATCCAATTCAGGAAAAAGGTTTGTTTGATCTACTCAGCATGACTTGAAAATTTTATAGTAGTAGGTTTCTCTTTTTCGGTCTTATTTACCAACCATAATAAATAAAAAGAAATTTGTGACGTATGATGTGATATTGTAACGATATAAAATCTAATTCATTTTTACCATCTCTAAAATAAATCAAATGAGGTTAATTAAAGAATATAGCTTATAGACCCGTGGATTTACAGAGGTTTTAAAGAAATTATTCATTAAGAAGTTGAGTGTGTGAATAAAGTCACAAATACCAACAAACTTAAACATGTTTAATTAATATATTAAAGAAATAATGAGATAATACGTGAATTATTCGGTAATCAATTCAGTTTGTAACAATTAAAATAATAGACGTCCATGCGTTGTCGTCTACAAATTTGAAAGTCTTGAATAGAAAATGACGTCTGCGAGCGTTACCAATTTAATAGCCAATGTACATTCGGTGAACACCTAATAGACCATAGAAAATGTAAGCAAAAGTAGGCTGTGATCCATAATATATGATAATTTAAAATAAGGTAATAAATAAATAAATAAACATGTGGTATGTATATCGTCAATACCTATAAAAAATAGCTTAATTCAAGTTAAGTTCAAGGATGAAAACAACATTATCCTAAAGGATTTCAATAGTTGCCCATTTGAGCCTCTCCTCTTTCATGTTGTGTACATTGCCTCTTTCATGTTAAATCAGATTCAAATCCTTACCCTATATTGTCAAATTAGACAAACTACCAATCAGAATCGTATTATCATTATCATTCTTTATATATTCAAGCATATCTTTTTTCTAATATGAGCCCGATACCTTGAACTATAAAGTTGGCACCTACCATCTCTAACAGGCATGTGGTATGAGGCAGCATAAATGATAAAAACATATAATATACCACATGAAGATCAAATAAGTCTAATAGTTAATCTACTAAGTTGATATTGAGCTTATTAAAAGTTAGATGCCTGAACTGGGAATTGAGTGGAAGTTGCATGGTAATTTTTGAAATATGCTTAATAAAAAATGCCACAATAATATAAAGTGGCTCAGTGTGTATAAGTGGACTCAAATAATCAAGTATAATAGAATTTGTTGCACAGGTCAAGGTACACGTTACTATTATGTTTTAGCAATCCCAGAACACCCTTTCATAAAAGTTACTTGTCGTGTTCAATTACTCGGCTTAATGGTGTAATGATCCGGCTACTGTAAATCTTGTAGGCTGCATCCCAGAAAACTCGTGCGGGTTACTTTGAGTGAAGATCCTGAAAAGGCCACAAGAAAAAAATGTATACATGTACAATCGAAACCACCAGTTTTTTGTTATTAACATTATAACATAACAAAACAATTTGTTGAAGATACCTTTTTCTTAACCATAAATTTCTTGCTTAGGACATCACGTGATTTATTAGAGAAATTAAACAGACAAAATTAAGGCTTATAATACCTCTTTGCATGCTCCAACATTTAGTAAAAGATGAACCACAATCAATATGCAACAATGTGATACAATGTATTAGAACCCACTTCTGTGGCATTCAATATACTATCTTCTATATTCTTATGGTCCTAAAATAGAACAATTATATATAGATTTATCTCAACTATGACAAAATGGCTAACTTCAGTAATGTCTTTATCCATACAATAATTAAGAGAACTTACCACATTTTCGAGACGTTATGTAGTAACAGACTTCCCTATATCTGACATGGCCATAAGTTAAATAGGAGGAGGCTTTACACCAAACATCTTATATTGTCCATCTAACAAAATATCTCATAACAAATACCTTTTTCGATCAAGAAGATGACGTATGGCATTAATGTCTTTTTTCTTTTCATTTGGACTACAGCGAATAAGAAAACCCATTCTTACAAAAGAGAAAACAATAGCAGCCGATGTTCGAACAATATCATGGCGACTAAGGATGTGAATCTGTATTAATATCAGATGAGCAAAAATCTGAAAAGTAGTTGTGCCTGTGAATACAATTGTCGCTAAAATTAGAGTTTTGTAAACAAATTTTAAGACAAAAGAAGTTTTTAAACATACACGTAAGCATTTCATTTTAGCGCTGGAACACACAATCAACTAAACATACGATTATAATTATGTAGCTCATACCTGTTCCATTTTCTAATAAGAGTCCATATTCCTGAACAAAAAGAACCACAAAACGTAAACAAACTAAGAGCCAAACACCCCTATTTGTCATATCTAAATGCCAAGACTAAAGATACATTTTATACGACTGTTTTTTTCCTACTTTTGTGCTTATTTGTGCAGAATAGTAGGGTGTTTGGGATAATCGGAACTGCATTTGAAAATGAATATGTAATTCGTAAAAGCCCTTGCGAGCAGTTGGAATAAGCAACCTTAGACAACCTTTAAAGATATCTCACATGTTCATTCCCTACCACTTCAGCTATGGCTCATAAAAAGTGAAGGTTGGGTAGAATCAAGTTATAATTTCAATGAAGGTGGAAAGAGTAGTACAATAACTTATATCCAATGACGGTGGAAAGAGTAGCATAAAATAAATAACAATAACAATAGTAAAGCTATAACAAATTAATTAATTGACCTCAAGCTCCTTCCGTCAAAAATGTTTTACACGTAATGTTATAAACCATCATAAAGTAATTAACATATGATTATACAAAATGTTATTTCAAACATTACCTTAGTTTCCGTATTGTTTATTCTTCTTGACATGGTAGTTTGAATATGCAATCCCAAACAACCTATATAAATACATTAGTTAAGCAATATAGAATGTTTTAAAAACAGGTCTCATATATGATATACTTACCCTCCTTTTTTCGGCTATATCCACATGACTGAATTTTACATTACCATGTGTTCCTGTTGTCGAAGTCACCAAGTGTCCTACTTCTTTCCAGCCGTAGTATAAGCATGCCAAATTAACCATTAAATCATGACCAACAAACATTTAATATGCATTAATAATTAAATAACACATTGACTTAAGAAGTTAGATCAATGAGAGTGTTGGAGAGTCCTTGCATGAGTGACTTCTTTAGTAGTTTCTATCATAATCTGTTGAGTTCCTAAAATCCACAAATTAGGAGCATAATTAGTGCTGAAGGGTGAAATTATGGAACATGAATTCATACTACTTTTAACACCCTTGACTACTATATAGTTGTTATCTATGACCAACCCATAGCCCGTTATATTATGAAATTTTAGGAATATGTAAGTAAAACATACACCAGTCTTCATGACTAATGTCTTTTTTGCTCATTGTCCTATAGATAATCATTGAAACAACAATAATACTTAAATATACTTTACTTATAAAACAATGAACCTGATAGTCTCAAGTGATTGTGTTTTTTTTTCTCAAGTAACGCCAATTGTAATATTCTTTAACACCCGTTCAAAAACTTGAATATGTAATTCACCATATATTCTTTAACACCCGTTCAACCAAAATCCACCAGCATCCTCCTTATGTTCGGAAATTATGTCTTAATCGAGTAATAAGCAAAATCAAATTCTTGTGCCGCATGTGAAATCATGTCCTGCAAATCACAGATGAACAATTGCAATTAAAAATATCATAAGAGTTTTACCATTAGCTCTTCTGATGAGCAGATTTATGCACCTGACTTGTAAGGCTGCAATACCACATATAACAATGCAGCTACATCAAATTCACCAAAAATCATATGTTTTACATGCAGACTCCATTAGCGAGTTCATGAACATTTTAAAACATACTGTTAGGTGCCAGATTGTAATCAAGCCTTTCTTTGGGGGCAACTCTCCTACTTAGTAAAGCTTTTTATGCCTTTTCAATTAATTTTTGCATCCCTAGCTGCCTACAACAGATCCATTACAAAACCGTTTACATTTAAACAACAAATTGAGCTACAAAGTGCAGGGGAGAGAAGAAATATGTAAAAAAGTTGGTATGTTGTTAGAAAATTACAATGATTGAGCAGCTATTTATTGAAAACAATACATACAGACAAAGTACATTGTTGATTGTTCTAGAACCTTGCACGCTAAGATGTCATATCTAACACACGCAAGAGACACTTAAGTGTTACCTCATTTTTGCCTGATAGGTAGCAAACTGCCATACTTATCTCGACCTCAGATTTAGTAGCTTGTTCTAGACTTCTAGTAGTTGTGACTTGTGAGATCATCTTTCTATAACCATTATTTGAACTCGGACATTACATGATCCTTCCACAATGCTTGAATGTTTATAAAACAGCCAAAGTGCCAAAAATAAAGATGACAACATTGATAACCTTAAGCATTTCTTTAAAAACCCTTAATATTTCCTTTATAAGTAGTTTCAATAAGTAGTTACAAACAACCCGCGAGAATGCATTAGTAAAGTAAGATGGATTGTGTTTGAAACTCGAGTTTTATCCCCATAGCTTCCTGTTGTAAATTCTACACATTTATGGTTATAATTGCATTTATGATCATTTTGCTTCCAAATTGTCATAATAAACTTTCTTCACCAATAAAAACATACCTTTTTGTTAATAAATACTCACCCTTGAATCACTTGCTAACATCTTTTACTACACAGAAATATCATCAAACATGTTAAGCGTAGAATAAACTTGGAATCCAAAATAATAGCTAAAGAATACTCTAAAGATTAAAAAATCATAAATTAGAATTAGTAAACTTTCTTCACCAATAAAAACATACCTTTTTGTTAATAAATACTCACCCTTGAATCACTTGCTAACATCTTTTACTACACAGAAATATCATCAAACATGTTAAGCGTAGAATAAACTTGGAATCCAAAATAATAGCTAAAGAATACTCTAAAGATTAAAAAATCATAAATTAGAATTAGTAAAAGACTTACGAGCTAGGAAGAATACTAAGAATGATTAATTCCCTATTACATTCAAAATTAGTACAGTCTATGTAAACAACCTCACTTTCAAAAATAACATTTTTTTTTCAATTGAACTGAATCAAAACAACAACAAAAAACATCAAAATATATGTACTATGTGATTTAAATCGAAACTCATAATATATTCAATTGAATCGTATATAGGAAGTCATCATTATTTGTCGAATTAACTAAATCACACATATCAAATTAAATATATTCAATTGAATCGGAACAAAATTAAAGTGATAACATATAAAAGAACACATACAAATTATGCAGAGTATGTGATCGGTCTTGGTTTTTCATACTCGGCGGCATCCAATTCCTGAATTACTGGGTTTACATCATAAACATAAAAAATCATCAATAATACAAACCAAATCAATTCAATACATTTTAAACGTACCGAATAATTGAGTTGTTAGGGTTGATGAATCCATGAATCAAAGATATATAGACCAATTTGTAGGTTATTTTTGGATGTTTTTTGAATGCATTGAATTTAATTGGTGAATTGAAACTGAAAATCAAATACCCATTTACATCGAGGAGCGTATAAAGGAAGATTTTGAATTGCTGACAATGGAGGAGCGTAGATAAGAAGGAAACGCTCTAAAATGATAAATGGTCTTTAATGGTTTACAAAAATAAGAAGCGTGTGAGAGTTATAGAGTTTAGTTGACTTGTTTTTTTACTTAATAGAGAAACTATTGCATAAAAGTGTTGTACATTGTCTTCTAATTAAGGAATTTTGGTCACATATTTAATGAGTTTTTTTAATGCTCGTGCTTCATGGCGCTTGTATAAAACCTTATTTTATTAAATAGTATAAATACCCTAACTGGGAAAGTATTTATGCAATCTTTACATATATAAGGTTATCATAAAATATTAAACCCTTAATGTACGACTACCAGGGATGGACCCATGATTTTCTAGGAGGTGTTGCACAATTGCCATTTAGCTTAACTAAAGTTCCATCATAAAAAATAAGTAGCAAACAAGTTTATTCGAGGTTGCCATCCATTCTCATGCCACACCTGGCACCAATGTCGGTCCGTCCCTGATGACTAGAATAACCTATTATATTATTATCACCTTTCCCTCATTTCCAACTGTTTTACGTCTCATATCATGTTTAAATGCCAAAAAAAAGATGTCTTAAATAAAAGCATTAATACATACTAGCATGTTATCATCGTTACTAGCATTGCTAATCTTTCATGCGTACAAAGAATCTTAAAACTATATATATATATATATATATATATATATATATATATATATATATATATATATATATATATATATATATATATATATATATATATATATATATATATATATATATATATCTATCCTCTTCTATGAATCTCGAGCAAATTGACCAATATCATAAGGAGACGCATCCTCTGTATTGACGGATGTGTATGATCTTTGTGCAAGTACTCGGTTTGCTATTTCCGTGGGATGAAAACTATCAAAATAAACTGCTAATCCCCGATTGGGACAAGGGATTGAGTTTGGAATACACTGTCCATCTTCCCTTACTGGACAACAAGGTTTATTCGGCAACGGTTCACCTACAAAATTAAATCCTTCGATTAAATCAGTAGCGCCAATAAACATTAGCATCCATACTTTTTAATTTAATTATATTAGTGTACTGATAATGTGAGAAATCGGAAACTTTAGCACTCGTCTCTTACCTCCTTTTGGTGCTAAAATGTTTGACATGTTAATGAAGGTGAATTTTGAATCAGGTAAAACAACATTGAGCTCATCAACAAGAGGCTTAAGCCTGTCATTAAATACTGAAACTGCCTCGTTGATCCATTCTACACATGATTTTCCGTTGGTACCATATTTTTCTATCAAAGCTGGAGCGCATCCTAACATACCAAGACCGAAAACTGCAATCTTTCTCCCTCCTAATCTGTATAGTGTCTGTCATTTACATAAAATACAATTTTTGGGCTTATAGATTTTCAAAATTTCATTTACAAAGGTTGACGATTAATGGTTCCAAAATGAATAATAATTGATAACTGTGAAAAAATTTATAGCATAATAGGCACAAAGGGAAGATCAGATGTGTACCTTCAGGTGTTGACTATATTGTTTCTGGAGGACATCAGCATATTGCGGGAGCTTATATTGGTGGCTTGACGGGTAATTATTAGGCATCAGGTAGTTGTTAATAAAATCATTGTTTCCAATATTTATTATGTATACACATTTTGTCAAGTGTTCCTCTGTGTTTTGCAGTTGGAGAGCAAGACGTTTAACTACAGATTCATGATTTTGTAGTTGCCTTTCCAAGCTCACCCGGTCACCCTGATATGACGTTTAAAACAAAATAAATATATATATATTAATTAAAAAAAAAATCATGTTAGTTTGTCATGGATGTGCAGCTTGCGCGGCATAGACTTTCTAAACGTGCCTAGACATTATTCAGTGGTTCGAAATCTAGAGATTTATTCGATCTACGTCTTTGAGCCTAAATACTTGGAGTAGGGATGTTTTACTCCATTACTCGTAAACTTCACTAGAAAATTCATTATATGACTTCTTTAATAATAGGGCGCAATGTAATATAAAACTACCGGTATTAGTTTGTCGCAATTGGTGCTTACCAGATGGCATCCCGTATCCTCTAGAATACCAGCACTGCCACTTCCGTAGTTTACGCCTGTTCTGAGATCTTCATTTGTTGCGGTATTGTATGGTGGAGTGAATTTTCGAAAACCTAGATTTTGACCTGAAACACTATTTTGACATCAGTAACCCTACCATTCTATGAAAGCATATATATATGTAGATTGATAGAGATCCTTTTGTGCTAAAAGAAATTAAATAAGTCACGTTGTGCACTCACAAAAATGATAAAATAAAACAAAGCTGTCCAATTCGAATGAAAATAATACAACATGAGTACGTCTCATGTTGGCTTTAGCATGAGATGATCTTAATAGAAATGTAAAAAATTTCGTGACAAATGGATTGTTTTGATGTAAAATGCAAATATTTGGCAGGAACTACATATACTCGTCATAAAATAACGATAATGTGACAATCTAGTTTCTTCAACGTTTACAAGAAAAATGAAAATGTTTCTTGTTTAAAGAAATGCTCGAAATTAAAGCATAAAATGTCAAACAATATGAAGGAACAAAAGAGACCAATGATGTCTGCGATCGTCCGTCCATTAGTAAATCTACCGTTGACACCTTCAGGGAAATCACACCCATATGGCGGGTAATTAGCTTTTGCTGCCGTGTCAAGATCATTGTTGTTGCCGCTATCAACCAACGAGTCTCCAAATATGAAATAACATGGGACTTTTGGCTCGCCAAAAGCTAGAAATCTTTGAAGCTGCGTAAACCATGCAATGAGGAAGAACGAAAACAATAAGGTGAGCTTACGAGCCATGTTTGCTGGACTACAAAGAGAGGGATGAATATCTATTCTAATGCAAAATGCATGTTATGTTCGACACGTGTGAGATGCGAGCACATAAAGTCTTTCTTTCAACGGTAAGTAAAAATTTCTTTTTCAATGGTAAACATGATTTCCTGTTCAACGGCAATATTTGTGTTATATACTTCTTAATGATTTATCAAAGGACTTGTGGTATAGTGGGTGGGGCTTAACTTGTTAAGCGAGTCACAAGTGAGAGTAGTACCGGGTGGGTGACCACCTGGGAAGTCCTCACTTGTGGTCCACTCGTAGACCATATTGTTCCGGAGATATATTGCAATGATAGATTTGAACCTTCAAGCCACTCGTTGCGGGGGTTCAAATCTTGAGCATGGCCAGGTTTTCATCCGGCTGTTTCTCCAGCAAGGTAAACTTGTGTGGAGGCAGTACGGTTTCCGGGGGAAACCCGTTACCACCTGAGATCAGCGTGGACCCGGTTAAGACAACATAGTCTGGCGGGGTGGCGATGAGGCATTCGCTGTCCGTGAAGATGGTTGTTTCTAAGTTGAACTTCACCTTTCAAAAAAAAAAAAAAAATACTTCTTAATGATTTACTTGCATGATTGGTCTTTAGAAACTTATTGCATATAACACCCATCAGGTCTCACGCATATCTGATGGACGTGGTAGCTTAATGAATTTACATACAATAAAGTTAATATAATTTTGATATATTAAAAATTAATATTATATCAATTTTAACTTAGGTAATTTGGAAACATACAAAATAACACAATAATTTAAGGGAAAAATAACACAATAATTTAGTTCACGTTTTTTTCGCTTTCATACATTTTCATACGTTTTCGCCCGTTTTCTTACGTTTTCGTCAGTTTTCACCCATTTTGTCAGTTTTCATACGTTTTTATCCGTTTTCTTATGTTTTCACCAATTTTTGCACGTTTTTGTCTGTTTTTTTACGTTTTCGTTTATTTTCATACGTTTTCGTTCGTTTTAATACGTTTTCATCTGTTTTTTTGTTTTCGTCCATTTTTCATAGGTTTTCATCCGTTTTTGGACGTGTTTTTTCGCTTTTACATGCTTTTGTCCGTTTCATACATATTCATCCATTTTCTTTCGTTTTCATCCGTTTTCTTGCGTTTAAGTTCGTTTTCATTCATTTTCGTCCATTTTCATCCGTTTTCTTTCATTTTCGTCCTATTTTTCATACGTTTTCTTCTGAATATCCCTTATCCCTTGTGATATTTAGAATATCACTTGGGTGATATTCTAAATATCACTTGGGTGATATTCTGAATATCACAGAATATCACTTTTGATATTCTGAAACATATGAAAATGTCTAGGAATTGCCAAAAATATTGAAAATGGACGAAAACAAATGAAAACGATGGAAATTTAAGAAAACGGAAGAATATGTATGAAAACGGACGAAAAATGTATGAAAGCGTAAAAACACGTATGAAAAACAAAGAAACGTATGAAAATAGGACGAAAACGAAAGAAAATGAATGAAAATAGACGAAAGCGAATGAAAACGAACGAAAACGCAAGAAAACGGATGAAAACGCAAGAAAACGGATGAATATGTATAAAACGGACAAAAACGTATGAAAGCGTAAAAACACGTCTAAAAACGGATGAAAACGCAAGAAAAAGGATGAAAACGAAAGAAAACGGATGAAAATGTATTAAAATGAGCGAAAACATATAAAAACGGATGAAAACATATAAAAACAAATGAAAACGTAAGAAAACAGACGAAAACGTGCGAAAACATAAGAAAACGAACGAAAACGAATAAAATGTATCAAAACTGACGAAAACGTAAGAAAACGGGTGAAAACATATGAAAACAGACAAAAAGTAATAATTAGATAATAAAAAAACCAAAAAACCCTAAAAAATTCTCTCTCTCTCTCTTTGGTGACTGCCGGCCGCCCCTATCCTTGTTAATTCCGGCCAGCTTTTCTTCTATAGCCGCCTCTCTACCTCTTGATTCGTCATTGGTATGCAATCGGTTAAATAGGGAAGTGTTTTTACTGTATAGGGGCGTGTTGGATCTGCCGAAACCCTAATTATTCTATTAAATTGCTGTTCGTTTTTTCGGGTTTCGGTAGTAGGGATTCTATCTGATCGTATTCCTGTTCTAATTCATGGCGGTTTACTTTTAATTAAACCGACTCTCATCAAGGTGATGTCGATCTTCTTTGGACCTGCTGTTCTTATTGCATAATGAAACCCTAGTTTTAGGGTTTGGTTTTTATTAATCGTGAATGTAAACCCTGGTTAGGGTTTTCTTGATGAAGTTTGATGATGGCAAGTTCTATATCTGATGTAAGTGATTATATTCGTGGGTTGTGAGAGAGATTGAAGTTAAGTTTTAGGGTTCCTTATTCAAAAACCCTTGTTTTCATCTATGACCTATTGCCGAATGATTATTTGTTTGGTCTGTGATTGATATTGCTGGAAGTTGGGTTGTTATACCCTATTATCATCCTATAACTGGTGCTCTAGCATGGTGCTGCTGTTGGAGGAGGTTAGGGGTGTACGTTCATTATCATGGGTTGCGTATTCTGTTACGACTGCTTTGTTATTCTTTCAGATCGTATTGGTGAGGTATGCAGGTCCTACATCTGTTGTGTGTAATATACCTGTTCCTTGGTTCTGGGTTCATTATATGTGGATGTTAGGGCTTGGTAACTTATGGTTTTGGTTTACATTTATTGGAAGTTAGGTTTTGAGTAAGACTATTTTAGTCTGATATGGATTCTGTACAGTGGCGGTATTTAATTCTAATCAAGGTTCTTGGTTCCAATTCGGCGGCTGTATTTTGAGTGCATGTTGGTGGTTGTTGCGGTGCAGTTAATTGTTTGTAGGGTTGTTGAACCCTGGTCATGATTTACGACCTGCTCTTGATGTCTATTCATTGTACATCAGCTTGGTTATCGTGTCTACGGATCGTTTATTCATGCTGATTGCTGGCTACTTGGTCGTTATTGGTTATGGTGATTGTGACTTGTAAGTTGCACGGCAAATTGAGTCCTTTGATTTGGATGCTTTTCTGGATCACATGGAAGTGGATTTTAAGTTCTATGATGACTATGTTTTAGGTGCTACCTTAGTGAATCAAGTTTTAATTCCTTATTTATATTCACTTGTATAGTCATTGTAGGTGGTAAGTTTATTATGTAAGTTATGAGAATGGCGTGTCATTCTTATATATGAGTCTGTAAGTGTCCTAAGGGACTGAGATGAGGAAGTCACCCTCATCCTTTGTACTTCAATGTTTTTGGTGTAATGAATTTTACCGGGGTGAATTAACCCTTTTACCAAAAAAAAAAAAACAGACAAAAAAGTATGAAAGCGGATGAAAACGTATGAAAACAGTAAAAACGTATGAAAGCGAGAAAAAAAAGAAAAGAAAAGAAAAACAACAACAACAAAACGTGTACTAAAAAAGTGAATTAAAAAAAGTGAATTATTTAAAAAAAAAAAGAAAAGAAAAAAAAGCTACGTGAATTGAAAGAACAACAAAAAAAAGAAAAGAAAATAATGCAACTAATCTTTTTCGTTATAATACCCTTACTCTCTCTGGTGAAAAAAGCGACAACCCTAAACCCTTACTTTTCTCAATCGCATTCCATTAAGTCTGCCTAAATCTTTGTGTTTCTTGCTTCAATTTGTTCTGGATACTGATTTTCATTCGTGATTATTGGTTCTGGACTAGATTCGTTGTGAGTTAAGCATGTTTTTGTGGAATTGTGGGATCGTTTTTTTTCAGGGTATTGCTAGTCAATCTTTAACCGACTTTTACATTCTTTGTAGTCGGTTTCTTTGGGTTATTTATTGTTGATCATTACTAATTAATTATTATTCCATTACTGATCGACTTTAATTATGACTGGAGGTTAGTGTTCTGATTCGATTTGCTAGAAACCCTAATCGTTAAGATTAGGGTTTTATCTTTTATCTTTTTTCTTGGTATCGCATGCTGGTGGTTACTTGGTTCTTATTAGTTTAAGTTGGTTTCGTGGTGGTGAGAGATGAATAAGGGTTTTTTAAGTTCTAAAAGTGGTTCTAGGGCTGCTGCTACATCAATTGAAGTTAACATGTCGCAACAAACAAACCAAGTGAAGCCGATTTCACTTGGTAATGAGGGTAACTCTCAAGGAGGTACGAATAATCAGGTTCCTAGCTCTAGTTCACTATCACAATTGGCTAATAATGAGGTTACTAGTTCTGGTGTTGGTGATGTTGGCTGTTATAATAAGGACAATGATAAGGTTGTTTTGGATGATGTGGAGTAACTGCATGTTACACATAATTCTGATTCGTCTCCAAATGATTCTAAACAGCCTAATGTGGAACAATTGATAGCTAATGCGCATATGAATTTTGATGAAGCTATGAATAAAGTTCAACGTGAGATTATTGCTAATGATGTTAATGCAACAAATACTCCTCCTTCGAGTTTTAGTGCTGCTATGCAAACTCAGAAGTTTGGGACAAATTTGAATATGAATAAGAGTGCTACTTCTGGTCCTAATGCTCCCAAAGCTGATACTAATAGTGGTAATGGAGTGAAGCCGTTTTCTTACGCGGGTGCTACTTCTAATGAACCTCAGAAACACGTGTCTAATTTTCGGAAGTTGGAATGTAGCAAAAAGAAGGATGATGTTGACCTTTCAGTTCCAATGAAAGTAGTGGAAGAGGTGAACACGAGGTTTGAGAATACTTTATACGGTTACTTCCTTGGCCAACGCCTTGCTTTTCCTGTTGTTGATTACTATGTACGCAATGCATGGGCTAAGTTCGGTGTGCAAAAGGTAATGATGAATGCAAAGGGGTTCTTCTTCTTTAAGTTCAGTTCGAAGAAAGGTGTTGATGATGTGCTTGAAAACGGTCCTTTGTTGATCAAAAATGTTCCTATCATTCTTAAACCATGGACCTTGAACACAAATCTACTTAAAGAGGATTTGACTAACATCCCGGTGTGGGTTAAATTCCATGATGTGCCCCTTGCTATGTTTTCTGATGATGGCCTCAGTCTTCTTGCTATACTTATTGGCACGCCCAAAACGTTAGATGCGTTTACAAGCCAAATGTGCAAGGACTCATAGGGCCGTAGTAGTTTTGGAAGATGCATGATAGAGTTGAAGTCAGATGAGGTGCTTCGGGAAAGCCTCACTGTTGAGATACCATTACTTGATGGTTCGGGTTCGACTATTGAGAAGATACGAGTTGAATATGAGTGGAAACCGCCTCGATGCGATAAGTGTATGGTTTTTGGTCATAATTTGGTGGATTGTCCTAAAGTTGTTGTGCCTCCTGCCCAACCTACTAAGAATGTTAATGATGGTTTCAAGACAGTCAACACTAAGAAGAAAGGAAAGCAAGTTGGTTCAACAAATCCGGGTCAAGGAGGATTTACTAAACCTGTTGTGGGTAAGCAGTTTCATCACCAACCTAAAAAGACTCCTCCTGAACCTAAGAAAGTTGTTGTCACTAAGAACAATGCTTCTGATGTGGCTAGTATAAGTGGAACGAAGATCACTACATCAAATCAGTTTGATGCGCTTAATATGGATGATACGGATGGTTTTGGGATTCCTTCTAATGACACTAACAAGGATGTGGATGGTGGCCGTACAATGGAAGTTAATGAGGATGAGTCGACTAAGGCTGGTACTACATCACAAGAACCGCTTGTGAGTGATTCAATGGGAACAAAGGAAGTTGGTTCTACTCCTATAGTTGAGAAAATTGGTAAGCTTGAAAAGCTACTTATTGATGGGAAAGCTACTCTTGTGGATGATGATGGTCTTCCTATTCCGTCTACCTCTTCCACTAAGAGGGCTAACCCATTTTCAAAGGTGGGTGAGGTTGTGGTTTCTGATAGTGATGATGATGAGGTTCTTAACACGTTCGATGAATCAACAAATCTTTTTGGTGGTGGTCATGAGCGTGAAGACGAGTTTGAAGACTATGATGATTATTCGAAGCAAATTTATGATCTTCCAGGAAATTTGGATGCTCTTAATGCCATTTATGGCTTTAATCTCCAAGGTCGTAGGAAGTAGTTTATATTTTTGTCATTGTCTTTTGTTATCATGTGGTTAGTGGTTTTGTTTTCTTGTTTATAAAATAGGAAGTATCTTGTTATGTAAGCTTTTCGCCTATGTAACGGGCTGAGATATGGGATTCACCCATATCCGATATACTTAAATGCTTTTTGGAGTAATATATTTACCGGGTCGTTGACCTTTTACCCAAAAAAAAAAGAAAAAGAAAAAAAGAAGCTACGTGAATAGAAATAACTAAAAAAAATAAATAAAAAAAAAAAATAATAATAATATAACAAAACAAAACATTGAGTTATGTTTCCCATTTAATCTTAGGTTAATCCCCACTATTATATCAAACTAGATTGATGATGAGGATTTGTTCTCTGGTATGCATCAAAATAAGAATATGCATTTGAATTTTTCTTTAAAAATAGTAACATTCAAATTAAACAAAAATAAAGTTTTATACCAAAACAAAATTTCCAGTAAAATAAAATATTGTATTAAACAATTAGGTACAATAATATTTAAATGCAAATAATATAAAGTAGAAAGTGATACAAAAACAATGTTAGATATTATTTTAAAACAAAAACACTATATAATATTTAAGTATGATCATCTGTTAATTTAGTTATTATAAGAATAAATATACGATTGATTGTTGTATTCATTAATTCTTACATAATTAATCATATTATAAATATTCATATTAAGTAAAGGTGCAAATTAAAAGTTGAAATATTTAAAAAAAAAACTATTACACCTCCTAAGGGTTTTACCTAATAATGAACGTTTTAGATATGTAAAATATAATATATTTATATTTGTATTAATATTGATGAAAAGATGAACATAATGAATATAATTTGGCGTACTAAAAATATAAGTATAAAATGATATAAAAATAATACTAGATTTTATTTAAAAAAACACTTTAGTATTTAAATATCATCACTAGTTAAAATAAGAATAAACATATGATTGTCATATGGATTAATTCATACGTCATATAATTAATCTATTTATGAATATTCATATTAAGTAAGAGCGCAATTAAAAGTTGAAATCTTTAAAAAAGTATTACACTTCCTACATGATTTCGTTTTAGATATGAAGAAAATAATATATTCATATTTGTATTAATCATGACGAAAAGATCAACATAATGAATATAACTTTGTGTATTATTAAAAATAAAAATTCGTATGTGTTGTCTATAAACATATGTCAATTGTTATTATATTTGAATATAAATAACATTGAAAGTTTAATAGCTAAACGGTATGAAATAAAATTTTGTGCACTAATTTAGGAATGTAATTAAAATTATTTCTCAAATTATGTCACTATTAGAAAAACTGACTTTTAGACCCCTTTATTAGAAGACCGTCCAAAAAAAATGATGGTCCAAATGTGGATTTATTCCCGACAAAAGTTAATTAGACCGGTGCATATAAAACTGTAACACCCCCATTTTTACAGATCGCAGTGGATGTTAGGTCTGGGGTATTACTTCATGGTATAAAAGTCACAGTAATAGAAAACGACTCGAAAAGAGACGTTTTTTGAAAATGAGTTATCATTCATTAAAATATCAGATTTATTTTGTTTATTTTTTATTAATTTTTTATTTTGTTTAATAAAGAAGAGGTCCCAAAGTCTATGTGAAATGTTCTGTTTGAATGATAACCGGTTTGAAAGTCCTCCAAGTCCCGTGCCAGTCCGTGCCATAAGTTGTTCAGTTACATAGGAAACATGCTTAAAGAGTCAACCAAAAGGTTGAGTGATATTCATAGGTTTTAGTTGAAAATGGTTGAATACGAGTTTAGTTAACAATGGGCTACGTTGTTATACACCCAAATAAGGTAGGTAGAAACCGTATTTAAACAGTTTGTTTCAATATTGTATGATCAGTACAATACCGAGGAAGAAGTGTTACTACACTAAGCTCATAAGACCCCACGTTAACATGTCCAGGTCATGGGGCACTGTAGACCAAACCATGACGGGACGGTGGTAAGGTTAACTTGCCAAAGTTAAACCTAAAGGGTGTGTTCAAATATAGTACTTATTGGTACCCAGACGGGGCAAACCAACGGGGGTTGTCAAACTCAAATAGATCTATCAACTATATTCTCGATCACTCGCAAGTGATTATGGTTCATGAATTTTAGTTATATAACGGTGGCAGGAAGTAACACTCGTGCAATAACCAAAGAAAAATACTTGTATTCGGTTTAATGAAAAAGAAAGCATGTATCCCCCTCACAGGGTTTGTAAGCATTTAAAAAAGTGAGGCTATGAACGCACCTAGGCTTTAGGGAAATCTTATTGATGTAAAAAGTGACTCACGGATTAGACTGCTAACTCACGTATCCTGGGGGTAATTTTTGGTGTGTGTGTGTATATCAAGTCCTAGTTATCTCATTTAGGTTTCTTAAGTAAATATTCTTAGGGTTTCTATATTTAGATATAACATAACACCGTTCGGGCCATCATAATTCAGAAGTATATGACTCCTCACATGAAGCTCCCTGCTATTGTATTATGTTGTTTATAACATAATACCATTCGGGCCATCATAATTCAGAAGTATAACTCCGTACATGAAGCTCCATACTATTGTGTCATGTTGTTATTTAGATATAGATATAACATAACACCGTTAGGGCCATCATAATTCAGAGGTACAAACCCCTCACATGAAGCTCCCTAGTATGGTGTTATTTTATTAATTACTAGATTTAAATATAACTTATCACCGTTCGGGCCATCATAATTCAGATGTCATATTGTAGTAAACGTTTGAGAAGCTATGGCACTTTAATTCGTAAACCCAGCAAACTCGTCAAAACGAATACACAAATGAAACCCCTCACATGAAGCTCCCTACTATTATGATACATTATATAAAAAGGATAGTAATTTTATTTATTAGGTAAATACTTCACTTAATCCCTTAAGTTTTATAAGTTGACCCTATTTACCCTTAGGTTATAAACTTTTATGAAACTAGTCCATAATGTTAATAACTATATCTATACTTATCCCTAGACTCTAAGACTTCACAAAATAGGTCCTTATTCTTATAACTTCCAAGAAATAGCAAAAATAGCCCTTAGACCTAAGAGTTTCAGAAAGTTACGATATATACCCCTATGCATGGAAAACTTTGCAAAACTAGTCCTAAAATCATGTAATCTATATTTCTAAGAAACAAAAGGGTTTCTAAGCTTATGACTTATTAATATAGGCCTATTTAAGTAATCTAGACCAGCTTATAGTTTATGATAAGAGCTTATGAGCAAAATATCATGTAAATGCAAAATTAGGGTTTATTAATGAAAACGTGCAAGTTTTAAGGATCAAGGCTTAGGAAAGGGTTCCTATGGGATATAAGGCATCTAATAACTATCATAGGACATAAGTAAAGCTTATGGAACTAGCTTAGAGACTTACTTGATTAAAATGGGTCGTATAGGGCTTAACGGGGGTTTTGGGTTTTCTCGACTAGTTTCTACTTCGACAAGGTTTCTAGGCTTAGTGTTCTAGACTCTTGGGCTTACTAGGGACCTTATACTACTACTAGGACTAAGTGAGGTGAGGTGAAGAAGAATGAAGGGATGGTTTGAAATGAAAGGGTTCGAGGGGTATTTATAGGGCTCGTTAGCCCTTATGGTTAAGAATACTTGGAGTGGTGGCCAATTAACGTGGGGAGGTGGTCAAAGGACAGGAGGGGGATGAATAAGGAAGGCTAGGGGGTAGGTAGGGGGCTGTAGAGGTAGTGGTAGGGTGTTTGTGGTTGTAAATGGCATAAAATGGCAAGTAGCTTACAAGTAGGTGCATAAGCTACTTGTAAGCTACTATGGAAGTGCTAGGGTGCTTTCTTAGGGTGATAACGACGTGCATAAGCTGCTAGGGTGGTAGCTTGAGGTGCTTAAGGTGCTTAAAGTACTAGTTTAGTCTTAGTTTTAAGCTTAATCTAGGTTTAGGGTTAAGTTTACGATTAGGGGTTAGTACTTAGATTAGGGTCCTAAGAGTGATTAGTGGCTAGGATTAAGGTTTAGGTATCATTTCCTAGGTGGTGGTATCTTGTATAAAGAATCGGGAAGGTTTAGACCTAGTTTCGGGGCCTAAATGACCTAATTAGGGTTCTGTGCCTACAGGACTTGTACCTAAACTCTAAGGAGTTGTACTAGGGTTTAGGGAGACTAAAATATCCTAAAGTTTCTAAGGTAACCTATACATAAGCCTTGAACACTTTCAAACAAGTTTGGATAAGAAATTATGGTTTTAGAAATAACCGTAAACACATAGGGCTCAATTAGGGTTTGTGATAGATATAGTATACTAGAGTGATAGAATACTTAGTAAAATAATGTTTAGAATCTAGACTTGACATACTGAGGTGTTTACATAATGTAAACATAGTGGTGTTGGGCATAGGTGGATACATGAGCAGGTTTAGAGAGTCATGCATGCAATGAGTATGAAATAAAAGCAAAAATTTACATGTGAAAATACCTGATATAGGTATTGTAGTGGAAATGATATTGATGAAAATTATGGGTTGTGACAAAAACACACCAGCGTATATTTGAACATTTAGACCAATGCTTTTCATATGTACTAGTCTAAAAGAGTTTTTGAAAAATAGCCCCTAACTGCTATATACAATACCAAATTTGCTTTTAATACATCAAAACAACTTTAATTTTCCATTTAATTCACTTAAATAATATCATAAATTTCTTTATAATTACCAAACTTTTTTGCATTAACTATAATTAAATGGTATGAATCAGTTCTTATAATTTATATTAATACTAAATAAGATTTTCATGATTATTTATATAACCTTTTCCATAAAAAAATGTTATACACATAAAACTCCCTACTTGCTTGTTTGTAGATATTATTTTGTTATTGTGTATAAATGAAAAGTAACATGAATATTTTTCTTATATTTATAGGAACATTTGTGTAATCATCCTTGTATGGTATCCGAAATGCGTTGTTAGGTTCATTGACCCGTGGAAGTAAGGTATTTTCTAAACGAATTACGAAAACAATTATTTTATGCAATATTCATGTAGTTTAAATTTATTAAAACTTATGCGCCGGTAATCTAATACCCATTCGGAAAAAACCTAATAGAGGTTAATTTCGGATTGTCCCTGTTTTGGACTGCTTTTTTAATAGTTTGCCTCATTTAGATGTGAATGTGTATTATCATATTGAGTATTATTGAAGAAAGATAGATCGTAGCACATGGATGTACCTGATGAGTGCTCAAACAGTCATCATTTTTGGTCATTCTGAACTGCAAAAACATACAAAAATACTCAAATACGCATCAAAATACTGAAAATATCTCAAAATTGTGTTTTATATGTTTTAGATGCAAAATGTTTAAAAACAAATGAAAAACGAACAAAGTTTGCAAAATTGGCAGTTTCAGTCCCCGAATGTTCAAAAATTGGCAAAATTAGTCCCTGAGCATTAATTTTGAAAGAAAAGTCAATCCAAGTCCTTTACAAGTAAAAATTTATCAAAAAGGGTCCTTGGATAAAAACTTTGGAAAATTTACAAGTTTGGTCCCTACAGTTTGGAATTTGGCAAAATTGGTCCTCGGGAAATTCATTTTGGAAAAATAAACATTAAGGACCTTTGGGAATTTAATTTGTGGCATGTTTAGTCCTTGGAAAGAGTTTGGAATAATGGCAGAAACAACCCCTAAATTTTCAGCAAATTACACATTTGGTACTTGTGATTAATACTACAACCAAGTGGACCCTTTTTACTCTTAACCCAAAATTATTCCAAATCCAATCCAAACCAAATACACTACCCAGGCCCAATGATAACCAAAGCCCACCCCTTCCCTGGTTTAATATCAAACGTGCAGGGTCAAACCAAAAGTCAACCCCCTCCTTTCCTCTTCCCCCCAAAACACCCAGCCCCCAAACCTCTGCCATCTCCAACAATATTGTCTCCCCCTCCTCTCCAATACATCCTACTCAGCCACCCTACTCCTCACCAATACCAATCCCACTTCTCTGCCAGGTCACCCATCCACAACCTCCCATTGGCGCCAAAACAGAATTGAAGGCTGGGATCACTCAACCTTTAATTGGAAGGCTGGGATTTAATCCCAAGAAACACAAGAGTCATCCAATGCTGTTTTATCTCAAAAAGAAAACTGAAGAGAAGAACCATGGCATCAGGAGTATAAATATAGATGATTGTTGCCACTATTATGGCATTAGGTTTTAGAAGTAGAAAGTAGGTAGTAGTAGGTAATTGTAGTGTAAAATTAGTTTTAAGTGTAATTTTTAATTAAGTATTGTAGCTCTTAAACTCAGATTGTAATTCCCCTTTTTAAAATTCAATAAAAGTATTAAGCTTTGTCTATGTATATCTGCTTACCCATATCTGCTTATTTTAAATTTGCTTGTTATTGTGATTTTATGCTTATTTGTTCATGATTCAGGTTCATATATGCTTATATATTCACTTAGGATTGCCAGGTGAGTGTTTCACTTGCATTTACTTGTCAACTGTCTTTTTAGCCTAAACATAGCTTCTACCCTTAGCTTATTGCAAACTGCTTTTTAGTACTTAGAATTTGCTTTGTAGGTGTGTACCATCTCAATACAACCTCTGTGTTTAGGATTGGTAGCAAAAATTATCGAGTGGTAGTGTAAAAGTACAACAGTGAGCCCTTTAAGGACTGTTTGGCACAAGTATTTCACTTGCATTACAAGTCTGTTTCACCTCTTGTTTTCCTTTCATAAAAACTGTTTTAGCATATATCAGATGTTTCAAACATAGTATGGTCATTTTTAGCATTTACCTTAAGTTTTTAGGATATTGAATTGGTATTTATGTTTTCTAAGGTTTTAACTGATTCAAATAGAAGATAGGGTAAGATTTAGATGTAGGCAGTTATAGTAGTGATTTTTGCTTCACATCAGTCCCAAATAGGATTATGCAAAGTGGTTTTGAAGAATGGTTTGACTTTCCTTGGTCAATTAACCAAATTTGACCCATACTCACCCCTGCTACATCAGCAGCCCATGCAACTCATGTTGACCCATTTTCAGATAGCTAATTCAGATTTAGGACTTAGTTTTAGGGTTACTTATAGTTTATAGGTTAGACTTAATTTATTTCAGCTTATCTCAGTTGTTGCAGCTTAATTTGTGGCTTATTGATAGCTGCTACTCACCACTGCTCAGCAGGCTGCTATCCCAAACCCACTTTTTCCATCCAAGATTCCAGCATCCACACTTTTCATCTGACCCATAAACTTAGTTGGTATGATCCTTTCTAGCTGGTCTTAATTGTCATAATTTTAGTTAAATTTTACAATTTTTTATTTGGCTTGTGTATTAGCTCAAAGTGAGCCCCCTAGGTCTGCAACTCCCCTGCATCAGGGGGTGTTGTCTCACAAACCCAGTTTCATGAATCTGTATTTAGGATATTAGTGGATAGTAGCTTAAGTATTTTATGTTTTTGAGCAGCCTTTCTTGTAGATTGAATGTGCTTATGCTTTTTATTACTTGTACTGCTTATTCATTCTGCTTAATTTGGATTCCAAAGAAGCCTCAGTCACTTAGTCACACTGAGTGATCAGTTGCATAGGTTCAAATTCACAAGCTCATTGTGAGCTTGTTAGTGGGCCCCACCTGGTGACTCTAGGATTTTTGGAATACTGTTAAGCTCATCTTGCTAGATCAAGGCTTGGTTTCGGCTTATTAGCTTATTTGATGAGATAATTCAAGCCCTCAATAAGTCCTGCAGGCCTGTTTGGCTAACATTGTACAAAGGAAATGCTTATTTGCTTAATCTGAGCTTATCAGTGTAGTCCTTTGTACAATTTGGCTCATTTTTAGTTTCTTGTACTTATTTCTATCTTGTTTTACCTTTGTTAGCTTATTTGCTTGTTTGCTTGAGCTTATACCCCCTTTTAAGCTCAAAACTCAAGATGTTAAGCTAATAAGCTCAAGCTGAGCTTATTATTGAGCTTCAAGAAATGTCCTTTCACAAAAGATTCATCCTTTCAGTAGTGTGTTAGTTTTGTAAAAGAAAAATTAAGAAAAATAAAAAATAAAAGAAATGATAGCTTCTATTTAAGAAGCTTATTGCTTATTTGCTTATTTTCATTAAGCATTTAGAGTTTTTATAATTTTCCTAGGTTTCTATAGTTGTAAAATAATTTCTGTAATTTTTTCATATTTTTCTCTTTTCATTTAGTATTTTTAATAATTAATATTAGTTTTTATTAATTAATAAATAGTTAATAATTAATAATAATTATTTAAAAAATCTCAAAAATATATTTTCAGTCTTAAAATTAGTTTTATATTATTTTAGATTTTTCCAAATTTAAATTTTATTTTTTTAGGTTAATTTCTAAATTATTTGTATTTTAGGGTATTTTAAATAATTAAAAAGTAATTAATAATTAGTAATTAATTAATAATAATTAATTAAATAGTGTAAAAATTAATTTTAATTTTCTAAAAATTTTCTTTTATCATTAGGATTGTAAAAATGTAATTTTCATATTCGTAGGCATTTTATTTCACAAAAACTCGCGTTTTATTTCGTATGTCTACGTAGTTTTAAATCAAACGAACGCGCGTTTTTAGTTTTTAATACGTTCTAGGGTAATGTAACTTTACGGTTTAGTTATTTTAGGTTATTTAACTTGTTTTAACTTGTATTTCCATAGTGTAATCATTCAAATCACTCAAACCCCTTTTCTGTCCAAATTCACCCGATCACAAACCCGTTTTAATACAATCTACACCTCGTCGGGACATAACGACCCAGGGAAACCCCTATACTTCCGCAGAGATTTAAGCCTAAGGAGTTTGACTATATTGACCACATCCGTGGTTGACTTTAGTTGACGATTTAGCCTCAATCAGTACCAGATAGAATGTTCTACAATTGAATACTTGGAACATTTGTCTCATTTCCTAAAAGCTATACCGAAGATGATCGGGTGAAGAGAGAAAAATCAAGATTTCATTGTCCTTGTAAAAGTTGTTTAAATTGGATGTGTTATATCGATCTGAAACTATTAAAAGCCATATTATAGAAAAAGGGTTTATGCAAAGGTATATTTGTTGGGATTTTCATGGAGAAGTCAAAGCTAAAAGTAACACGTTTTTATTCCAATTGTAATGTCGAACATAACAATGATTCGTACAATAATGATCGTGATAATTTAAATGAGATGTTACATGATTTGGAGGATAATGTTACTGAAAAAAATCAAGATCAAGTTCAATAATTGTTTTTTAACTCACAAACACCGTTGTATGAAGGCTGTGAGGATTTTTACCAAACTATATGTGGTTTATAGACTCATGAACATTAAAGCAATTAATCGTTGGAGTGACAAAGGTTTCATAACTCTACTACAAGCGATGCATGAAATGTTACCAAAAGCCAAGTTGCCTCTTACAACATACCAAGCAAAAAAATTGATGTGTTCGATGGGGATTCAAATCGATAAAATAAAGGCGTGTCCAAATGATTGCATGGTGTATAGTGATAACGATGAGGACCTACATGCATGTTGGATTGGTGGTAAATCGAGGTAAAAAAGAAAAAAAGATACCCCACTTAACCCCGACGTGACCAAGAATGTCCCACCTACTATATTATTGCGGTATTTTAATATAAACCAAGATTGAAAAGATTATTTTCAAATGAAAAGAATGCAAAATTGTTAGTTGGCATGCAGAAGAACGTAAAAGAGATGGAAAAATGAGACACGTAGCTGATTCCCTTCAATGGAGGAACAACGATAATCAGTTTGAAGAGGAATTGGAGATGAGATTAGAAATATATGCTTTAGACTTAGTTCAGCTGGAATTAATCCTTTAGGAAATATGAGTAGTCATCATAGCACTTGGCCGGTTCTTTTATGCATCTACAAACTTTCACCATGGCTGTGTATGAAACAAAAATAAATCATGATGTCATTGATAATACAAGGTCCTAAACAACCTGGCAACGATATTGGCATTTATTTGAAGCCATTAATTGATGACATGAAAGACCTACGGAGCAAGGGCGTAGAAGTGTATGATGCGTACAAGAAAGAGAATTTCCAACTGCAAGCCTTGATTTTTTGCATTATTAGTGATTTTTCGGCTTATGGAAATTTGTCGGGATACAAAACGAAATGGAAAATGGAATGTCCTATGTATCAAGATCATACTCACTTAATTTGGTTGACTAATTGTAAGAAAACAATATATATGGGACATCAAAGATCACTTCAAGAGAATCACACATACTGTAAAAAATAGAAAGTTGTTTAATAATAGCATTGAAGTTAAAAGCTACCACCACCATTAAATGGGTAGCCTAAAAATAAATGTGTTATTTTCTAATAAATCAAACTTTCTATGACTAGACCGGATTTAGCCCCTGAGATTTATTTATATTTCATTTATGGTCCTTGTGCCTTTGTTGCATCTTCCATCGTACAAGTGTAAACAAATATAATGTGTTTAATACTTAAAAGGCCCCTCATCGTTCTTCATATTTTTATTATTAGTCCCTGTGTAATATATGAATTATGCATGACTTTGTGCAACTCTTGTCCCTGGACCTTAACTCCTTAACGCCAAGGTATATATACAGCGTATTTCAATCGTTTCTCATACGTCGCATATGCTCTCGAATAATATGTTCATCTAAGCTTCAACAAATTTACGGCATAGAGATAGTGGTTGTGTTAGGTCGTTTGTGCTCTCAGTAAATAGTCCTTCACAGTGTCTTCAAGTATAAGGTATAGATATATCGTCTCCTTTATGCCGTATATCACTTCTAAATGCAGATTTTCTTTTGCACATATTTCTGTTCGAATGCCTCTTTAAATATGAATATTTAAATATGAAAGAATTAAGTACCACATTCGTATAAAACATTATAAAACCTGGCAATATACATGGGATATCGATAGTAAAATATAAACACTATTTGATGTTATCAAATATCCCTCCACTTGACTTCTACTTGCCCTCAAGTTGAGCCGATTAGAATTTCTAAAAAGATGTCTCCCAAGTATAAATTGGAAGATATGCATTTACAAAGTACCTATGGTAGAAATCTTAAAACCGAGCACCTCACGAAAGGGAATGAAATCACACTCATACTCTCACTAATCTACATGTTCATTTTTTGGTGATCACTCGTTTGCACAGTCATAGCGTGTATTCTATCATAAGCTTAGCAAGTATACAAAGCTCCACCACTAGAGCCAAGGTCTAAAAAATTCTCAAAGGCAATATAGGTGAACATGTATGAGGTCAAGGGTTTGTCATTCTTTTTAATCTCTAGCAATACCAATATTCTAGAAAAGGTGACAGAACCATGAATACATGATCGTAACATTGACTATGATACCCATGATTGCTCACTCCCTAGGATTAAGTAATCTTTTACCTGTATTATTACATCAAAAAGGGCCACAAAGTCATCAAGCTCATCTAAATCCATGAATGAGACAACAAATATTGCTCAATTCCCGAATCTCGGTAAGCTGAAGGTTAGGATGAAGAATGAATAAAGGAAGGATAAGGCATGGGATGCACATTTATAAATGGTGTAAAAATGAAAAATAAACAAACAAGTAGTTCCTAAGTCCAAAATCCCTTGTTACTAGTTGCTTTAATTCCACCAACCTAAAATCCGCGAATCAGAAGTCAAAGGGTCTTCAGTAATAATCATACACCTAGTCAATGCGTATAGAATATAGTGTAATGCCTCAAAATCCATAATCATGTAGAAACTAGGCAAATAATGACGCATTAACTTGGCCTTCAACATGAATGAACAAGATAATTATGAATAAATGTTCCAATTTCATCGCTTCTTTTAGGGCATATTAAGCCATAATTTAACAAAATGTTACACATTTGTATGTCCCTTTCCCCCACTTGAGATGTACAATGTTCCCATTGTATGAATATATCCATAAATACGAAGAAGACATAAAAATGTAATGGGTTTATAAGTGCCACCCATTCAAATACATCATAATGGATTTATCTAATCTTCATCAGCTGTGCAATGGTGGGAATACTACCACTATACTACACGACATATAAAAATGGGTGAACTGCATATGTACCTACTAAAACTTAATTATTTTCATATTTCCCCAAAATACAAGTTTTCAAAATATGATGTACAATGGAAGTTAATTAAGCATGTTTTAGATATATATGCAAATATGCAAGTTTTAGTGGGTAAATATGTAATTGCCCCTATAATAATAATAATGATAATAATAATGATAATAATAATAGTGATAATAATAATAATAATAATAATAATAATAATAATAATAATAATAATAATAATAATAGTTATAATAATAATAATAATAATAATAATAATAATAATAATAATAATAATAATAATAATAATAATAATAATAATAATAATAATAATAATAATAATAACTTGCTTGCTTGCTTCTTTTTTTCCATTTTACTTTCTTATTCTTCTTCTTTTTATGATTTTTTTACAAGCAAGACAAGTGTACATAACAAAAGATACATGAAGAAATAACTATGAACATATCCCCCCACTCGAGAGCAACTGTCTTCTAAACCCGATAATCTTCAATAATATCCTCTATCATGACCCATGAATTTCCACCAATCAAACCAATAGCAGCTAACAACCGACTATCATGGACTTATATAAACTACAGGGTAGGCTAGGTATAATGGTGTAACAAAACAAACATATAATAGTGTGAATAAAATGAAATGAAATGAAAGTATACTGCGTAAAGACCTCATCCCATCTATGCTGTAATGATCTTGCATCTATGCCATAAAGATAATTTTAGAAGATAACAACTGGTCTCATCGACAGGTGGCGGTCACAAACTTGAAGATTATTATGATGATTATGCGATTCAAGTCTACAATCTTCTAGGGCAATTAGATGCTTTTTATGACATGTATTATATAATGCTCCAAGGTCATGGTAGGAAGTAATTTTATTTTTGTATGAGTCATATGTTATCTTGTGAGTAGTGGTTTAATTTTCTTGTTTAGAAAATGGGAATTGTCTTGTTATGTAAGCTTTTTCACCTATGTAATAGGCTGAGGTATGGGACTTCACCAATATCCTTTGTACTTAAAATTTTTTTGGAGTAATATATTTACAGGGTCGTTTGACCTTTTACCCAAAAAAACAAGAATATCGCAATTATGAAACAGGACTTTATCTATAGATCTAAACCTAGTTACAAGTATAGTCTATTATCCACTTAACATAATTACACATAATCATGAAACATGACTTTATCTATAAACCTAGATCTAGTTGAATGACAGATGAAAACAAAATCTAGCACATAAACGTTTATCAAGTGATAAACACCATCAACATGCAAAAAAAGAGTAAACAATTGATATAAACAAAGCAAAACATTGTCTTATGTAAGATATCAATAATACATAACACACTGAAATCTTCATCTTTGGCCATGAGTTTGAGAGAGAGAAGGAGATGTGGGAAACTTCTAGAGAGAGAAATTAGAATGTACTAGCTTAGAATGAAATGAAGTTCCAACCCATTCTCTTGGTGAGAAAGGGGTATTTATACAAACTCTAAATCGCCCCTACACGGGCTATGGAACGGGCTTACAGTGGGTAAAGGCCAGACCCGACTCTATGATGATAGGATAACTAAACTAAAACTAATAAGCCTACGAGCTACTGATGAGGCGAAAAATGAACCACTTTTAGGGGGTCATTTAAGCCCGGAATTGAATTTATTTGATCAAATATTACCCTAAATCGTTCCTTTTGTGATTTTAGGTACTTTGGGAGTGAATTCTGGAAAAGGAAGCAATTCGAACGTTTTTGGAGCATAAAAGTGAAGAAAACGCCAAAGACTTAATTTTCCAAGCTGAGAACAGTACCTGACGGCGTCAAGAGGAAGATCCTGACGGCGTCAAGAGTAAAAACCATGACGATCCAGTGCAAACCGGAAGGCGTCACAAGAAGAGCGTCAAGAGTTAATTTGGTGACGGCCTGCACAAGGGAAACACATAACGGCGTCAGACCCAAATCTAGGCAGTCCGAGGAACTATTTGGCGGCGAGATGATGGCGTCAGACATTTGTTCTTGACGCCGTCACCTATCAAAATCTATCTATAGTTTTCTATTTTTCATTCTTTAGAGAGGAACTTGTGTGGAGAAACTAGGGCCGAACTTTGTAAACCCTAGGTCATATTTTACAGTACTTTCAAGGGTTTTCATCCCTTGGATCCTTTCATGTTCTATTGAGATAAGTCTTCTCTTAATTCAATCAATATGTCTATGTGTTGGTTGATTATATCTTGTGCTTGTCTTGATTTCAACATGCTAGGCTAGATCTATCTTGTGTTTGCTTAGATCTAATGAAACCTAGATGTTAATTATGTGTTGATTACTTGTTTATGGTTGTATTGGACGAATGATTTCAATGTTAGGCTTAAGAAAACTGGCAGATCTCCATTGTGTAACATGCTTGAACATCTTAGGAAACATGAACCGATGTGTACTAGGTTTTATTGGTTGTATTTAGTGCATGAGTAAATTCTAATGATCCCATGTTAGGAGCTTCTTAGCCGGCTCGACATAGGAGTGAAGTAGGCACTCATAGGATTGGGGAAGTAAGTACGCCACCCCATGAATGGTATTAAGGAATACAATCCGTCATCCACGCAACTATAACAAGTAATTAACGTGTAAAAGATATCTAGGGAGTAGTGAAATCTAAGTAAACACAATTCTCCCACATATTGCTCACAACATTAGTATAATATAGTTTATTTTCATTTTTAGTATTTTATTTTGATTGCATCTTTAGTATTGGCTTAGTTGACTAGCAACTAATTCCGCCAAACTCCTTAAAACCCGAGATTTTTACTTGCTTTCTAAAAAATATAAAAATACAAAAAGAATCATCCCTCATCTCTAGACCTAGTCTTTAGGTTTTCTAATCCTAGCGACACTATTCCTAGCTGAACGATCAATCCCCTGGTACTTGTCATTATACTATACTACATCGATCAGGTACACTGCCTGGTGGGGGTTGTAAGCTTCTCGAGATCCCTTAAGAGGTAAAGCCTGGTGCAAACCCCACGCATCAAGTTTCTGGCGCCGTTGCCGGGGAAATAGTTATTGTCTAGGTTAGAATCTCTTTTTATTAGGTCTACTTGTTAGATTCTTTTCTAGTAAGATTTTATTTTTTTATTTTTAGGTTCTCTTTAGTCTATCTTATTTCTTCGTGTTTTTGTTCGTAACTCTTCACCACCCGACATCATGGACGATGGGAACATCTTTGAACCCGTCATTCCACCACAACAAAACCCACCACTAGAACCTCTTAGGCCCCAAACCTTAGGAGAGTATTCCCGACCTAGCCACCAAGGCTATCGAAACACCATTGAGCTCACCGGAGCCAATGTGACCCCCTTGCGATCCGACACCATCCGGTTGGTGCAAAGCGGATGTGCATTCCATGGACTTCGTTCTGAATATCCAAACCAACATCTCAAGGACTTCCTTAAAATCGTAGATTCTAAAGACCTTGATGTTACAACTAGAGAGTCAACCCGATTACGCCTATTCCAATTCTCTCTACGTGATCAAGCTAGTCAATGGCTTGAACGATTACCCGCGGGATCCATCACCTCTTGGGATGATCTCACCACTCGTTTCCTTGCTCAATTTTTCCCACCGGGGAGAACTACCAAGTTTAGAAATGATATCTTGATGTTCCAACAACATCAAGGTGAAACTCTATATGAAGCATGGACTCGTTTCAAGGACTTACTCCAAAAAGTCCCTCATCATGGCATAGATCTTTGGCTCCAAGTCCAAATCTTCTATGACCATATCGATCTCTCTACAAGGTGAGCTATTGACCAATCGGCCGGTGGTAAGCTACGTGATCTAAGTGCGGAACAATCATGGGAACTCATAGAAGATCTTGCTCTCTATGACAACAAAAGTTGGAATGATCCCCGTGATTTGAACAAAACGGTCAAGGCAATATCTTTGCATTCGAACAACTCTAGCACTCCCGACCGTAGGATCATGGAACTTGAGGACCAAGTCAAGTTTCTCATGAAATCTTACGAAGCTCCTAAGCCTTCAAGCTAAGTGAACAAAATCACTTCTTCATGCGAATTATGTAGTGGTCCCCATGACACTCGTGATTGTGTGGAACTCCCCGGAACAGCTTTTGCGGACTACGCATCCTCGCGTACCGATGAAGCGGGAAACAAGTGGTATACTTTCAAACCCGAGCCAAACCCTTACGGTGATTCCTACAACCCCTCTTGGAAAAATCACCCAAACCTTAGGTGGAAACAAAATCAAGCCAATTCTTCCAATCCACCTAATCGTTACCAACCAAACGGTCCACCTTCCAACCGTACTTTCAACAACAATCCTTCTAACAACTATGGTAGTACCAACAATCTTGAAGGATTGATGTCTAAGTTCATGGCATCCCAAGAAGCTCGCATAGCTAGGTTTGAATCCGAATTCAACCAACAACAAACGGAGATGACCAACAAGATAGACAACTTGTTGAAAACCCTCAACAACCAAGTGTTAACTACACCTAGGAAGGACACTAGGGACACCAATAACGGAATCCAAATTAAGGACCCCTCATCATCCAAACATGTCCACTTTGTCAATGTTGTCACCATTAAACCAAAAGATAAGGAATTAGAAGAAAGTGACAAAGATGAACTTGAAGTAGGAACCGAGACTAGGGATGAAATTAGGGAAGTTGAGGTTAATATGGGTGAGGAGTTAGAGGAAGTAGAGACTATAGAAAAGCACTTTGATAAGTTGCCCACCAAGGAAGAACGGGAATACCATAAGGATTTATTCGATGGCCCCGAGACACCATATATCCTTGGCACACCCCTTATCAAAATGGGAGACTCCTCTAACATCAACATACCATGCAACATCGGGCACATGCATATATGGAAAGCTTATATCGATCCTAGATCTCCTGTAAACATCATGACTAGGACTTATTACAATTGGGTGATGAAGAAACAACTTGATTATAGGATGATGCCCAATAAGAATTTGATAAGTAATTTTGTAGGAAGAGTGAAGGGATTGCATGTGATTATAGGTAATTTCACCTATGAGATCGATTTTATGATAGTAGAAGACACTCTTCCGGTGATAGATGATTGCCTAAGCCAAGTAATATTCGGAAAACCATTTGTTGAGGCTACTAAGATGAGTTATGATCCGACTTTAGGGATAGTTAGGTTTAAGGAGGAGAATGATGAGATTGCCTACCAAATGCCCTACAAGATTGAGCAATACCACCTCCTTTCTAATATAGAAAAGGAACACAAACAAGCAGCTTACTATAGGAATGATGAGGATAGACGTAGAGGAGTAGAGTATGTGATGAATAGGATGCTTGGTTCTACAAAGAATGCTTGCAACTAGGTCCGGAATACAAAACTCGTTTAGAAGACGACCTAGAGAGTGAAACTAACGATGAGGTCACGTAGTAACCCATGACCTTGAGTCTAGCTACAAGACTCGTAAATAAAGAAAAGCGCTTCTTGGGAGGCAACCCATGTTTTGTGTGATTTTTATTTTGTTTGTTTGTTATTTGCTTCCGTATGCATGCTTTATTTTTATTGTTGGTAGATCATGTTTCAAAACTAAATGGTGGAAATACTTTACTTTGTTGTTTGGTCTAGTCTTAACTTCATCCAAATGTATTTTTGCAAAAAGATAAGTGTAAGGGGAAACCCCAAATATGTTTTTAAGAAACAAAACCGATCATGATTCTCCACAATATTAAGTGAACATGTATATTCATATTTGTTAGAGTCAAATGCTTATATCGAGTCATAATGATGTTTTGCAGGATTTTCCAGGAAGTAGGACCAAGTTTTTCCAGAAATTTTCCGGAAACTTAACATAAGAATTTCTGCAGGTCACTTCTGACGGTGTCATGAGTTTACTCTTGACGGCGTCACATGTAAAAATCTGGAAATTTTACCAGTTTTGTTTTTCTAACGGAGTCTTAAAGTTTTTCTTGAATTATTAGTTTTATAATCTCCAGGAAATCTGCAAACATCATTCCATAAGCATTATATCTTATTTTGTTTTCTAGGATTTATTAGCATATGTAGATTGCCGCCGATTTTATGCGAGGTTGCCTTGTCTATTTTCTCAGGTTTTACAGGTTATTTATGACAAGAAGATGATTATTATTCTTGAAGGGAAGCTTTGATTGTTCATTTTCTTGGAGGAAGATCTAACCTGGCCACCTTATTATCCATACCGAGCGAATCAGGGGAGTATTTGATTTCATTCGTTTTACTTATTTCACTTTTACATTCTTTACTTGAACATTGGGGACAATGTTCATCCTAAGTGTAAGGGGAGGGTAAAATGATGATACCTTATAGATACACTTTTGCTTGAGTTTGTTTGTTTAATGGTAGATGTGTAATAAAACTATGAGAAATACTTGTTAGTGTAATTTTAGCGCCAAATTTAAAATTTTTTACAACATTTAGGAGTGAAACTTTAGCCATAGCAAGCGTCTCATGGATAGGAGATTGTATGACTAGCACAAAACCGTACCATTCAGAAAAATTTTCCACCCAAATATGTGAGGTTCGCCTTTAGATTTGATAGGAAAATCATTTACTATTAGTGCTTATGAGTGTACCGGTAGCATTTAGATTCTAGAACTTGCGTTAGTGATGCATCCCGAGACCGCTAGTGAGACTACATTCGTGTGGTAGGATTTACTACATGATAAGAGGCATTAGGATCACCCTTGTATTAAACCCGTATTATAATTACTTGACCATTTAAGTCATATTACTTGGCTAGTTAAGTCAATTAATTTTTCCCACACCCTTAGCGTTGTACTCATTTTTAGTACACGAAACCCCTAGTACACCCTTCCGAGCCTATCTTTTCATTTCTAACTTTAAGTATTTTACTTAAAGGAAGAATTTGTTACACCCCACTTAAATGTACACCAAAATCGCCTTAGCCTTCCGTGTATGCACTCATCTTTAGTGCATTATTGTTATTTGTTAAACCCTAAGTTAATTATCTAATTGATTACATGGTTGCAAAGTCGAGTCATATCCTTGTACATATTGTTTTGGGACGATTGGGACTCATGGGTAAAGTACTTACTTTATGGAGTAATGGGGAAGAACATCATATATTACCCCCATATGTACGTTAATCTTAAAAGTACTCCAAGTGTTTTGATTTTCTTAATTCGAGTCATTAGATTAGTTTATTGTAAAGTATGTAAAGATTCAAGTGTAAGGTGAATTTTCATTCCCTATGATGCATTATTTTGGATGGTCGGGTAAAAGTGTATGCAAAAAAAAAAAAAAAAAAAAAAAAAAAGAAAAGAAAAAAAAAGAAAAAAAAAAACATACGGACTACCATCCCTTTTCATTCTATGTTCATTTTATGTTTTTGTTAGTTTTTATTTATTAGCTTAAGTCGAGTCTAGTCTTGGCTTAGGAACGCCATATTGTACATGTAATTAACCAAGATTGTTAACTCGCCACCAGAAAAGACTGCCTATATCCAACAAAACCGTGTATTCCATATCCCTACACCTAACGTTACAACCCTTTTAAAAGACCTCTTTGATAGTTTATCCTAGGTGCTTATGCCATGTGGTGGAGGTTTGATCCTTTCCCAAGCCTATGGTAATCTATTTTGCAATGACAGGTAGTGAGAGATGTTTTCCATTTCCATATTGTGATATTACTTTATTACACCCGAGAGATGTGAGTATCTAAACACTATTTGTGAGGTGCTAGTATATGACCTCCGTGCTTGTCTTTGGTCTTTAGTGGAACGATTATTTGTTGTAATTACTTTTATATTAGTGTTAAATGACCCCTAACTTGTATTTTGACTAGAATAAAAGCGCATTTGCTTGAGGACAAGCAAATCTCAAGTGTAAGGGTATATGATGAGGCAAAAAATGAACCACTTTTAGGGGGTCATTTAAGCCCGGAATTGAATTTACTTGATCAAATATTACCCTAAATCGTTCTTTTTGTGATTTTAGGTACTTTGGGAGTGAATTCTGGAAAAGGAAGCAATTCGGACGTTTTTGGAGCATAAAAGTGAAGAAAAAGCCAAAGACTTAATTTTCCAAGCTGAGAACAGTACCTGACGGCGTCAAGAGGAAGATCCTGACGGCGTCAAGAGTAAAAACTATGACGACCCAGTGCAAACCTGAAGGTGTCACAAGAAGGGCGTCAAGAGTTAATTTGGTGACGGCCTGCACAAGGGAAACACATGACGGCGTCAGACCCAGATCTAGGCAGTCCGAGGAACTATTTGGCGGCGAGATGACGGCGTCAGACATTTGTTCTTGACGCCGTCACCTATCAAAATCTATATATAGTTTTCTATTTTTCATTCTTTAGAGAGGAACTTGTGTGGAGAAACTAGGGCCGAACTTTGTAAACCCTAGGTCATATTTTACAGTACTTTCAAGGGTTTTCATCCCTTGGATCCTTTCATGTTTTATTGAGATAAGTCTTCTCTTAATTCAATCAATATGTCTATGTGTTGGTTGATTATATCTTGTGCTTGTCTTGATTTCAACATGCTAGGCTAGATCTATCTTGTGTTTGCTTAGATCTAATGAAACCTAGATGTTAATTATGTGTTGATTACTTATTTATGGTTGTATTGGATGAATGATTTCAATGTTAGGCTTAAGAAAACTGGCAGATCTCCATTATGTAACATGCTTGAATGTCTTAGGAAACATGAACCGATGTGTACTAGGTTTTATTGGTTGTATTTAATGCATGAGTAAATTCTAATGATCCCATGTTAGGAGCTTCTTAGCCGGCTCGACATAGGAGTGAAGTAGGCACTCATAGGATTGGGGAAGTAAGTACGCCACCCCGTGAATGGTATTAAGGAATACAATCCGTCATCCACGCAACTATAACAAGTAATTAACGTGTAAAAGATATCTAGGGAGTAGTGAAATCTAAGTAAACACAATTCTCCCACATATTGCTCACAACATTAGTATAATATAGTTTATTTTCATTTTTAGTATTTTATTTTGATTGCATCTTTAGTGTTGGGTTAGTTGACTAGCAACTAATTCCACCAAACTCCTTAAAACCCGAGATTTTTACTTGCTTTCTAAAAAATATAAAAATACAAAAAGAATCATCCCTCATCTCTAGACCTAGTCTTTAGGTTTTCTAATCCTAGCGACACTATTCCTAGCTGAACGATCAATTCCCCGGTACTTGTCATTATACTATACTACATCGATCAGGTACACTGCCTGGTGGGGGTTGTAAGCTTCTCGAGATCCCTTGAGAGGTAAAGCCTGGTGCAAACCCCACGCATCAGCTACTTAAATACTATATAGATACTCGGGTCGACCTAGCCTTTCATGTGAATATTTATATTCCTAACAATCTCCCCTAAGGGAGGTCACCCCGGAAATTACAATTTGAAATATAACATTCTATTATATGAATTTAAATTCCTATCTCGTAGCCTTTGATTCTTCATAGTCATTAATCTTTGTACTTCAAGCAATGATCTAGTGATTGATGTTCCTTTTACTTGTGTGATTTTTTAGCATTCTTTGAGATCATCAGCCACCGTAAATCTCCAAGTCATCCTTGTAGCATTGTCTCCATGTGATGTAGTGACCATCGGACCAACATGCCCACACTTTTCAAGATCATGAAGTTTAGCATTAGAGTTGTGGAAGCATTGTTGTATGTCATTCAGCTATCATGATATCTTTGAGCTTAAGTATGAAGTGTGAGCATGAGGTTATGAATTGATGTCTCATTGGCCATCAGTTGCAACCATCAGAAGTTCCTACAAACAACAGTTAGCGATAAACAAACAAAAGTGTCTTTATTTACTTTCGTTGAATAGGGTTGCAAGAACCACGCTTCCCCGTTGATCATTATAAATATTGCCTGTGATTAGGTAGAATTCCGAAGAATTTCCTTGGCAGGGTTTCACAGACGTACTAGCCGCTCTAAAATCAGAGCGTCTCAGAGTAGACAACACGGAGTGAGTGAACCAGTGAATTTAGGATTCACTGATTAATGAGAAATTGTTTTTGAAAAATAATCGCATATTGCTAGAAAATGAGTTTTAATAATACGAAGAAAGTTTTATAAGAAATATCAATTTTCAGTCACGACTACTTTTGTTTTAAAAATTCTGTGCAGTCGATGTGCTCGAAAATAATTGTTGAGCACATCAAAGGTTTTCCAAAAGTATCCGTCAATTCATTTCCTAGAACAAGTTTGATTCAAAAGTGAATCGTCCCATCGTTTCTTTCCAGTTGTCACAAATTTAATTCATGAAGGATCTCACATGTTACCCACCAAGAGCTTGTTTGATGTTGGCTCTAGAAGGATTTCCATCTTCATTGTGAATACTTTCGTATTACTCGGATGTTCTGGCAATACCACGAGGATAATGCGTAGGACTCTTAATATATATTTTCTTGATTTTTACGGTGTATGAAACAACAAACATATTGAAAGTGTGTCCTAATGAGATTTATGGATGATCTCTTGGCTCTAGACTCAATAGTGCATTTTAATTTAGTACTCGGAGACTGGAGTGGTGTCTCCTATTTCAATATCAACATGACTCGTAATGAGCGGTCGATAGATTATGCAGGGTTCCCTGTAAGAATGAAACAAGTCCTTTTAAGAGAACTTGAGTGGTTAGGAAGTTTGGTGCAGTGCGTCACTGGGTCCATGATGACATGTCTTCAATACCAGTGTTACCATAGTAACAACAAATAGTATATGCGTTGAACCCGGTTTCTGCCCTAGGTTGAATATACGGAGGGCAATTTCTTTTCACCCTTTCTCATTTACGTTTCTTTTTCATTCTTTAACCCCTTCAGCGCTTACCGAAACTTCATGACTAATGCCTTGTTGGGTTTGTTCCAATACTAGCTCCATCTCAGTCGTCACTCTTCCCTTATTCTCACTTTTCTCCTTTTTTAATCATTCCTAGGGACTTCTAATCTAACTAGAGGATTGTACCTGGGAAGATCCCTCCGGTTCTGGCTGGATCATGGGAACTAATACTTAACCTAACCATCCTTATAACTCCAGTATAGTAAATAAAATGGTCACTCTTTGGTGTTCTTCCACAATTGCCATCATGAACCATTTGCTCCCCCTCAATATGTGCATCAATATACGAAAAGTTTAGCACATATGGGAGAGCCTACACTTGAGTCCAAAAGATCACATTTTTATCAGATTATCATATTTAAATCACATTCACTCCCCCGATCAAAAATTTCAAACCATTTGAGATTTAGGATCTTAATTGATTTAAATAAGTTGGAATATTTGGGAGAAAATGTGGTATGATTTAATGTATAATGATAATGGAACATTATGACACTCCCCCTTAATCAATGAGGGAGAATGTTAATGTCAGATTTGATGAGTTTAAAAGCGATTTGGAGTTTAACAAGAAACTCATAAAAAATTCATAATCTGACACATAAAAACACATATTTATCTACTACTTGAACCATACAAAGAAATCATTTGATGATCTAAAATTAAAATTTGAAACCACTCTCCCCTTCAATCTATGACCTATTTTCTATTTAAAATTTTATGAAAAAAATTTAAACCTTGCGTCATAGATTGAGTGACAAATTTTATGAAAAAAAAATCTAAGTCCGATTGATTTTCAAACACTATTTTAAGCCACCATTTTAGACACAAATAATTTTCATAAGAATAATAGACGGGAAATTATTTGAATACAAAGAAGACTTCTCTTCTTACACGAGAAATAATGCACTGAAGCGTACATTAGATCGAGGGTGCATAAATGTAAAGTTTCTTTATGTCCAGATGAACTTCACCCGTTGATAGGAACATTTGTCATTTTGGTGACGTGCTCTCCTCATTTTGAAAACCAGGTTGCAATATCTGAAATGATAGCAAGCCATTTTGAATGAAAGTTTTGAGAAACGACATGTTTTAGAAAACATATTTATTAAAAAAATAGAAAAACTCTCGCTCAAGCATATGTATGTTTTCATGCCATTATTGAATGACATTTCTAGAAGTGTACATAATATCGATTATACGAGAGACATGTCCCAAGAAGAATATTTTGGGAATTTTATATTTTGCTGATTTTTATGGTTTTTGTTGGTTTTTATATTTTTCTATTTTCTTTTTGGTTTTTCAAATACGTACAAAGGATACATAAAGCAACTCCATTACTCCTCATTCTCTTCTTGAAGACATTTGAGAGTTTCTAGTGTCAGACTCTTCATTCCAAGTCGTGGGAGAATAAATTGAAACCGGTTTCTTGGAAGTGCTTTAGAAAAGATGTCTGCCAGCTGATACTCACTCATCACGAAGTAAAGTTCAACTAAACCTTTCTCAACCTGCTCCCTAATGAAGTGATGCCGGATATCATTTTGCTTTGATCGAGAGTGCTGGACATTGTTGCAGCAAAGAGAAATGACACTTTTGTTGTCATAGTATAGAGAAATCTTGTTGAAAGCAAAGCCATAGTCTAATAGTTGGGATCTCATCCATAAGATTTGAGCACAACATGATGACATGGCTATGTATTCAGCCTATGTGGAAAATATGGATGTACTCATTTGCTTCTTTGACGACCAACTTACTAATTTATCACCAAGAAATTGAGCACCACCCCACGTACTTCTCCATGTATCTTGACACCCCGCATGATCTGCATCTGCATAAGCTGTTAGTGCCATGGCGGTGTCCTTAGGATACTAGAGACCTATGTGAATAGTCCCTTGGAGGTACCGAAGATCCGTTTTATAGCTTCCAGATGCTTTTTGGTAGGCTTAGACTGGTACCGAGCACACATGCATACAACGAATAGAAGATCTAGCCTACTAGCGGTGAGATACATTATGGATCCAATCATACTTCGGAACTTAGTTTGTTCAAACGGGATCCTAGAGAGATCTTCATCCAATTTTGATCTCTCAACCATAGGAGTGTCAACAGGGTCACTTGAATCAAATCCAAATTTATTCAATATTTCATTAGCATATTTGGATTGATTTATGAAGATGCCTCCGGGACTTTGAGAAATTTGTAAACCTAAGAAGAACGAAATTTGTCCCATCATAGAAATTTGAAACTTAGAACTCATCTCGTTAGAAAAACGATCACATTCCATAGGGTCGGAAGAGGCAAAAATAATGTCATCTACGTAGATTTGAACGTGAAGTAGATGTTTGCCCATTTTCCTAGTAAAAAGCATAGGATCAACAACACCTTTGGAGAATCTGTTAACCCGAAGGAAATTAAACAACGTGTCATACCACGCCCTAGGCGCCTACTTTAGCCCACAAAGAGCCTTTTTCAAACAATAGACGTGAGTTGGACGATCAAGATCCACAAATCCTTCTGGTTGACTGACATAGACTATCTCTTTCAAACCACCATTTAAGAACGTTGTTTTACATCCATTTGGTAGATTGTCATATTCTGAATGGCAGCATCAGCAAGAAAGATTTTGATGGCCTCAATTCGAGCAACTAGGGCGAATGATTTATTCAAAGTCTATGCCCTCTTCTTGACGATATCCCTTTGCAACCAGCCGTGCATTGTTTATCAAAACATCACCATGCTCATCAAGTTTCACTTTGAAGATCCACTTAAGAGCAATATTCATTGCACAGTCTGGAGGTGGTACCAATTCCCATACATTAAGTCGATCAAACTCGTGAATTTCTTTTTGCATCGTGTTAAAACAATAATCTTTAGTGGTAGCAATCTTGAAATCTTATAGTACTGAGTTATAAAAGCACCACAAGGGATCAGTGGCTAGTTGTTTGCAGGCGGACATCGGACAAGCAGGACTCCCTATGATGTTGTCAATTGGATGATCATTAGTCCATTTTCTGAGACGTTCACAAACGGAGCATTTTTAGGAGGAGCAAAAGGATTCACTTCTAAAGAATTGTCAACTACAATATCTTCTGAAGAGGATGCCTTGATGTACTGAAAAAGATTGAAGATTTGATGTGAAGGTGACTAACTGATAGGTGGTGCGTCTTGATCGATTAAAACCAAAACTGACTGACCATTTGAGTTGTTTAGAGTAGGAGCTACAGCCACTTGTGGTTCAGGTGCATCAACAGTGGTTGCTCAAAATATTCGTTAAACATTCGATCAAATAAAGTCTTCAACTCTTCACTGGTAGGGGTACATAAGGAACTGCAGGAGTGGAAGGGTGTACAAGACCTGAACTAATTAGTCCAAGAGTCAATAAGTTAGGTGCGGATCCAGAACTTGTGTGTCCAGGAGCTGTTTGCTCAATTAGCTCATCAAATGTCACTTGCATAGTTTCCATGATTTTTTGGGTTCATTTGTTGTAGATTTTGTATCCCTTGCGATCTGGTGCATACTTAATGAAAAATCCAACACATGCTTTGCCCTTTAGTCTTCCCAGATCTTGACTATCATTTTCTGGATAGTATAGAGCACCGAACACGCGTAGAAAAGATAGATCTGGTTTCTTTGCATGTACCAGCTCATATGGAGTTTTGTTGTGAAGAGTATGTATCAAGGATCGGTTTTGGGTGTAACACGTTATAGAAATAGCTTCCGCCCAAAGAAACATCATTGCCTTGGAAAATATCAGCATAGTTCGTGCCACTTCCACAAGAGTACGATTTCGTGTTTCAACAACGTCGTTTTGCTGAGGAGTGCATGGAACACTTTTCTGATGAGTGATGCCAATACTTTCATAAAATTGAAAGAGTTGTTTGTTAACAAACTCAGTTCCATTGTCTATGCGGATGATTCTAACAGTTTTGTTGAGGCTTACTTGCAGCTATTTGATAAATTTGATGATAACCTCTAGATTCTCATCCTTGGTTCTCAAAATTTTCACCTAAGTAAACCGAGAGTAGTCGTCGACTACCACAAGAACATATTTCTTTCCATTAATACTCTGCACTCTCATTGGTCCGCATAGATCCATATGAAGGGTGTGAAGAACGCATAGATCCATATGAAGGGTGTGAAGAACTTCCATGATGGTGTTGACAGTTTTGGGTTTGTGAGTTTGCTTCTTGCTTTTACCAAGTTGACAAGCCGAACAAATATGATCTTTTTCTAACTTTAATCTAGGAAGCCCTCGAACTAGATCCTTTCGAGCAAGATCATTGATGGTACCAAAGTTCAAGTGATTTAATCGACGGTGCCATAGCCATGATTTGGTCTTTGAGGCCTTAGACAACAAGCAAATAGGAGAGGACTGCATCATGTCTTTGATAGAGATGGTGTACAGATTAGTACAATGAGAACCTTTAAGAAGATTAACACCATCCAATTCTCTAACAAAACATGTACATTTTCTGAAAGCAACTTCTAGATCAGAATCACAAAATTAACCAACAAAAAATAAATTGTGACCAAGTCCTTCAACGTAGTATACTCTGGAGATTACACTGTCACCAAAAACATAGTCACCATAATCCATAATTGCCCCAAAATGGTCATTCCTGAATCTAACTATCTCGATAAACTTATTCACAAATTCTTGAGCCGTGAGCGATCCCTAGTCATATGTTTTGAGCAGCCTGAGTCCAAATACCAAAGGACGATTTATACGACCTGCATTTGAAAACAGACAACGATGGATAACTAAAAAAATTGGATCCCTACGTGCAACTGGGATCCGTTTGGTTAGCACAAACAAATTTTGGAATTACAGATGCCATGGTATTCATAGTGGTAGCTTCACTAGTGGATACATTGGACCTAGTTAAAGGGCATTTAGTCTCTAACAGGAAAATTCTACCAGTTGGCTTCCATTCATTAACAGACACTACTTTAGAATTAGTCATCCTAGTTAAAGGGCACTTTTTCCTGAAGAGAATTTTCTTCTAGTGAGCTTCCACTGATTACCTACTAACATAAACGTTTTCCCTATAGGTTTCCAATATTGCTTAATTTGTTTTGCTTTCTAAATTTTTTTAATAGGGGATTGTTTTGAAGACATCAAGAATAACACAACGCAAGGATCATGGTTAACAGAGATTAAGCATTCATTACATGTCTTGCAAACATCATTAGAATTCTAATTAATTACAGCAAGCTTAGAGCTAATACTAGAATCAACACGATTCTTTTTCTACAAATCTACTTTAATATTCCTAAGGTGGTCTTTTACCTTCTTCCCATAAGCACTCTCAGCCAGCGTAGTCCTATCTTTCCTTGTATTGCGACTAGGCTTTCACCCACTAGTTTTAGTGAAACTTTTTAATCCTATAGAATTAATGATGGGAACATTAGATTGTTTTACTACCATTTGGTCATCTGGTTTTGATGTACTAGGTTCAGATGTTTTCAAGGGTACATCAAAGGTTACATGCTTGTTCTTAATCATCGAGGAAGATGCACACAATCTATTTTGCTGGGTACCTATTTTAGGACAAGTGCCGATGACAAACTCTAGGAGTTCCATAGATCGTTTGGTGAGAAAGCATGCATCACTAATTGCAATATCAAGATTTTTTTTCTATTCTACCTTCTTCAACGATCTCACGAAAGGTGTCTAGGCTATCTTTAAGGTGAGTAATATATACTTGTTAAGCTGACCTATTGTTTTTGTGAAAAGCTTATTTGAACCTAAACAATAAGCTTTTTCCGATCGTTTATGAGCTCTAGGATGTTAAGCCTTTGATCTAGGAATTTGGCTATTACGAGCACAATGATAATATTGACGGAATATTAAATGAAAGAAACAATATTATCACAACAAGGTTTTTCTAACTTCTCTGTTTGTTATTCCAACTAGCCCCAATGCTATGTGATCAATTATAGCACGGTTTACAATCTAACAGGGATCAAAGATCCTTGAGGCTAAACAAACCTAACAACAACAGAACCCTTGTCTGATGTTCCCACACACACTCTTCTAGATGCTTTACATTTTAACACACTTGGTGTTGTTGTAATTTGTAAGTACGAAGCACCTTGGTGATGTTCACTTTGTTTCACTGTGAAGCATACTTTTATCTAAAGGGGTGTGATCTCCTTTTTATAGAACAAAGGAGATGATTACAAAATTGATAAGCTTTGTCATCTACTATCTAGCTTATGACTAGGATGTCAGTCAACACGTATAAATGTTTACAACTCATTTAGAGTGTTCAATTTGATGACTGATGAAAGATATTATCTAGAGGATATACTTGACTTTTATGCACATAATATCTTCTTCATCTTTATCCATTCATTAGTATGACTCATTGAACAGCAGCAGTGTCAATCAGCAGAATCATTTTGCTCATCAGCAGAATCATATTGCTCGTCAGTAGAATCAATCAGCAGAACTATTTTGCTCATCAGCAGAATCATTTTACTCATCAGCAAAAATGCACTTAGCGTATTTTGCTTATCATTTCAGTATTCTTCATGTTTCATTCTTCTTGTTTCTGATCATCAAATCTATGGAATATTTAATTCCTAACAATCTTCCCCTATTTGATGATTACAAAACAAAAACATTCTTGTACGAATTTCCCTAGACGAAGTAGAGAAATTGAGATAACTAAATCTCACCATGAATGAAACTATACCGTCTTCCCCTTAATTTATGCTATCCACCACATCTCTTCCCCTTTTTGTTATCAACAAATAGAGAATATTACAAATATGATCTTTACAGCTACGAACTAATACTACACATCCAATCTATCCTTCTATTATCTCAAATTACCCTCCATTAAGTTTTCCGCACTAAAAATGAACTTGAGACAGTAAAAATCTAAACCATCAGTAGCAATACTAATTAACAGTAGTAAGAATCAATAACTTTCCCTGTGGTGATGCACATACATAATAAATGGTTGAACATTTGAACATTTAAGCTTCCCCTGAAACCCATATGTTAACCATTTAAATCTCCATTTCTGTAGGCTTTTATGACTTGATGAAAACCAATCATTACTAACTTGATGCAGAAGTGAAAGAAACCAACCTTGTGTCTTATATCTTGTACTGAATCTGACTTCGAACGTATACCCATCCTTGATGTATAGGGAGACCTCAATCTCATGACAATAAACTCATCTTCTATGAGACACTGAGCACTACAATGTAACTCCTTTAAGTGTTTGTCATTTCGTAGTCACTTGAACGAACGAACAAGTTATCTTTAAAGTGTACACATCACCTTAAGATATAATAAGAACACAACCTTGAAAATTTTCACTTCATCTTCAAATATGAAACAAATAACTTTCTTTATCAATAATAACTTGATAAACAAGCCTTTTTATCTTTTAAGAACCAACTCTCTTCTGTGTGTGATTCTTCCCCTTTGTGTGTGTAAACCATGAAAGAAAACCAAAAATTCGACCATACCTCAACTGTTTCTGCAGCAGTTTTCAACGATGCATATCTTGCCATCTGAAGCTTAGATTGAAGATCCTTCTGGTGAGAATATACCTTGATATGCCAAGAACCTTCAATAAAAATTTTAGCCCAATCCAACGGTTAACGAAGGAGCTATAGCCTTTGTAAAACTGCTCTTCAGAAAGTTGCGAATTAAGCCTAAACAAATTTTTCTTCTTTCTTTATATCTCTTTAACAAAAACCTTTTCTTTTCTAGATCCAGAGCCCCCTTGCTCTGATACCAACTGTGAAAAGCTTATTTGAACCTAAACAATAAGCTTTTGCCGATCGTTTATGAGCTCTAGGATGTTAAGCCTTTGATCTAGGAATTTGGCTATTACGAGCACAATGATAATATTGACGGAATATTCTATGAAAGAAACAATATTATCACAACAAGGTTTTTCTAACTTCTCCGTTTGTTATTCCAACTAGCCCCAATGCTATGTGATCAATTATAGCACGGTTTACAATCTAACAGGGATCAAAGATCCTTGAGGCTAAATAAACCTAACAACAATAGAACCCTTGTCTGATGTTCCCACACACACTCTTCTAGATGCTTTACATTTTAACACACTTGGTGATGAGGCGAAAAATGATCCGTTTTTAGGGGGTCATTTAAGCCCGAATCCGAATTTATTTGATCAAATATTGCCCTAAATCGTTCCTTTTGTGATTTTAGGTACTTTGGGAGTGAAATCTGGAAAAAGAAGCAATTCGGACGTTTTTGGAGCATAAAAGTGATGAAAACGCCAAAGTCTTAATTTTCCATGCTGGGAACAGTAGGTGACGGCGTCAAGAGTAATTCTCTGACGGCGTCAAGAGCAGAAGTCCATGACGACCCAGTACAGATTTGACGGCGTCACGAAGGTAGGGCGTCAAGAGTTAAAAGTCATGACGGCCTGGAAATGATTAAGTCTTGACGGCGTCAAATGTAGATCAAGGCAGTCCGAGAATAGTTTTGGCGGCGAGGTGACGGCGTCACAGGTTTTGTCTTGACGCCGTCAGACCCACTTTTCTATATATAGTTTTCTAATTTTCACACATTAAAAGAGAAGTTTTGGAGAAACCCTAAGTACGATTTTGGTGCAACTTTTCCAGGTTTTTCAAGGGTTCCAAACCCTTGATACCTTTCATTGTAATTAAGATAAGTGTTCTTTTAATTCAATCAATATGTCTATGTGTTGGTTATCCATATCTTGTTCTTATCTTAATTCCATCATGCTAGGCTAGATCTATCTTGCGTTTGCTTAGATCTAATGAAACCTAGATGTTAATTATGTGTTGATTACATGTTTATACTTGTCTTGGATGAATGATTTATATGTTAGGCTTAAGAAAACTGGTAGATCTCCACTTGGTAACAAGCTTGAACGTCTTAAGAAACATGAACCGACACGCACTAGGTCTTTATTGGTTGTATTTAATGCATGAGCCACTGTTTACAATCCCTATAGTTGTGTTGGGCATGGTGTAGAAGGAGATAAGAGCTCATAGAATTGGGGAGTTATGTGTGCCACCCCATGAATGGTATTAAGGAATACGATCCGTCATCCATGCAATTATAACAAGTAATTAACGTGTAAAAGATGTCTAGGGAGTAGTGAAATCTAAGTAAACACATTTTCTCCACTTACTGCTCACAACCTTAGTATAATTAGTTTATTTTCATTTCTTGTATTTTATTTTGATTGCATCTTAGTATTGGGTTAGTTGATTAGCAACTAATTCCGCCCAAATCCTTCAAACCCCGAGATTTTAATCGCTTTCTAAAAAATATAAAAATACGAAAATAATCATCCCTCACCTTTAGCACTAGTAATTAGGTTTTCTAATCCTAGCGACACTATTCCTAAGCTGAACGATCAATCCCCCGGTACTTGTCACTATACTATACTACAACGATCAGGTACACTGCCTGGTGGGGGTTGTAAGCTTCTCGAGATCCCTCGAGAGGTAATGCTTGGTGCAATTCCCACGCATCAAGTTTTTGGCGCCGCTGCCCGGGGAATAGTTATTGTCTAGGTTAGAATTTCTTTTTATTAGGTCTACTTGCTAGATTCCTTTCTAGTAAGATTTTATTTTTATTTTTTAGGTTCTCTTTAGTCTATCTTATTTCTTTGTGTCCTTTGTTCATAAAATATTTCAATGGATCACAATAACATTGATCGGTTGATTCCTGTTATTCGTGTTTTTCGTCGTAGGATATTCCAAATGCCCGCCCCACTTCCTTTAGCAGAAAATGAGAACCCACCTAACCTCTCACCCAACCACCACTTTGACAATAATTCTGAGTTAGAAGAGTCTGATCATGATGATGACCGTAGGGCCAGTCCTTTATACTATTCAGACTCCGATGAGGATCTTGATGATGGTGATGTGATTAATGAGAATAGGATGGAAGAAGAAATAAACCCTCTTAGGTATGTTGACCCTAGAACTAGGATTGTGTATGATAGTTCATTTAACATGCAATTCCCTTGTAAGATCGGATTTAAGAGCTTTAACGCCTATCTCAACTCATCTCTTCCAATGAACATAATCTCACGTAATGAATACAATAAAATCATGGTAGATGAGTTAGAATACAAAGGAGAAAACATTATTGCTAAGGCAATACCATTGCATGTGTTTGTAGGAAGCTTGGTTTATCTTGTTGAGTTCATGGTTATGGAGAATCTAGGAGAGTTTATTGATAATAAGTTGACCCAAGTTGTGTTTGGAAAACCCTTCAAACGGTTGACTAACCTCGATGAAAAACTCATAGAAGGGCTAATTACATTCTCGGATGGGGATGAAGATTTTGTCTATCAAATGCCCCGCACACACCCTAGGTTCAAGGATTTTTCCATGGAAAAGTGTAGTAGGTATCCGCCCATAGAAATGCTAAATGAGAATGATAAGAGAAAAGGACTTAAGTATACTCATGAAAAGAATAAAAGATACTATAGCAGGTGCCTAGAATTAGGGGATGATTATAAGAAAGATGAGGCGACTATTAGATGGCTCACACTTGGTTATGTGAACATAAGCGATACACGTTAACCCATGACCTTGAGTCTAGCTACAAGACTCGTAAATAAAGAAAAGCGCTTCTTGGGAGGCAACCCATGTTTTGTGTGATTTTATTTGTTTGTTTGTTATTTGCTTCCGTATGCATGCTTAATTTTTATGGTTGGTTGATCATGTTTCTAAACTAAATAGTGGAAATACTTTACTTTGTTGTTTTGGCCTAGTCTTAACTCCACCTAAAGGTATTTTTGCAAAAGATAAGTGTAAGGGGAAACCCCAAATATGTTTTTAAGAAACAAACCGATCATGATTCTCCACAATATTAAATGAACATGTGTATTCGTATTTGTTAGAGTCAAATGCTTGTATTGAGTCATAATGAAGTTTTGCAGGATTTTCCAGGAAGTAGGACCAAGTTTTTCCAGAAATTTTCCGGAAACTTAACATAAGAATTTCTGCAGGTCAATCCTGACGGCGTCATGAGTTTACTCTTAACGGCGTCAGGTGTAAAAATCTGGAAATTTTACCGGTTTTGTTTTTCTAACGGAGTCTTATGGTTTTTGTGAATTATTAAGTTTTATAATCTCCAGGAGATCTGCAAATTTCATTCCACAAGCATTATATCTTATCTTGTTTTTTAGGATTTAGTAACTTATATAGGATGCCGCCAATTTTACGTGAGGTTGTCTTGTCTATTTTATCAGGTTTTACAGGTTATGTATGACAAGAAGATGATTTATATTCTGGAAGGGAAGCTTTGATTGTTCATTTTCTTGGAGGAAGATTTAACCTGGCCATCCTATTATCTATACCGAGCGAATCAAGGGAGTATTTGATTTCATTCTCTTTACTTTTTCACTTTTACATTCTTTACTTGAACATTGGGGACAATGTTCATCTTAAGTGTAAGGGGAGGGTAAAAAGATGATACCTTACATATGCACTTTCGCTTGAGTTTGTTTTGTTTAATGGTAGATGTGTAATAAAACTATGAGAAATACTTGTTAGTGTAATTTTAGCGCCAAATTTAAAATTTTTTACAACATTTAGGAGTGAAACTTTAGCCATAGCAAGCGTCTCATGGATAGGAGATTGTATGACTAGCACATAACCGTATATTCAGAAAAAAATTTTCCACCCAAATATGTGAGGTTCGCCTTTAGATTTGATAGGAAAAGCATTTACTATTAGTGCTTATGAGTGTACCGGTAGCATTTAGATTCTAGAACTTGCGTTAGTGATGCATCCCGAGACCGCTAGTGAGACTACATTCGTGTAGTAGGATTTACTACATGATAAGAGGCATTAGGATCACCCTTGTGTTAAACCCGTATCATAATTACTTGACCATTTAAGTCATATTACTTGGCTACTTAAGTCAACTAATTTTTCCCACACCCTTAGCGTTGTACTCATTTTTAGTACACGAAACCCCTAGTACACCCCTCCGAGCCTATCTTTTCGTTTCTAACTTTAAGCATCTTCCTTAAAGGAAGAATTTGTTACACCCCACTTAAATGTACAACCAAATCGCCTTAGCCTTCCGTGTATGCGCTCATTTTTAGTGAATTATTGTTGTTTGTTAAACCCTAAGTTAACTATCTAATTGATTACATGGTTGCTAAGTCGAGTCATATCCTTGTACATATTGTTTTGGGATGATTGGGACTCATGGGTAAGTACTTATTTTATAGAGTAATAGGGAAGAACATCATTTATTACCCCCATATGTACGTTAATCTTAAAAGTGCTCCAAGTGTTTTGATTTTCTTAATTCGAGTCATTAGTTTAGTTAAATGTAAAGTATGTAAAGATTCAAGTGTAAGGGGAATGCTCATCCCCTATGATGTATTATTTTGGATGGTAGGGTAAGAGTGTATGTCTAAAAAAAAAAAAAAAATAGAAAAAGGAAAAGAGTAAAAAAAACATACGGACTACCATCCCTTTTCATTCTATGTTTATTTTATGTTTTTGTTATTTTTCATTTATTAGCTTAAGTCGAGTCTAGTCTTGGCTTAGCAACGCCATATTGTACATGTAATTAACCAAGATTGTTAACTCGCCACCAGTAAAACTTCCTTTATCTAACAAAACCGTGTATTTCATATCCCTACACCTAACGTTACAACCCTTTTAAAAGACCTCTTTGATAGTTTATCCTAGGTGCTTACGCCATGTGGTGGAGGTTTGATCCTTTCCCAAGCCTATGGTAATCTATTTTGCTATGACAGGTAGTGAGAGATATCTTCCGTTTTCATATTGTAATTTACACTTTATTACACCCGAGAGATGTGACTATCTAAACACTATTTGTGAGGTGCTAGTATAAGACCTCCGTGCTTGTCTATTGGTCTTTAGTGGAACGATTATTTGTTGTAATTACTTTTATATTAGTGTTAAATGACCCCTAACTTGTCTTTTGAGCAGAATAAAAGCGCATTTGCTTGAGGACAAGCAAATCTCAAGTGTAAGGGTATATGATGAGGCGAAAAATGATCCATTTTTAGGGGGTCATTTAAGCCCGAATCCAAATTTATTTGATCAAATATTGCCCTAAATCGTTCCTTTTGTGATTTTAGGTACTTTGGGAGTGAAATCTGGAAAAGGAAGCAATTCGGACGTTTTTGGAGCATAAAAGTGAAGAAAATGCCAAAGTCTTAATTTTTCATGCTGGGAACAGTAGGTGACGGCGTCAAGAGTAATTCTCTGACGGCGTCAAGAGCAGAAGTCCATGACGACCTAGTACAGATTTGACGGCGTCACGAAGGTAGGGCGTCAAGAGTTAAAAGTCATGACGGCCTGGAAATGATTAAGTCTTGACGGCGTCAAATGTAGATCAAGGCAGTCCGAGAATAGTTTTGGCGGCGAGGTGACGGCGTCACAGGTTTTGTCTTGATGTTGTCAGACCTATTTTTCTATATATAGTTTTCTAATTTTCACACATTAAAAGAGAAGTTTTGGAGAAACCCTAAGTACGATTTTGGAGCAACTTTTCCAGGTTTTTCAAGGGTTCCAAACCCTTGATACCTTTCATTGTAATTAAGATAAGTGTTCTTTTAATTCAATCAATATGTCTATGTGTTGGTTGTCTATATCTTGTTCTTATCTTAATTCCATCATGCTAGGCTAGATCTATCTTGTGTTTGCTTAGATCTAATGAAACCTAGATGTTAATTATGTGTTGATTACTTGTTTATACTTGTCTTGGATGAATGATTTATATGTTAGGCTTAAGAAAACTGGCAGATCTCCACTTGGTAACATGCTTGAACGTCTTAAGAAACATGAACCCACGCGCACTAGGTCTTTATTGGTTGTATTTAATGCATGAGCCACTATTTACAATCCCTATAGTTGTGCTGGGCATGGTGTAGGAGGAGATAAGAGCTCATAGAATTGGGGAGTTATTTGTGCCACCCCATGAATGGTATTAAGGAATACGATCCGTCATCCATGCAATTATAACAAGTAATTAACGTGTAAAAGATGTCTAGGGAGTAGTGAAATCTAAGTAAACACATTTTCTCCACTTACTGCTCACAACCTTAGTATAATTAGTTTATTTTCATTTCTTGTATTTTATTTTGATTGCATCTTAGTATTGGGTTAGTTGATTAGCAACTAATTCCGTCCAAATCCTTCAAACCCCAAGATTTTAATCGCTTTCTAAAAAATATAAAAATACAAAAATAATCATCCCTCACCTTTAGCAATAGTAATTAGGTTTTCTAATCTTAGCGACACTATTCCTAAGCTGAACGATCAATCCCCCGGTACTTGTCACTATACTATACTACAACGATCAGGTACACTGCCTGGTGGGGGTTGTAAGCTTCTCGAGATCCCTCAAGAGGTAAAGCCTGGTGCAATTCCCACGCATCACTTGGTGTTGTTGTAATTTGTTAGTATGAAGCACCTTGGTGATGTTCACTTTGTTTCACTGTGAAGCATACTTTTATCTAAAGGGGTGTGATCTCCTTTTTATAGAACAAAGGAGATCATTACAAAATTGATAAGCTTTGTCATCTACTATCTAGCTTATGACTAGGATGTCAGTCAACACGTATCAATGTTTACAACTCATTTAGAGTGTTCAATTTGATGACTGATGAAAGATATTATCTAGAGGATATACTTGACTTTTATGCACATAATATCTTCTTTATCTTTATCCATTCATTAGTATGACTCATTGATCAGCAGCAGTGTCAATCAGCAGAATCATTTTGCTCATCAGCAGAATCATATTGCTCATCAGCAGAATCAATTAGCAGAACTATTTTGCTCATCAGCAGAATCATTTTACTCATCAGCAAAAATGCACTTAGCGTATTTTGCTTATCATTTCAGTATTCTTCATGTTTCATTCTTCTTGTTTCTGATCATCAAATCTATGGAATATTTAATTCCTAACAGTTTTTAAGGGGATGTATGGGCACAACATCAATTGCATACTTACTACAAGCAGGAACCTTTGGAACAACAAAATCACAAGTGGTATTAGGCATTTTCCTTTTTACTTGAGTCTTTAGATTCTCAATCTCTTTATTCAAAGAGGTTATCTTATCATTATGTTTATCACGTGTGACCTTAATTGAGTCATATAACTCTTTGTTAAGCAATTTAACATTTGAATTTTCAGATTGAAAATAATCATTTTCTTATTGCAGTTTGTTGATGATGTCTTGAAATTGAAAATTCTGAGAATCTAGAGACTGTGGGTTTTGGGTGCCATTCAAATCGCTCTTATGTAACTTTGATTGAGCGATTTGTGTTTTCAATTTTTGAATCGTGTTCATATGAGCTTAAATCTTTTCATCACGTTTGCTTATTTCAAAATATGCATCAAATTCAAGAACATCCAAAGATGACTTGGAATTTGACGGTTTGTTTCTTTCTTCTAGGTGTTGATATTTTAATTACAAATTAAGATTATCATCCTCTAATTTAGACAAATACCTGACCATGTTATCATGGTCATCATTTTAGATTTTAACAAGCAATTTTAGATTCACCCCCTCAAGCTCTATAACACTATTCTGGGTAATACTCAAAGTAATTGACAAATCATGAAATCGACAAGTAGTTAATGTAGAATCAGTAGCAGTATAAAACACATCCTGAGCAATACATCTAGCAATCAAGTTCTCATTGTTGATGAGAATATTCTTTCTTTCAATTTCACAGCTTTTAAGTTCAATCACATTTTGTTTTCCTACATTTTCCATATCTTTAAACACTTCTTTCATTTCGTTTAATTCTTTTTCTAGGGTTTTTTGAATCCCCTCAAAATGTTCTTTGAGTAGTTTAAAAAATGGAATAACCTCAGTTAAGTAACACTATTTTGTTTGTTCAAATCCCCTTTCCCCTTGAGTGATTCCCGTTGGTGTAATTCTCTTCTTACATGTTTTATCAAAATAAGCAAATAGTTGACAAAGTACGTAATTGCTAATTAGAGTTTTATATTCTGTGGGAAGAGTTAAAGGGACTAATTGCATGGGTGCATTGGGTGGAGTTTTGTCTTTAAGTTCTTCAGCCTTTCTTTTTTCTAAGTCTAACGACCAAAATATTTGTTCTGGAGTCAACTTAGTATGAGGTGCAAAAATAGCTAATCAGTTCTCCTTAGAGTAATCATGGAGTTTGATTATGACTCGATTTGCTATACATACGAGATCATTCATTTTTTCAGCTAACTTTTTTCTATTCACATCTTCAATTTCATTACCCGCATCAGATGATGGTACACTAGGGGGAACATGACCAGGTTTAAGGAGTTCATTACCATCATATAAGGCAAGTTGGGCAACTTTAACACTCCGAAGGAAAACTGATTTAGGTTCATCTACATCTTTCTCACTATGTTCATATTCAGGTTTATATGCTTATGCATCATTTGAGCAGTTTTTCTAGTTTGGCCTTGTGCGTACAACTTGTTTTCAATCATATTCTTTAATGTTTTATGTCTGGAAAAATCATTTAATCTTTTTCTTTGAAGTCTTGTTTTAGTGTATTTACACTTTCTTGGATCTCTTGTTTTTGTTTAACAGTCAGATCAAATTTCCTTTGTAAAGAATATAACTCCTTTTTCAATGTTTCTTCCCTTAAGTTAAGTTCTGTTATAAGTGTACGCATTTGACCATCCATTTTCTGCTCACGTTCAGTTAGCTCACATTTTGCATGTTGTTCATATATGGCCATTTGATCTTTATAGATGTTAAGTCTAGTGGTCAAAGTATCATCGGGATTAAACATTGTGTTCTCATGCAACTCACAAACATTATCTATAACAGAAGATGCACTACTAGGTACAACCGACTCTTCATTATGTTTCACATATTGTTCATATGGAATAACATTGTCATTACCCATATTCGCAGTATCTGAATCGACAACAATTGTCAGTTGTACTTTGTTAGGAATCTTTTGTTCATCAATCATATCATTTGAGGGACCAGATTGTTGAGTAGAGGAGACTGCAGTGGACAGATTTGCCATAAAAAAGGTTTGTGCAGTGGGTTCATCATCAACATCTGAGTCAAAAGCATCACAGTCATCAGCCTGAAAGATGTTGGGATCGTTCTTTGCCAGGTCATAAACTGGTTGGTCATCAACATCAGCATCAAACGTGTTTGCTCCCTCTCCAGCCAGAAACAGCAACTCTTCTTCATCCAGTGCTGCTCCATTCTCTTAGGCCTGCATCAACAACATCTTGTCCTTGAAGTATTTAGAGTTCTCTGGACGCTTTGGTTGTATGCAGTTCCTTGCAATGTGTCCTAAACCACCACAGTTATAACACTTGGGTTGCCTTCCCTATCCCTGATTAGCATTCCCAACTCTATTCTGCACACCACCATTACCAGCTGCACCGTTACCCCTAGCAACATTTCTTTGATTTAGATTCTGTCTACCTTGAACATTCTGTACTACAACTCTTCCATCTTCCACAATTGCTTGATTTCATGGATTTGATGAAGTTCTAAGTTGGTTGTTGGTTTTAGGAAGTATTGTTCTAAATTGTTGAACAAGCAATGCAACTTGTTTGGATAGATTGTCAATCATCATGTCAGTGTGAGAGTATCCAGAATCTAGTTGAGTGTTCACAGCAGACGGTGGGTTAAAAGATGATTGGACAAATGATGTCTGATTCTGTGATGAAGAAGGATGATGATAAACTTGGTCAAGTGATATTTGAGTGATTGGTTGAACATTAGAGAAAAGTGCAAGTGGATCATTTGTTGTTGTCAGATTGAATCTTTCCCTCAACTGATGATCATAGACAACATGCTTTTCATGTTGTTCTAAGTAAGCAAACAGCTATTCATAATTTGTCTCTCTCAATCCTTTGTTGAGCTTGAATGCTGTGACAAGTCTATCCCACTCGGGTGTCATGTTGTTCAAAAACTTAGAATTGAGTTGGATATTTGGCATTGTCATCCTGATGATCCTCATATCATTTACAAGCTTGTGAAATCTAACATAGAAGTCAGTGATGTTCTCAGCAGGATTTATCTTGAAGTGTTCAAACTCATCATACAGCTGAGATTCTCGATCTTCTTTGGTCAGTTCAGATCCAGTAAGAAGCATTTTAACATTGTCCCAAACAGCTTTGGCTTCAGTGTTGAAGTTGATAAGCTTGTAAACGTCTTTGTGAAGCCCTTAAATCCCAATATTGGATGCCCTGATATTAGCATCAAACGGCTTTTTCTCTTCTTCATTGAGATCATTGTAAGTACGTGGTGTTAAGATCATTTTAGCTCGAGGTTTGTTAGACCTCATCTAGGGATTACACAATAATAATGAATGAACACGATATGCATTAGAATAAATAAGAATATCATTATTATTGAACAAAGGTTTCTCGTCATCATCTTCTAACACTAACAAACAACGCAGCCCCAATGCTTACGTGATCAAGTGTAGCACGGTTACATCCTAATAGGAATCATAAGATCCTTGGGGCTAAACAAACTACCCTAGGTGTTTTCCCATAAAACACCTGTACACACACTTTTCCTGGAGGTTTACATTGTGACACACATAAAACAAACGACATGTATCCTCTTTATATACTATAGGATTAGGTTTACAAAGGATATATGCTAAATAATAAATAGATCTGCTGTAACCTTTTTCTTTCATTGAAGTTTCATCCTTTGTCTTCCTTAGTCCTTCATCTTTCACATGTTTTGTCTTTATCAACTCAAATATAATTTCCAACAATCTTCCCCTAGTTGATAATGACAAAACCTTGTAACCACGAACTTCCCCTGAAGCTAGTATACATATGAAAGATAAACGAACTTCCCCTTAAATCATGCTATATCACCAAGGCACTTCAAGTTGCAGCTTCAATGTAAATATTCTTCCCCTTTTTGTCATCATCAAATAGGGGACAAATGTAAGCAACCTTGATCTTCACAACCACGAATCAATATTACACATCCAATCCATCTTTACAATGTTTCAAAGTCGCCTACCATTAAGTTTTCCGCATCTAGAAATGTACTTGAAACAATAGAAATCCAAACCATCAGTAGTAATAACAACTAGCAGTAGCAAAAACCTTCACCTTGATGTAGCATATAAATTGTTAATCATTTGAACACTTAAGCTTCCCTTGAAACCCATAATGTTAACCATTTCTTGAATGTAAGCTCTATGTAATGATTACATATGAAGAAAACTAAATATTACCAACTTGACGATGAAGTAGAACAATCCAAACTTGTTGGGAATTCTGCTAAGTAAGAATTCTGCTGACTGTTACTGCTGAAGGTTACTGCTGAAGAGCTGGTTCCTGCTGAAGCAGTGTATCTGCTGAAGACTAGGTTCAACATTATTAGTTTCTGCGGATATAGTATTTCCGTATTTTATGTATTATAGTTTGGATATGCATGAGTTTATTTAGGAAGTGATAATGCATATCTTTTAGAAGTTTTAGAATATACATTTCTTGGGAAACGGTTTAGGGTTCCTTGTGTATAAAAGGAACACACGATTATGTATTGTATAACGGTTTTTAGAAAACACTTTCATTATTATTAAAAAGATCCATAGAGGATCAAGAGTTCTTAGTATTACACTTGTATTTGTTTCCGCTTTAAAAATACAAGTTACAGAGATTGTCTATTAGTGTGTTATTGATTACAGTAACATAGCTAACGATTCTAGAGTGCTCAAGAAGATCTATCAAGGTCTTATTGGTTTAACAAGTGGTATCAGAGCCTCGAGAGAGTCTCTGTTATACTAAGAAACACAAATCTTACACCTTAAAAATCCAAACAAATCAACAAACATGCCTGGATCTGATGATGAAGTTGATACAACCCAAAACCTTAACACCACTTCTCTTCAACAACTCAACCTCTCCAACAGTAATGCTAAGTTTCCATACTTGAAGAATGCTGAAGAATATCATCTGTGGTCCATGAAGATGCAAAACTGGATCGCAAACATAGACTGGAATCTGTGGGAGGTTGTCAAAAAGGGGAATAGCCTGAAGAAGCATGTTACAGATGCTGATGGGATTGTTACAATTCTAGGTCCCAGAACTGCTGAAGAGATTCTAGCTGTCCAAAGGGAGAGTAAAGTAAGAACAATTCTGCTCCAAGCTATACCAGATGACCACATGGGTGACTTCCACTTCATGGAGGATGCCAAGGACATTTGGATGGCAATAAAAGCTAGATTTGGTGGGAATGATGAATCAAGAAGGTTGCAGAAGTCTATGCTGAAGCAGAAGTTCCAAGAGTTTCAGATATCTGAAGAAGAGGGAATTCATAAAGGCTATGACAGGTTTCATCGAATCTTAAGTCAACTTAATCAACTGAAGGCTAGACCTGACAATGAGGACTGCAATGCTAAGTTTTTGAGATCTTTGCCGCCATCTTGGTTGCAAGTTTGTATTGCTCTCAAGACCAAGGGTGGGTTGGACATGATGTCCTTTGATGACCTCTACAACAGGCTTAAATCACTTGAGCCTGATGTTAGAAGTCCCATTCGTCCATCCACTCATTCAGCATTTGTTGGCACCACTTCAAAACCTGTGCATCATGCCTCAAGCTCTTATTCATCAGGAGCATCTTCGCAAACCCATACTCAATCTGCTCCTAAATCAAAATCCAGTAGTGTGTTGGATGATATTGTTCATTCATTTGTGGCTGAATATGAACATCAGCAGTTTCTTGCTTATGAGGATTTTGAACAGGTGGATCCATTGGAGATGGAGGAGATGCACTTAAAATGGCAGCTTGCAATGATCTCAATGAACATTAAGAGATTTGAAACCAAGTCTGGAAGGAAGTTTGGTTTTAATGGAAGAGAGGCAGCAAGGTTTGATAGAAGGAAGGTTAAATGCTACACTTGTGGTCAAGTGGGACATTTTTCAAGAGAATGCAAGGAGAGGAAGTCTGGAGATGAAGTTAGATATGGCTCTTATCCAGTGGAAGCAGGGACTACTAAGGCTGCACCTTCAAAGGCTATGGTGACTCTGGATCACCAAATTGATTGGGCAGAACATGAACCTGCTGGAGAGGAAGCTTCTACTTCTACACAAGTGAATCTGCTGGCATACTCACCTTCAGAGGACAAGAAGGAGCAAGTCTCCTTGATGGGAATCTCTGAGGTACACAACTGTGTGTTTGGACGTAGTGTAAGATACAATGAGCTTAAACAAGAATATGATGAATTGAAACCAAAGTACAATGAATGTTATATTGAAGTAGAGTCCTATAAAATGGCTTTAAAAACTTTAGAGAAACAAAAAGTCTGGTTTTAAAAGAATCAAGTTAAATATGCTGAAAAGATAAGAGTTCTAGAGAGTGATTTAGAAGTTGCTAAGATAGACTTAAGACGTACTGAAAACGAGAAGTCTGATATAGAAAAGGAAAAACAAGAACTACAAGCTAAGTTAGATAAAGAGATAGCTGGTCGTATGAAATGGCAGGAAGGGGCATCTAATTTGAGTAAATTGATCGATGGTCGCCAATCTGTTAGGTCTAGAAAAGCATTAGGATATGAGAAATATATAGACCCTGAAGAGTTAACATATCCTGATATGTCTAGTGTTTTTGACCCTGAACCAGCCTTAGCTTATCAAACACCTGTTAAATATGTTAAGGAAGGGGGAATGAATGCTGTCCCTGGACCTATAAGAGGGGAACACATGCCTATAGACCTATCCATACCTATTGACTTTGATGGATCACACCATCTCTATGGCAAAAAGTCAACTGACTTGCCAGACCCTATTATTAAATCTACTGACTTTGTCTCTTGTTGTGACAGTGACAAGTCTTCTGATGAAGGGTCTACCTCATTTGCCAGCTTTGATTCAAGTGAGAAGTCTGACCTGCCCAAGACCACTCCCAAGACCATACCAAAGACATCACCCAAGTCTCCCCACAAGCCTTCTAGAGTTGCTGCTGATAACAAGACAGTTTCTACTGAAGACTTTTTCTTAAATTCTTTGCAAAATAACTCTTTTAGTTCTGTTAAAAACAATTCTGTTTATCATGGTGGTTTGAATACTTTTTCATGTTATATAACTTCTTTTGGTTTGAATAAATCTTCTAAAAAGAAGAAGTGTTTTGTGTGTGGAAGTAAATATCACTTGATTAAGGATTGTACATTTCATGAGCAAAGAATAGGTGTATGTTTTAGTCAAAGGAAACCTAGGCAAATGTGGAAGAATGTTAGTGAAATACCCTCTTTTGTTCCACATCAGCAGAAATCCAATTCTGCTGAACCACATTCTTCATGGAGAAAACCTAGTACTAGACCTTATGTTCGACCCACTAGTTCTTTCTTTTCTAATGGTTATTGGCCTAATAACTTTGACTCAATGTATTATGGTGGTGGGTATTGGAATACTGCTGTGAAGCCCTCAGCAGGTTGTTCTTGGACAAAGAAGGGACCTAATTTGCAGTACAGGCCCAAGAACAATGGTGGATCTAAAACATCTACATGGCCCATCACTAATGATCCACAAGGTAGGCTCAAGTCAGCAATGACTTGAGTCTCCAATGTGTACTGATTTTTGTATATTTTTGTTGTTGTTGTAGGATCATCCTTTAAAAAGTACTGAAGTAGGTATAGATGATAGTGGTTGTTCTAGAAGTATGTCAAGGAACAAGGACAAGATGCATGACTTTGTGCCCATAGAAGGAGGAGGCAGTGTAACTTTTGGTGGTGGAGATGGCAAAATTACAGGGAAAGGAACTATTAAGACACCCTTGTTAGACTTTGAGAATGTTTATTATGTGAAGGAACTGGAGCATTTTAATCTTTTCTCTGTATCACAAATTTGTGACACTAAGAATAAGGTTTTCTTCTCTGAAGATGAGTGTCTTGTACTCTCCAAGGACTTCAAACTTCCTGAAGACACAACTATTTTGCTGAGAGTTCCTAGAACCTTCAACTTGTACACATTCAATCTGAATGATGTCAAGCCAGAAGGTGATCTAACTTGTTTAGTGGCCAAAGCCTCCCTGGATGAATCTACCAAATGGCATAGGAGAATGGCTCATGTGAATTACAAGACTATTAACAAGTTGTCTAAACTTGGTCTTGTTCAGGGCCTTCCTTCTAAACTCTTCACCAATGAACACAATTGTATTGCTTGCAACAAGGGAAAGCAACACATATCCTCTTACAAAGCCATCAAAGCTGTGAGCACCATTTCAGAACCTCTTCAGTTGCTGCACATGGATTTTTTTGGTCCAACTCCTATCAGAAGTATTGATCACAAGTACTTTTGCCTGGTTATCACAGATGATTTTAGCAGGTTTTGCTGGGTATTCTTTCTTAAAACTAAAGATGAAACAACTCCTATTCTGAAAGAATTCATCATTTTAATTGAAAACCAGCTTAATAAAAAGGTTAAAGGAATTAGGTGTGACAATGGGACAGAATTCAAAAATGTTGTTTTCATAGAATTCTGTAAGTCTAAGGGGATTAGAAGGGACTATAGTACTCCAAGGACCCCACAACAAAATGGGGTTGCTGAAAGGAAAAATAGAACAGCAAGATCAATGCTTGCAGACTCCAAATTACCCACTATGTTTTGGACTGAAGCAGTAAGTACTGCTTGCTATGTCTTGAACAGGGTAACCATCACTAGACATCATGTCAAGACACCTTATGAACTTCTCACTGGGAAAGTTCTAGACATACATTACCTTAAACCTTTTGGATGCAAAGTGACCATTTTAAATACTGCTGATATACTGGGTAAGTTTGATGGGAAAGCTGATGAGGGGTATATTGTGGGTTATTCAGCTCATAGCAAGGCCTATAGGGTTTATAATCTGAATGCCAAAAGGATAGAAGAGACCCTTAATCTAAGATTTCTTGAAGATCAGCCTAATATTCAGGGACAAGGCCATTCTTGGTATTTTGACCTAGATTATTTGACTGATTATTTGGGTTATACTAGACATGCTTCTAATCCTAATGCAGGTACCAAAGATCCAAATTCTAACCCTGCAGGTTCCATGGATGATGACTCAGAATGTGAATCTGAGCCAGAGGAACATACCATTGTTGTACCATCTTTTCCACCTAACCATTTTGTAGGTAATCATTCTGCTGCTGAACAAGATGATGAGTCACATTATGTAGAGGATCTTGCAAGACTGAAGAAGCAAGAACATGCTGCTACTCAGGAAGCTCAGAAACTCAATGAAAAGGTTACACAAGAGACTGAAGCAATCCTACATCAATCAGCACAAGCAGTCAGTGGAAACAAGGATACTGCTGATGATTCTGCTGAAGGCACACCTATTCCTACTGATAAGGTCAAAGATGCTGATACTAATGATGCCCACTCTCCCATTTCTACTGAAGTGTCTGCAGACTTTGAGAAGCCCTTTACAAGATTTCCAAGCCCTTCTAACCTTGGGAATTATCAGCCCAAGCCTGGTTTGTTTCACTCAGCTTCTTATGATACTGAGTTTGGGCCTATAGTCAACAACCTTGATGCCACAATTGATGTTAACCCTACAGCAACAAAAAGGATTCATAATGCTCATCCCTTATCCAAGGTTATTGGAGATCCTAAAGATCCTGTTAGAACTAGAAGCACTGTAAAGAATACAAAATATGGTGAAGTTGCTTTCATCTCTTATGTCTACAATCAAAAGAGGGACAATCACACAGACTTAAAACATTTTCTGTTTGCATGCTTTCTTTCTCAGATAGACCCAACTAGTGTTCCTCAAGCACTGGCAGATTCAAGTTGGCTTGAAGCAATGCAAGAAGATATGCTGCAATTTAAGAATTAGCAGGTTTGGATTTTGGTTCCTCTTCCTGATGGTAAATATGCCATTGGGACAAAATGGATTTTGAAGAATAAAAGAGATTCTAGGGGGATTGTGGTGAAGAATAAAGCAAGACTGGTGGCTCAAGGGTTTAGACAAGAGGAAGGCATTGACTATGATGAAGTCTTTGCGCCAGTGGCCAGAGTTGAAGCAATTCAGATATTTTTGGCCTATGCCTCTTATATGGGCTTCATGGTTTATCAGATGGATGTTAAAGGTGCTTTCTTATATGGTGAGATTGAAGAGGAAGTATATGTGACACAACCCAAAGGATTTGAAGATCCTGATCATCCTGAGTATGTGTACAAGGTTGTCAAAGCTCTCTATGGACTTCATCAAGCTCCCAGAGCTTGGTATGCTAGACTTTCCACATTTCTGCTGAAGCATGGCTACAGAAGAGGTGCCATTGACAAGACTCTATTCCTCAAGAAAGATTCAAGGGATATTATTCTTGTTCAGGTGTATGTGGATGATATTATCTTTGGTTCAACCAAAGAAGCATGGTGTAGAGAGTTTGAGGATCTGATGAAGGGAGAATTTCAAATGAGTGCCATGGGAGAACTCACTTTCTTTTTGGGTTTACAGGTTCAGCAGAAACCTGATGGTATTTTCATTCATCAGGAGAAGTATGTAAAAGATATGTTGTCAAAGTTTGCTATGGAGAATGTCAGGACTGCCACTACTCCATATGAGGCTCACAAACCAAAGAACAATATTGATCCTGATCTCCCTGTGAATGTTCATTTATACAGGTCAATGATTGGTTCTTTGATGTATTTGACTACCTCAAGACCTGATATTACATTTGCTGTGAGTGCATGTTCAAGGCACCAAGTCACTCCACTTACCTCTCACTTGAATTCTGTCAAGAAGATTTTTAAGTACCTAAAAGGCCAACCCAAATTAGGTCTTTGGTATCCCAAAGAGTCTCCATTTCAGCTAGCAGCTTATAGTGATAGTGACTATGCTGGTGCAAATTTGGATAGAAGATCCACAACTGGAGGCTGCCAATTCCTAGGAAGGAGACTGATTTCTTGGCAATGCAAGAAACAGACCATTGTTGCTACCTCTACTACTAAAGCAGAGTATGTTGCTGCTGTCAATTGTTGTGGACAGGTTCTATGGATTCAGAATCAATTGCTGGATTATGGGTATAACTTTATGAATACTACCATTTTCATTGACAATCAAAGTACAATTTGCATTGTTAAAAATCCAGTTTTTCATAATAGAACCAAACATATGGAAATCAGGCACCACTTTATCAGGGATGCTTATGAGAAACATTTAATTAAAGTGGTAAAAATTTACACAGATGAGAATGTGGCAGATTTGTTAACTAAAGCATTTGATGGACCAAGGTTTCAATATTTGGTGGTCCATATTGGAATGCTTAACCCTTAACTGCAAAGTTTAAGGGGAGGCATAAGCCTCATGGGAGGCATATGCCTCAGGGGAGGATTGTGAGTGTAAACTTTGTAGATATGTATAATTTGTATACTTTTTGAGTTTTAACCCTAACCCACTAATCTTTTTGCAAGTTGTTTGGTGTATTTGCATGTTTTATGTCTGTTTTGCAGATGTTCTGAGATTGTAAGTTGTATGTTAAAGTCACCAAGAGCTGTAGTCTAAGGAATGTGGTCAAATATGCTGAACATGGTTTCTACTGATTAGTTGATTATGTTGAAGGTCTTACACAGTCGATTAATTAAGAAGATCTTTTCATTCATTCAAAGAAACAAGTTACAGCTTACATTCAAAGTTCCAACTGGATTACAAAGACCATTCCTAAACATTTGGCTAATTGAGTACTACTAGCTTCTATCACTTATTATAAAATACTTGAGGCTATGACAAGTACAATGATGAAGCTGAAGATGAAAATGGAAAAAAAAGAGAAGGAAGACTGTGAAGATGCTCAAGTACCAAAGTCAAGAAAATACTCAAGAACTTTGGTCCATGGCAACATTCCTCAATCATTTACTTCAGCTTCTCCTTTCCCTTACGTATAATCTCAGCCTTCTTGCTCTGTCCGATGTGCTCTTGTGAAGAAAGATCAGGTCCTGGAGCAGGAAGATCCAACACCTCATTCTGTGATGTTGGAAGAAATGGATCTCTCTTACTTGATCTTGGATGGGATCTCTCTGGTGTGGAAGGAGGAAGAAAGGTTGGATCTTCATTTTCCTCCTCTGAAGAGTCTTCATCAGAGGTACAGATGAAGGGAGAGACAAGTTCTGTCTCAGCAGGAACGGGTACATGGCTTGATTCACCCTTCCTATGAGCATTCCATTGTCTTTCTTGTGCATCCCATCATCTCTCCAGTTCTCTTTCATAGTCAGAATCATCAAGCTCCCATGGATATGGGGGTAAATCTTCTTCTGATGATGAAGAAGAGTGAGAAGAGGTTTCTGGGTTTGATGACATGGTTTTGGTGTAGACTTGGGCTTAATTGAGAAATTAGGGTTTGAGAGATGATTTGGGGTAAATTGGTGACTGAGATGTGTTATTTGGGGTGATTAAATAAGTCAAGTTTAGGCGTTACGATAATTAATGCGAGTTGGGTGGCACAGTAAAACCAAGATATTCACCGAAGATATTTTTACATTTGCTTGGTTTCTGCTGATGTTGACCATTCCTCAGCAGATTTGACTTTCATTTCTGCTGAAGGGTAATTTTGAATTGGGAAGTTTTTGGATTACACGTCAGACTCGGTCAATAATTAGTTCCGATAATTTTGACCACGATTGGGGAACTTCCAAATATAACCCACTTTGCATATCTCTTCCTAAACAAAATTATTCGCTTATCACTCCACTTAAACCCATTATTCTTTGTGTAATTCATAACCGTCTCACACAAGATTATTCCAATGGCACAACTTGAATTGAAAGGCGATCATAACAAGTATGCTATTCTGAAAAAGGCAAAGGGACATGAAGAATTCGATTTAATGGTGGAGTTTCTACAAAGGTCAAAGATTCATTATGCTTTGACACATAGTCTCAATCTGGTTTGTGAATCACTAGTAAAGCAATTTTGGGCATCTGCTACAAAAAGATCTGAAACAGAGATTGTAGCTGAGATTGATGGTGTAGAGTATGTGGTGACAGAAGGTTTGATTAGGACAAAGCTTCAGTTGGATGATGAGAATGGTGTGTATCATTCCAACACTGCAGAGATTCTTGCTGGGCTAAGGGAAGCTGGATATCAAATTACTGATACATCTAAGTGGCACAAGAATCAATTTTGTCCTAAGTGGAGGTATTTGGTGCATTTGCTGCTCCAATGTCTAAGCAACAAGTGTAGAGGATGGAACCAGTTCTCTCTACAATTGGGTTGTGGTATTGTTTGTCTTTCTAAGGGTCTAACTTATAATTTTTCTAAGTTAATTTTTGATAATATGCTAGAAAATATTGATAAACAACAGCATAAGTTTTTAATGTACCCTAGATTCTTACAAATAATTTTAGACATAACCACTGAAGATAGAACCCATGTGCCTATTAAAAGTCTTGCTTCTAAGTTGTTTGCCTCAATGAAAACTAATTATACTGCGGAACATCAACCTATGTTAGAAGCTATGTTGCCACATGGCAATGATAATGTAGTTGAGGGTGATGATGCTGGTAATGTGCCTGCTCATAATGTTGCTGATGATGGTAATCCATCATCTTCTGGTGTTGCTGTTTATAGTAATCCTTCAGTGGTAATGGAGGAAGAGCCAGCTACAACTGCTGAACCATTACCTATTTCTACTGACTTACCACCACCTACCCCTGTACATATGTCACCTAGTCCTACCATTTCACCATCTCAGGATGCTCCAGCTGAGCAAATTCATGAGTTTGAAGATAACTTTCAGCCTCTTGAACCTGAGTTCACTAGATTACCTACACCCAGTCCAATGAGAGAGCCAATTAATGAAGGCTTTCCTAATGTTGTACATGAGTCTATTTCTCCTGCTGGGTTCAATGAAGCTCCACTTACCACTGAGCAATCAACTAGTAGAGCAGAGGACCCAATTACTCTCACTTTTGTATATGATTCCCTTTGCAGGTACATGAAAATGACTGATGATCTCCAAAAGTAGCTTGCTGATACCAAGACTACTCTTGGTAATGAAATTGAAAGTTTGAAAAGTGAGGTTCAAGATTTGGAGGCACAGCTGAATCAGCAAAAGAAAAGTAAGGATGGATTGGATACTGCTGAAGTTTCTCAGGAGGCAAATTTAGATTCTCTTGAAATTCTAGCTGAAGTTGCTAGACAGTCTAAGGTTGTACCTCCTAAAGCTGCTGAAGTACCTAAATCTAAACCACAAATTCTAGTCAGCAGAAGAAGAAGTACAAGACAGTATTTGGCTAGGAAAGCTGTTGAATCTTCCAAAGGATCTAGTGGTGATGATGATGTGCTCATGACTGAAGCTATTGATATACTTCAGAAGAACCAATCACCAAGTGGTGTTGCTGCTGATAAATCTGCTGATAAAGGGAAAACATCAGGAGAAACATTCTTTGTAGTAGGGAAAGAATATTTGAATTCTCCTGTTCATAATTCATCTGAGAATCAACAAGTTTCTCCTGATAGAGAGGTTCAAGAATTACATGATGAACATAAGGAAGATTTGAATGTTCCTCATGATAATCTTGCTGAAGGAACAGATGTGGCTTTGGATGAGCTTGTTACAGCTGAAGACAGAGATGTACAAGAAAAACTCTTCCAAGAATAGGAAGATTATAAGAAGAGTGCTAATATGGCTGAGGAACAGCAAGCCAAGTTTGATGCAGTATATGAGTCTGTCACTCAAAGATATGTTTCTACTTTGCCTATTGAAAGACAAAGAGAATTGGATGCAGCTGTTCAAGAGTTTGATGAGTCAGATTGGCAGCATATTAGAAAACAAGTGCTTGATAATCCTGATGTAGCTACAGATATTCTTGGTAAAAGGGTGGAGAAGCAAGACTGGGCTTCTGAAATTGTTAAAGTGCTGAAGTTGAGGAAGAAAGTAGTAGATGAGTTAAAAGCTAAAGCTAAAAGAGATAAACCTATGACTCAAGCACAGCAGAGGGATTATATGAGAACTTATGTGAAAAGTCAAAGCAGTTCTTTGTTTAATAATGCTTGGTCTAAGAAACAAGTGTGGGCACTTCCATTTGACAAACTGGTTGAGATATATAACAGAATCAAGGCTAGAAATAACAAAGATGGAATGGGTGCTTCTAAGAATATTCCTCTCATTAATGCTGATGCTGGTTCATTTGTTAATATTCCTGTTGCTGCTGAAAAGGTATCTTTACCTGATACTTCTGCTAATGTACCACATGTTACTGCTTCATCTTATGTGGATAAAGGTAAAGCTCAAGTGATAGCAGAAGATCCTCCATCTAGAAAGAGAACCAGGAGACAATTGGAGGAGGAAAGATTGGGTGAAGAGGCTGCTAAGAAGTTAGATGAGGAACAAAAACTTGCAAGATTTCATGAGCTTAAGGTAAGAGAAGTTGAACTTCAAGCTGCTAGAAACAAACAGATAAGGAAGGCTATGGATGAACAATATGCATCTGCTGCAGTTGAATCTTCTCAGGATTCTACTGATGAACAAATGGATAATCCATCAGTGGAAACTAATGCTGCAGAAGATGAATCTGCTGAAGCTGAAGTTCCTGATGCATCTTCTCTACCTCATGCTGCTATTTATGTTCCTGGAAGAAGAGCAAAGAGGATGGCTAAAGTCAGAGCTTCACATTCCACACAAAGCTTAATCAATGTGAATGCTTCTGATGCTTCATTTATAAGAGAAGGATCCCTTGATGATTGGCCTGAGGCAACTAGAGATGTTTTGGTTCACTGGGAGTTAACTGAAAATGGTCAAGTTAATACCATTTATAGATTGGATAAAACTTCTATATCCTTTACATTTCTTCAAGACATTTTACATTTTGTTGATCATGAGGATTTGGTCACTCTAAATGATTTGGTGCACAAGTATTATGTAAATCATACTCCTACAGGGTCTGGATTGTATTTATTGGGTGATCTTAGAGTGTTGTTTGATTCTTCTACTCCCACTGGTGTTAGTTATGACATATGGAAAAATAATCAGAGATGGAAAGTTCAGAGTTGGAAGTTCTATCCTATGCCTTATGTTCATGTTTTGGAAACTATAACTGGTCTAAGGCTGATTATGGATCTTGGCAAAAGATACCCTCTGAAGGTGTCTCTGATGGAGAAAATGCTGCAACATAAGTTGGAGATTCCTCCTAATCCAGTTGGGAATGCCAGGTTGTTTGCTGAATCTTTGGTGAAGATCTTCAAACAAAGGATTAAGACTTCCAGAGCAGCTTCTGGTTAAGGATATATTGTTGTATATTTATTTTTTTTCATTAGTATTAAAAAAAAAAAAAAAAAAAAAAAAAAAAAAAAAAAAAAAAAAGAAAGAAAAAAGAAAAAGAAAAAAAAAAAAACTAACAGTTTGTTGTATAGTATTGTGTCTATTGTATGCAGGTTTAGTTATCAACTTACCTGATGTTGACTATTCCATCACAAAGTTGGCTAGTCCAAAGGGTACAGCTTTGGTAAAGACATATCAAATCTGTTGAAAGCTGTAATGGTTTGCTCAAAACCATAGGGTTTTCAACTCACCCATGCTTTGTTGCTGAGTAGTTGAAATGGTTGTCAATTGACCATGGATTTTTCCTTTATGGATTCCAAATAATTGGCTAGCCTACATGTATATGGCTTGTGGTAAAGGCAGTGGAAAACCATATTTGGTAATCAGTTAACCAAGATGATTTTCATCAAAATAATTGGCTAGTCCTGAGCAAACGGCTACGGGTAAAGACATCTCAAATCCATTTATAGCTGATGATTTGCTAAAATCATGTGGTTATCAGTGTACCTTAGAACACTTGGCTACTCCAGTAGTGATGGCTATTGGTAAAGAGACATCAAATCCATTATTTTCAATGATTCACCTCTCACAGGAGTTAACACACCTGGAAGTGATGAGAATAGTATGAAACTAATTTGTGTTGATATACATTTAGTCATTTGTTGCTGCAAAGAATGGAGCTTTCAAGTATTATTTGCTGATCATAGAGATTCTGCTGAAGATGATTCTTTGCTGGTGTTATATTATTACAATCCTCTTGGTATGTTATTTCGAAGATCTATCAAGAATCTTGAACTTAACCAGGTCAAATTCAAGATTAGGGGAGGATTGTTGGGAATTCTGCTAAGTAAGAATTCTGCTGACTGTTACTGCTGAAGGTTACTGCTGAAGAGCCGGTTCCTGCTGAAGCAGTGTATCTGCTGAAGACTAGTTTCAGCATTATTAGTTTCTGCGGATATAGTATTTCCGTATTTTATGTATTATAGTTTGGATATGCATGAGTTTATTTAGGAAGTGATAATGTATATCTTTTAGAAGTTTTAGAATATATTTTTCTTGGGAAACAGTTTAGGGTTCCTTGTGTATAAAAGGAACACACGATTACGTATTGTATAACGGTTTTTAGAAAACACTTTCATTATTATTAAAAAGATCCATAGAGGATCAAGAGTTCTTAGTATTACACTTGTGTTTGTTTCCGCTTTAAAAATACAAGTTACAGAGATTGTCTATTAGTGTGTTATTGATTACAGTAACATAGCTAACGATTCTAGAGTGCTCAAGAAGATGTATCAAGGTCTTATTGGTTTAACAAAACTCATGTCTTAAATATAACTTCGAATGTATACCCAAAACGATGTATAAGGAGATCGCAATCTCTTGACAATAATCACTGAGCACAATAACGTAACTCCTTCAAGTGTTTGTCAATTCGTAGTTATAATTAGAACACTAACCCGAATAATTCCACTTCAACGTCAAATAGGTGATAAAAACCTTTCTTTGTAATCAATTGAGCAATAAGAACAAGCCTTCGTAATCTGTTAAGAACCAATAAACCAAAAATCAAAACTCCTGTGTGTGTGTCTTCCCTGTGTGTGTGTTGGAACCAACCTGTTCCAAATTGACATTTTACAATATATATGCTTCCCCTCACTGTGATAAACTCATGCATGCTAACCACTAAATAAAAATCTCTTTGCCATTAAAAATCTCAACTAGTATGTTAAGATCGTTTTAGCTCGAGGTTTGTTAGAACTCAAATATAATTTCCAACACGTGGTCTGTCAATTCCAAGAGTGACTGTTCCATCTGTAGCGGTAGAGATGACATCTCTGGTAGTGCCCATCTGAAAAGGTCCTTCATCACTAGATCGAAGAATGTTGACACCATTTTCCTTACCCAAGCAGCAAAGTCGAATTCCTTGTTCCCATGACTCATAATCCGTCCTATCTAGCATAGGAGGGCGGGTATCGGACCCCTGGAGCTTGAATGTCATCAGAAATGGTTGCCATGATGTTTACTCTCTTAGGATTTTACAACTCTTATGGTTTAAACCAAGAAATTGATTCTTTCGCAGGATTTTACAAAATCACAAAGAAACCATGAGATAATGATTACTTGTATATGTTATGAACGCTGTTGGATCGGTTTAATGATTAGTGATTGTATGTTAAAAGGAATGATTGTTCGTTGGAGTAGGTGAATTATTGTTAAGTTAAGTTAAAGTTGTGATTAGGTGATATAGTCGTTTTAGTATAGTTTTTATTTCCGAAGAAATGTTTAGGAAAGTATTTCCCCGGGTCGTTCTCCCAACGAAGGTGTGAATGGAATTCCGAATTCCCGTTTCGTGAAACGTGTCATGAAAGTGGTAAAAAGTGAAATTTATGAGATTATACTAAGGATTAAGTAAATGAAACACAAAAAATCACTAAAACACGTAATTCAAATAATTAAACCAAAAGCGTAACGTAGAATCGAAAACCGTAAACTAAAACGTAAAATAAACGTCAACGTATGAAATAAAACGCGAATTTTAAGCTACACTACTCCTACGGACTTGGAAATAATTTTCAAAAGTTAAAAATGATAAAAGAAAATTTTAAGAAACAGAAAAATATTTTTTTGACTTTTTATTTATTTTTTATGAATTAAAAACTATTTAACTAATTAAAAATTAAAAGAAAATGCAAATAAAGTGAGAAAAATAAAAAATAAATTTTTAAAATTATAAAATAACTAAAAAGTAATTTTAAAACTAAAAACTAATTTTTTTGGCTTTTTATGTAATTTTTGGAAATTAAGAACTATTAAATCTAATTAAAAATTCAAATTAAATTAAAAATAAATGAGAAAAATGCAAAATAAATTTCTAAAATTCTAAAATAAATGAAAATAATTTTCTAAAATAATTTTGGATTTTTCTGAGATTTTTCTGATTTTTTTGGAATTTTTGGTAATTAAAAAGTATTAAATTTTGATTAAAAATGAAAATAAATTAAGAAAATTAGTAAATGAGCTCAAAAAAATTTGAAAAAATTACAGAAATTCTAAAATATTAAAATGAGCTTGAGAAAAAATTTTGAAACTAAAATAAGCCAGAAAACTGCTTATTAGCTCAAAACTGCTTATAATGAAATGCTTATTGATAAGCACTTTGACCCAGAGTTGACCAAATCTTTACCAAATGTACGTCTGACCCAAATGAACTCAAATGAACAGATGAAAACAAATTTTGAACTCAGAAACATAGGATAAGACCAACTCGGTTGAAATACGCAATAAGTGAATAAGCAATGTATAAGCAGATTAAGCAAAAAGGTATCAACCAGAGAAATAAGCAACTAGGGGCACTAATGAACTGTATATAGCAACAAAACTCAGGATATGAACTCTTAAACACAAAAGCAGATCCAAACTTAAAAACAGAACTATGCTCAATTCGACTAAATTACTATCCAAATAAGCAGTGTAAATTAGTTGAGGATACTGAACTTGTGGGGGCAAAAGATGGTCTATACTACTGGATACTAGAAAAACCAAAATAAACCAAATTCTAAGCCAAATTGAACCACTAAAAGGACCCTAGATCAGCAGCACTAAAAGGGTCCATAAGTCTCATACTGAACTTGTGGGGACAGGTTCAAACTACCATAGGCATTAAACAAATATGAGACTTAGGATTGAACTTCAATTGATCAAACAGGAACAACTAAGCAACAAACAATATATCCAATCATCAAATAAACAATAAATGGAATAGTAACAGTTAACTAAACAGAACTAAAATACTTGAGCAGAAATTTCAGAATTGAGCGAAGATAAATGGAAAACTTACAATCAACTACCCCCTCAGCTCAAACAGAGGGGGTTTCACTAAGCTGGCCTGTCTTTAAGACAGGCCATTGGACACCTTTATGGCTGCCAAACTCCTCTGAATAAGCTGGCTTACTGAGTATAAGCTGAGGTTGACTTTTAGTTGACCAAACATAATTAACAAAATTGAAACGGATTTTAAATCAAGTTCAAGCTGTAATTCAAACTAAAATGAAAGAACAATTGTAAGCTAAAAACAGATTTACTAAGTACTGAAAATTAAATTGAAATGAGATTGACTGAAATTCAGAATTGTATTAATATAAAAATTTGAGTACACTTTTGAAAACCAGAAAATACAATACTGAAATCATATTAAAACTACTACTAATTCTACTCCTACTCCTACTTTTTAACCTAAAATCTAACTGTCCCAATTGTTGTGAGGAGGGGGTTTAAATAGGAGACTGAGGAGCATTGGTGGATGCTTCTGGATGTGCTTTCTCTCTTTAATCTGAGCCCTTGATCTCTGCTTCTATCAAACACATGATTTTTATCCATTGGATTACGTGCACATGCTTGGTGATCCTGCGTGTGTCATATCATTGGTCCACGTATGCAAACTGACATTCCCTGACCCTTCTGACACCTTCTAGAACTCCTGAGTAATAATACTAAATTGGGGTAATTTTAAGGGGTGGTTAATTTAGGGTTTGAGGGAATAGTAAATCTGGGTTGTGGGGGGAGAAATTAGGGGGCGGTAAAACGAATTTAGGTGTTTTTGTTATTTTGTTTCGTTGACTGGTGGGTACGGGGTTTGACCGGGTAATATTTGGGTGGACCGGGTCTGAGTAATAAAGGGATTGGGCTGTTTTTATTATTTGGGCTTTTGAATGGGACTGGGCTAGGTGTTATAGGTATAATATAAGTTTATAGATCCGGTTGTGTTTTAAGTATTATTAAAGGGACCAAAGTTGTATTTTCAGAAAGTATAAGGATCAAAACTGCCAAATTCAAAAATATTTTCCAAGGGCCATTTTTGTTCATTTTTGATTCCATGAGGACCTCTTTTGACTTTTCTTCAAATAATTTCTTAAAGGACCAATTTTTGTCATGATGTGAAACTTGGAGGACCGAAATTGTAAAATTCTCTAAACTTGATTAGGGACTTTTCTTGTAGCTTTCTGAATCTCTGAGGACTTCTTATGATATTTTGAGCTTTCTTTGCTCATTTTGCTTCCCCGGCTGTGGCTTTTGACCTTTTTCCATTCTTGTGCTCGTTTTTGTCGATTTTGCTTCATTTTTGTTCATTTTCTCATATCCGTACCTGCACATACACAAATACAAAAACATACATTCTCTTGGCATATTTGGTTAGTATTTGGTGTATTTGGTCTGATTTTTGGTCTAAAAAGGATGTGTGATTTATCACTCATCATTAGGTTTGGTTGAATTGAGTTTATGTAATGGTTTTGTTGGGATCATACTTTAGTATTTAGTCAAGTCTCGGTCATTACATTTTGTAATAGGTTGCTTAAGTATTGTTTATGATTATTGTTTAGTTAATGGGCAACATGTAAAAGCCCATAAGGCCTTGAAAGCCCACGTATGAAAGGATAAGGGAGGAAGGGAGTGTTGCCCTAGCTCCTCCCTTATAAATAGAAACCTTATGTTACATTTTATTTTGTTGGTTATTTGATTATCTTAGTGAAACTCTTGCACTCTCACCTTTCATATTGTCTTATAATCAACCACCTCTCATTCTCATCTTATTTCTTCATCAATCATACTTGTGTTTACATAAATGGTGACCTAACAAGTGGTATCATTCGCCTACTAGAAGTTTGAAGTGAGTTTCTTTGGTTAACGTGGGGATTGGTGCTTATTTCTTCATCTTTTTGCATTTTTCTTTGTTTCTTTCACTCAAATCTTGAAGCTTGGATAAGTTTCAAGGTTGATATAGTGATTTGAAGCTTAGTTGTTGCATAAAGTTGTGATTTTTAAGGTTTTTTTAGGTTTTATAGCTTCTTTGATATTGGAAAACTAGTTTTTGGTAGCTACATCTTCTAAAGTTAAGGTTTTCTTAGTATTGGTGAAGTTATTTGATCAAAAGTACCTTATTTCTAAGCATTTTTTCATCAAAAAGTCATTATTTTGGATGAACAGTACGGTTTACGCGTAAAGTGGTCGGAAAAAAGTACTATTTCCAGCTGTCTACAGTGTTTTTTGGTCGGTTTACGCATAATTCTAGACCAAAACCCTTTTCTTACGCGTAAAAGTAGTCTAAACCCTTTTCTTACGCGTAAAATAGGCCAAAACCCTTTTCTTACGCGTTAAATTGGTTAAAACCCTGATCCTACGCGTTAAGTGCTCTTCTACGCCTTAAACCTACGCTTAAGTTTGATTCTACGCGTAAGTCAGAGTTACGCGTAACTTGCCAGAGTTTACGCGTAAGCTTCATCAACGATCTTCTCCTCGTGTAACGGTGACTCAGTACTTCCCTAGCTTGGATAAGTTAGTGGAATACTTCGACTACGGTTATCTTTCACGCTTGGATAAGTTTGAAAGATTTGTTTGGTTGTTTAAACCTTACGCATAAGTCTAAACTTACGCATAAGCCTAAACTTACGCGTAAAGAGAAAACTTACGCCTAAACTATTAGTTTACGCATAATTTACTCTTTACGCATAACTTAAAGTTTACGCGTAAGATTAAGTTACGCGTAAGAATTGAACTTACCCCAAGGATTTTGCAACTTACTCAAAGGAACGTGCATTTCATTCTTCTACAAAGATCCATTTCTACACAAGTGTTCTAAGATGTCTCAACCACCTAATCACTACTTCCCTCACTCTTATCCTCAGCAACAACAACCTCAGCAGTATCAGCAACAACAACCTCAGCAGTATCAGCAACAACAATACCTTCCGCACATAATGAATCAACAACCTCCTAAATACAATCCACAACAACATTACCTAATGATGCAACAACAGCTCATTCCACAACAACAACCATATCAAGTGCCACTACAAAACACTCAGTTTTCCTCCAAACAACCTCACTGGTTTGACAGAATGTGTGAAGTTATTACAACTCAACAATCCCGACATGAGGCAGGATCACTTGAAACACCTCCAATGCTTACACCTGGAAACTATGTGCAATGGTCAAGTCGATTCTTACGATTTCTTGAACTAAAGAAACCTCATGGGAAATTCTTGAAGCAAGTGATACTTGAAGGACCATTTGAGTGGCCAACAAGATTTGAAGCTGGTGATCCAAATGCTGATCCTCCACGTCCTCCTGGTGATAGACCCCTTGCAGAATCTGCACTCACTGAAGAACAGAAACTACATCGTGAAGCTGATCAGTATGCAATGGCTTATATACTTCAAGGTATACCTAATCCGATCTATCGAAGTGTCGATGCTCAGAAAACAGCCAAAGCTATGTGGGAACACGTTCATCTCCTAATGGAAGGAACTCAATTGAACAAAGATGACATGGAATCCAAGCTTTACATGGAATACACTGACATCACAATTGAACCTGGAGAGTCACTTGAATCCTACTATCATCGTTTCACAAATGTGGTCAATGATCTGGAACGTCACAAAATCACAGTACCAAGGATCGCTGTGAACTCCAAATTCGTTGGTAGTCTTGGCCCTGATTGGCATAAATATGTGACATTTGTTCGTCAAACGAAGAATCTTCATGATGCTCCATATGGTTTGTTGTATGACTTTCTGAAACACCATGAACCTGAAGTGGAAAAAGATCGAGCTCTACGAGGAGGTTACACACCCACAACAACACCAAATTCTTTGGCTCTCGTAGCTCAATCTCCCTATGCTCTACCACCACTGTCAAATCATGCATATGTTCAAGAGCAGAACTACTTCAGTTATCCACAATCTTCCACCTCGAACCAAATGGTCCATTATGATTCATCTCCACAATATACTTCTACTCAACTTGTTCCGTCAAACAACAATGATGCTGTGTACTACTCCAACTGCAATGATGATGACGATGATGACTTTAATACGTTGAATCAGGGACTTGCTCTTATTGCTCGTGCTTTCAGCAAATTCTCCAACAAAACGAACAACCGTCAACGTTCATCTTCTAATACCAGGAATCAAGCTGTTGTAAATGATGGAAGAGTGGAAATTCAGAATCGTAACTATGGTAGATCTGGTTCAGGAAGTTCTTCAGGAAGTTATGGGAATGGTCAGAGGTTTGGTAACAATGCAGGGTTCAGGAACAACTCAGGATCTTCTCAACAAAGGTCTGACTCAGTTGCTACAAGGAACTTAACCTCAGGGAATGCAGTTTGGTGCTACAATTGTAATGAACAAGGTCATATTGCTACAGCATGTCCCAAACCGAGAACTCGGGGTAGCAAGTTTCACAAGCAGGCATTACTCATGGCTCTTCAGGATGAAAAAGATGGACATTTCCCTGAACAGGACAACAACTTCATGGCAAATGTGAACAACGATGATGACATGGAAGATCTGGAAGCCAATGCTGCTGTGATGCTTATGGCCAACATGCAGGAACTTAAGCTCAATGATTCAGGTCCAGTGTATGACACTGACGGCTTGTCTCAGGTACATGACCTCAATGAATGCTTTATTAATGAAATAGTCTCACCTTCTGCTTATGAATCAGATATGGCGCAAGTTGTTCCATCTAAATCATCTTCATCATCTCATACAGATGAACAAATAAACACAGTTGTCATATTCGATGATGACACAGTTGTTTCATTTGATGATCCTATTGAGAATGATAAACATGATCATTTCGAACAACATGAACCATCATTTAATCCAGACCCTGATCTCATATTGTTATCAAAACAACTGGATGCTCAACAATTGCAAATAATAAAGTGCAACGAGAAAAACAAAGTTTTGAAAGAACAAAATGCGTCACTTGCAAGAGATATTGAATGTTATAAAATTCAGCTTTCTAATCAGGAAGACAAGATTAAACATGCAAAAAGTTTTGAAAAAGCTTTTCACGATTCCTACAACAAAGAACAAGATCTTCAACGCAAAATGCAAGATTTAATCGAGTCAAACGGAAAGTTGATTTCAAAACTCGAAAGTGAAAAGAGTGAATTGAAAATGCAAGTCGAACGTCTTCAAACAGAACTTTCAAAAACAGAAACAGAATTGTCAAGTTGTCAAAAAGATTTTTGTGAACATAAAATACGAAAAAGGAAGTATATAGATAACTTACTCGGTGATATTGTTGATCTTGAAAAACAATTGAAAGAATTTCGTAACATTGTTTACAAACACGGGAACTCTGTCACAACAATTCAGAAATTTACTTTAAAACCGAGACCCGGTACTGGATTTGCACTTGGCGATTACAATTCAATGTTTCTTCACAATGCATTCAAAGATGTTCCAAAAATTTACAGTATGGACTATTTGCTTGATAATACGATTGTGCGTGCTGTTGTTTTTGATACTGAGGAAGAAGAAGAACTTGAAGACGAGAGTCGGTCAAAAATGAGTAATGTTCAATATTGCACACCATATGACTATTCAAAAAATCCAGTCAAGTTCGTTACTCAAAAGGATTTACCTGAGAAATCATGGTTTATCGAAGAGTCGTATGTTTCATCTCACAATGAGGCCCCTGTCCAAACTGTAGCACAAGTAAATGGTCCTTTACCATCATCCGGTGAACTTTCACCCTTACCAAATAGTGTTCGTGTCTTAAATTATTTCAAAACTTTTATGGAAGACATCGAAATTTTGGAGGAGACAATTGAACGTAATTCTGAAATAAAAATTGAAACGTTTCAATCCGCTTACGAGCGCGAAAAAAGAGATATTTTTCAAAAACAAATGTTGCCAATTGTCAAACACCTCCGTCTCTGTGCTACACGTTGGGATCAGGAACTTCAAAAGGAGGTCAAATATATGATAAACGTTTTCAATGATAATAAAAATGAAATTTTGGTTCAAAAGCAACGAACTAGAGTTTTCAAAAATGATGCTGATCGACTCTTAGAACAAGTTCTCAATGCTGATATTTTGTCTGTTATCATGAATGATCTCTATAATTCTGGTACTTCTATGCTTAAGCATGATCATTCTGTTGATAATAACTTGTTGAATGTGGAAATTGAGACACTGAAACATGAGAATGATAATCTGAGGAAAAAGAATGATGATGTGACAAAACAGTTTTCAAAACAAATCAGTCTACTCAATCAAAGGCTTGAATGGTGTCAAGCTAAAAGTCTTGAAAGTGAATTGAAGTTTCAAAGTCACAATGTTTCAAACTCTTGTCAACTTTGCAAAAACAATGAGTCTTTAAAAGGTTTGTGTCTCAAATACGAGAAAGAAATTGCGAAGTTAAAAATTGAAAATGACGAATTTCTACAAAACCACATAGACATCAAATATTGCAATGGTATACTTGAGTCTAATATTCAGGATAAGAATCACATCATCATCGAGTTGAAAGAGAAAATAAAAATACTTGAAAAAGGAAAGATGGTTGACACCACGGTGATAGCACCAGGAATGTATAAATTAGACAAAACTGATAAAGGAAAGGTTGTTCAAAATACTAATGTTGCAAACTCCACTTCTACAGGACTAGTCTCCCCTACTAGCGTTAGCAGACCCAAGCGAAACAGTAAAAAGAAGAATAGGCTCTGGCAACGTAAGAGAGGACAATTAGAAGCTCAAGAAGTAGAAGACCAACTTAGGAATTTGAATAAAACTCATGTTGCATCAGATTTAGATTCTAATCTGGCAAATTGTAATCAAAATCTAAATGTAACGAATGATGAACCTTTGAATGTTTTGAATATTAATGCATCTTGTGTGTTTTGTCGTAAAAGCGTTTCATCTGGTGATCATACTAACTGTATTGCTAATTCTCTACTTCATCGTCATAAGAAACGTAGGACACGCATTCCTTCTAGGCCCACTACTGCCTCTAAGTCTATCTTAGGAAAGCCGCCTTCTACGGTTTCTAGTGAAGTTGATGTTACCCCCATAGGTGCAGAGAACAAGTCTAGGAATCAGCCAAACACTAGTGAATACACCATTAAGAAAGCTCGAACTAGTTGGAATTGGCAACGTTGGTTACAACACAAACCTGATTTTAAATGGATTCCTAAATTATTGAATACTTGTGCTTCTAACCAACTGGAACCCGCAGTTTCTTTGGGTTCCACCCTTACTTCTGTTCCATCTGTGTCTTCTTCTTGTGATGCAGGTGGTACAGATTGTTCTCTGGATTGTTGATAGCGGATGCACCCGACATATGACAGGCAATCTCAAACTGTTACACAACTTTGTCTTAAAGTTCATTGGTACTGTCAGATTCGGGAATGATCATTACGCTTTAATCATGGGGTATGGTGACTTTATCAGTGGGAACATCGAAATAAGCCGTGTTTATTATGTGGAAGGCCTTGGACACAACCTTTTCTCTGTTGGTCAATTCTGTGATGGGGATCTAGAAGTTGCATTTCGTGAGAAAACTTGCTTTGTTCGTGACTTACAAGGAAATGACCTTATGTCTGGCTCCCGTGGCTCCAATCTTTACACAATATCAATGTCAGATATGATTGCAACATCTCCGATATGTCTTCTCTCCAAAGCAAAATCGACTAAATCTTGGTTATGGCACAAACGTCTTTCACACTTGAATTTCAAAACTATGACTGACCTTGCTCGTTATTAACTTGTTGAGGGATTTCCAAGATTCCGTTTCACCAAAGATCACTTATGTCCAGCCTGTGAACAAGGAAAAAGTACTCGGGCTCATTTTCCTTCAAAACCTGAACACAGTACGAATCATGTTCTACAACTGCTTCATATGGATTTGTGTGGACCGATGCGTGTTCAAAGTATCAACGGTAAACGCTACATACTAGTAATCGTCGATGATTTTTCCAGATGGACTTGGGTTTATTTTCTACGAAGTAAAGATCAGGCTCCTTCTATGATCATCACCTTTCTCACTAAAATTCAAGTTCAGTTACGCAACACGGTCCGAATAGTCAGAACTGACAATGGAACTGAATTCAAGAATCAGACACTTAGGTCTTATTATGAGAAAGTGGGAATTGAACATCAAACATCTATTCCTAGAAGCCCAGAACAGAATGGAGTTGTTGAAAGACGCAACAGGACGTTAGTGGAAGCTGCTAGAACTATGTTGATTAATGCTCAATTACCTGATTACTTGTGGGCAGAAGCTGTTTCAACCGCATGCTACACTCAAAACCGTTGTATGATCACAAAACGTCATCGCAAAACACCATATCAAATTGTTCACAAAAGGAAACCGAACATCGATTACTTTCATGTTTTTGGAGCACTCTGCTATCCGAAAAATGATCGTGATGATTTAGGTAAACTTAAAGGAAAGGCTGACATCGGAGTGTTCATTGGATATTGTGAAAATTCTAAAGGTTTTCGGATTTGGAATCGTCGTACTCGTGAAATTCAAGAAACCATTCACGCTAATTTTGATGAGCTCACACAGATGGCTTCTGAGCAACACAGCTTAGGACCCGTATTTAACCGTCTTAACTCTCCGGCATCTTCGGCTGAACCATTGCCACTCAACCGCAAAGAATTGGAAACCTTGTTTGCTCCACTGTTTGATGACACAATTGATTACCGTCCTACTGAGGTCTCACCAAATTCCGCTGCTCAACCTGACAATATTCATGTACCAGACTCACCTCAACAAACTTCAACAACTGTTGAGAGAGACGGTCCTCCAATTGCTTCACCATCTACAGTAGAACAAACTGTTTCTAACTCCCGCCACTCAGCTGAAGATCCAACACCACTATCAGTTCCACAATCCGCAGAGCATGATCCTGATGCGTTCTTCAATCCGTTTGCACCAGCTAGTACAGTTCCTGATATAGCTGAGTCATCAACACGCAACTTGGATCCTGCCAACATGCGAGATACATATCAACTACACCCTTCAACACACAAATGGACCCGAGACCATCCTCTAGTTCATATTATTGGCCATCCAGATGCACCAGTTATGACAAGACAACGACTTCACACAGATGGAGAAACTTGCATCTACGCACTCACAGTTTGTCATGAAGAACCCAAGAACATTAAAGATGCAATGACTTATGACAACTGGATTGAATCTATGCAAGAGGAATTTCAGCAATTCATAAGATTAGAAGTCTGGGAATTAGTTGAAAGACCTGACGGAGTCTTTGTCATTGGGTTAAAATGGATATGGAAGAATAAGCTTGATGCTGAAGGCACTGTCATACGAAACAAATCACGTCTGGTAGCGAAAGGATACTCTCAACTGGAAGGTCTAGATTTTGCTGAATCCTTTGCTCCAGTGGCTCGACATGAAGCTGTTCGGATCTTTTTGGCCTATGCCGCACACAGGAATATGGTAGTCTTCCAAATGGATGTCAAAACAGCATTTCTTAATGGAGATCTCCGTGAAGAATTTTATGTCAGCCAACCTGAAGGCTTCGTTGATCCTGAGCGTCCTAATCACGTTTACCGACTCAAAAAGGCACTCTACGGACTCAAGCAAGCCCCACGGGCGTGGTATGACAAACTCTCTACTTTCTTATTGGCCAATAAATTTTCTAAAGGATCGGTGGATCCCACACTATTTACAAAAACCTACGGGGAGGACTTACTTGTTGTTCAAATATATGTCGATGACATCATTTTTGCCTCAACAAAACGAAGTTACTCTAATGATTTTGCAAAATTAATGAAAGATAATTTTGAAATGTCCATGATGGGTGAACTTTCGTTCTTTCTAGGACTTCAAGTTCATCAATCACCCCGTAGAATTTTTATAAATCAGTCTAAATATGCTCTTGAAATTTTAAAGAAACATGGAATGATGTCTTGTGATACTTATAATACACCAATGGGCTATACCACAAAACTAGATGCTGATTTACATGGGACTCCAGTTGACCCTACCAAATACCGAAGTATGATTGGGTCCCTCATGTATCTCACAGCTAGTAGACCTGATATAGTATTTGCTGTCTACATGTGCTCCCGCTATCAGTCCAGACCAACTGAAAAACACCTCAGTGAGGTCAAGAGAATCCTTCGATACATAAAGGGAACCATTAACTTGGGGATCTGGTATCCGAAGGATTCTGGCTTTGAACTAATTGCTTTTTCAGATGCTGACCATGCAGGATGTTTAGACACACGCAAAAGTACATCTGGTGGATTACAATTTCTCGGAGACAAACTTGTGTCATGGCAATCTAAGAAGCAGGACTGCACTTCACTGTCGTCTACAGAATCTGAATACGTAGCCATGTCTGCTTGTTGTGCTCAAGTCATTTGGATGAGATCACAACTTAAGGATTATGGCTACCTATTCAACAGGATTCCTATCTACTGTGATTCAAAGAGTGCAATTGCTATCTCCTGCAACACTGTGCATCATTGCAAATCCAAACACATCGATCTCCGATATCATTTCATCAAAGAGCATGTGGAAAGGGGTACAGTTGAACTTTATTTTGTTGGAACTGAATACCAATTGGCGGACTTACTTACCAAATCCTTGGCACCATCCAGGTTTGCTAGTTTAGTTCACCAAATTGGTATGCGATGTTTGACTCCAGAGGATCTGGAAAAGTTTTTAAAACACAATTGATCGTCAAACATCAAAACTAACTTTGTAAATATTTTTTTCAAAAAGAAAATACAAAAATATAAAACCAATCAAAAACTCAAAAAGATTTTTTTGTGGTCTCTTATCTTAAAAAAAAAAAAAAAATGCAAGTATAAACCACCTCTTTCAACACTATTTTATAAAATGTCTTCAAATATTTAAAACAAGTGTTGAGGGGGAGGAAAAGTAATGTTTTACTAATTTCTTAAAAATATTTTACCTTTTTATACTTGCATTTTACCAAAAAACATTTACGTTTTATCTACTAAGTTGATTCAAAAGGTTTTCAGGTTACTCTCCTTGATCAAAACCAATTAATTTTACCATGATCTAAGGTCGAGGGGGAGTACGACAAGTTGTTCTTATCATTTTTTGGAGTTAATATGCGAATACTATGTGTGATAATGTGGTTAGGCTTTGGTTTGAATGTTTTGTTAGGTTAAGGGACTAATAATGTCAACTTACTAAACTTTCATTAACCCTAGTCAAAACTACTTTTGACCAACAGTAACTCATTTTTTTTTCACCAAACACATTTATTACTACACCTACTTGATCAAACGGCAACAAATCATTGTACTAATCCAAGAAGTTTTCATCTAATCTGATAAAGGTAACATGTTTTGATCATAATTCTAAACAAGGGTTTTTAATTTTATAACAATCCAACGGCTCAATCAATCACAAGTGTTTAATTTGTTTTTGAGTTATGCGTAAAAATCAAACCCAGAAAGATGTGATGATTTGATTGAATTTGGTGATGGGATTTGTTCATATGATGCTATTAAACATGTTAGTCAACTCCAATCTCACCCAGAATCATCAATTGAGTGATTTGAATGATTTGGTTTATTAGGGTTCATACGTATAGATTAGGGATTCTTGATTGTGAATGTTTTGTTTCTGATTAATGATAGGGATAGGGCATATTAGTGATAAGGATCATATCCCAGTAGATTAATTACATCACATATGTGTTTGAATCATTAATCGATGATCTAGGGTTCGAATGTCACTAGCAGATTCAATTTTAAGATTTTGCGAATAATTTGTGTTGTTATTTGGAACATATGATCCTGATGATGTTTGTATCACTTGCCCCATGTTTATTCCTACCCAGAATCACGTTTGATTAAGGTTGTGATTAGGTGTTCATGCGTGTTTACGCGTTAAGTTGTATTAGGCATGTTTACGCGTTAAAATGTGTGAATTAAGTGTATTGGATTAATTATTGATCAGTGGTAATGTTTGTGCACTTTCAGGAAACATCCAACTCGAATTTCTAAGGTGAATTTCTGGAAAATGGTGTCTTTACGCGTTAAATGTTCATCCTACGCGTAAGATTGAATCTTACGCGTAAGATTCGACACGTGGACAAATTGTGTCTTGGATAAGACATAGTTTACGCATAAAATTGTTCTTACGCATAAGTTCTGACCTTACGCATAAGTCTAGAACTTACGCGTAAGTCATTACCTACGCATAAGTTGCAATTTACGCCTAAGGGTAATCCTACGCGTATCTTCAATTTCTACGCTTAAGACTTATCTTACGCGTAAAATTGATCTTACGCGTAAGTTTCCCTTTACGCGTAATATTCTAACTTACGCGTAGATTTTGCTCTTACGCATCATTTCTATACTTACGCTTAAGTCAGGTTACGCGTAGACAGCAAATTACGCGTAAACTTGTCAAATTCCAAAATTTTCTAAGTGTTGGAAATTTTCCAATGTGTAACTTGTTGTAAATGATAAACTTATGTTGTAACTGAATTGTTTTATGTTTCTAACAAGTAATATAACTCAAGTTTGTCACATATCAAAAGTTTTTCACACACACAAACCCCCACTGATCAATGTTAAACATGCAAATGTAAACATGTTCAATGAATGTCTGTGCTAACATCATCAACAATTGCCATGTTTGTGTGTTTATGATCTATTCAGATGGCAGAACACAATGATATCCCATACGGACCAGAACCTGAACCCATTCGTGCATGGGAAGCTACCTTTCCTGAAAACTACTCCAGAAAGATAGGAAGGAACAACCTGAGAGTCAACTTCAACAAACTTACATGCAATGAGTCTTCTTGCCTTGTTGCAGTTGATGCTCTCATCTATCACCCGTGCAAAGTTCTACTCACCAAATCTGCTGCAGTGGCATGCTTCTACATACATCAGTTTTGGCACACAATCCACCTGGACCTCCTGGAAGAGTCCTTTACTTGTATGCTTCACATGAGACAAGTCACGGTCGACAAGGATCTTCTCCGTAGTGCTCTTGGACTTCCCGAACTTGAACCGAATGAAGAGTATGACCAAATTCCCACTGAAGAAGAATTGATAGAATGGCTGAGAGATATTGGGTATGATGAGTCTGAAGGGGTCATTACTAGTCACTCTAGGGTCAATATCAGATTTCTTCCACAGCCTTGGAGAACTCTCTACATCATAATTGCCAAGTCACTATCTGGCAGAGACACAGGCCATGAACACCCTAAGCTCCAACATCTCAAGCTGTTCTGGGCTATTGCTAATGTCAAGAAGGTTGATTATGCCAGCATTATCTGGGAAGACATTGTGTGGCACATACACCGCAAGACGACCAATATTCCATTCGTCCGTTTCACCAAAATTCTTATTGCAAGCCTCCTCCATGAATATGATGACATTCCATGATGAGTTTCAGCACACATACAAGAATGAGGACACACTGAAGGTCATCAAGAGAATGGATACAAGTACAAGGAAACAGGGAAAGAAACTTCCAGATAGCCTCTTAACTGACAAAGTCAAGGCTGGCAATAACTACAAGTACTACCTACAAGCCATTGAAGCAGAGAAAGTTGGGTTCTTGGACGAAGCTGCTCTACCTTCATACATGCAGAAGAAAGGTAAGAAAGGTAGCAAATCGGGCAGCTCAGAAAGTTCTACTAAGTCCAAACCTAAGAAAAAGCCATCATCTAAGGTCAGAATTCCTGCAAAGAAACCTACTGTTGAACCTGGCTGGTTTCCCTCACCTCCACCTTCTCCAAAACCTGCTGACTCTGAACAAACCGAATCCGACGAAGGTCCTATTTACAGTGAAGCCTATGCCAATATCACCAAGAAAGTCAATCTTGATGAAATTGACGATAAGGATTTGACATTCGAAGATTGGGATAAGATTATTGACGAATCTGCTGATCATGCTGAATCCCCCGCACACCTCTATCAACGTCCATTCACCAAAGCTCAGACGATTTTGGAAGAGGAAAGGATTAGAAGAGAAAAGATGAAGGAACCAGTTACAGCTGTACAAGAGCCTGAAGGCCTTTCAGTCGAAGAAGAAAATGAACGGGCTCTCAACCTCGGTCTCCTTCACAGCCGAATTGATACATTCAATGCTGATCAACCTCCACCTCCAGTGTTCTCTCAGACCACCGAAGCTGGCGGGTCAAGCAGCATTCCTGAGCCTACCACAGGAATCTCCTCAGACTTAGTTGTTTATGATAATCCCTCAGTGTCTCCCACCGACATTGAAATGACTATGGAAGAGGAAGAAGAGGAAGATCCTATGGATACCGATGCTCCAAGACTTATGTCTATGGAAGAAATGGAGCGTAGAGAAAGAGCTCAGGAAGAGGAACTGAAAAGAAAACAAGAAGCTGAAGAGGCCAGACTTGAAGAGATTGCTCAAGCTAAACTGGAAGAAACGATCAGAATGGAAGAGAGCAGGAAAGCAGAGGAGGCAGCCAAACTGGCTGAAGAAAAGTCTAAGAAGGAAGAAGAAGCCAGGCTGGCTGAAGAACTAAGGCTTAAAGCCGAAGCGGATAAGCTGGCTGAAGATAAGCTAAAGGAGGAAGAAGAAGCCAGGCTTGCTGAAGAGCTTAAGCTTAAAGCCGAAGCTGATAAACTTGCAGAAGAACAAAGGTTGAAAGAAGAAGCAGCCAGAGTCAAAGAAGTTGTACAACCCGAACCACAGAAAGGAGATGTCAAAGACACTACCACCATTATTGAATCATCACAGTCATCACCTCCTGCATCTGAATCAACACGTGACAAATCAATCAAGAAACCGAGCTCCAAAGCCTCTGTTGCATCTAAGTTACTCAAGTCAGCTTTCAAGAGGGTACATGAGAAGAAGAGAAGCAAACTTGAAGATCAGGTTGCTACACTTGCAACCCAGGTTGCTGAACTATCTAAGCTGAACTCGAACGTCAAAGAGCTACAAGATAAGGTTGACATTTTCTTAGCTAAAGACGTAACAGAGAACTTGGAAGCCGCACTAGCAGCTCAAGCACAGGAATACATGGCACAACACTTAGTGGCTGAGCTGAAAGATCTACTGGCACCAATGAGAGACGAACTCACCAAGTTCGCTGAGCAAGCAGTCAAGAAAGTTATCCGATCAACAACCTTCACTCTTCGTGCCGACAAGTCTACTGCTCCTCTACCAGGACTTTCTTTGGATGATTTGGAAGCTCAACTCCTAGTAAAGCTTGCAAACAAGTTCACCTTGACTCCTGAAGAAGCAAAAGTCCTGGAAGCACTGAAAGACAAAATGAACAAAGAGTCTTGCAGCACAGAGGCCGATAATCTGAAACGTCAAAGAGATGATGAAGACAGGGATCCTAATTCTCAGGCAAAGAAACAGAAACAAGCCGAAGGACCCTCATCTCAGTAAAAATCACCGGTAATCCCTCCTACCACAACAACTTCCTCACAACAACCGAAAGCATCAAGTTCTGCTCCCAAGGCACACGACCATTTCGTATACACCGGTGGTGACGACATACCTCAACCCGATGAAGTTCCAGAACCGTCTCCTAAGAAGAAGAAGAAAGATAAGAAAGGAAAGCATCATCAACCCACACCAGACACCTCATCAAAAGGCACCGAACCAAAGAAACCCAAAACAGTTCTTAGCTGGCTAGATCAAGACAACAGTGCCGAATACTCCTGGTTTGATAAGATGATCAATTCGCAACCACCACTGGAAGACAATCATGAACCTCAAGATGGTCGAACAGTGGAATACGCTCAAATGATTCAACAAAAGTTTAAGATGAAAAAGATGAATAAGAAAGAGTTGCGAAGAATCAAGAATGATGCTTTCAATCTTCTGAAAGATAGGTCTGCCAACTCAATCGAGCTCGAATACCATCTGGAAAATATTGCTCGAGCTATGTCAAGCAATATTGACTGGATCAATCCTGAATCATATGTCGATCCGGTCACAAAGAAAACCGCACCTTACATTACTGACTGGTCCAAACCACTACCAATGATTGGGAAGCCTAAGGAACCAAAGATCCCGTACAAGTTCTTCTACAACACAGACTTGGAATTTCTGAGACTCGGCAGCAAGATCGAAAAGAAGTACGTTACCTCACTCGCCTTTCTCCCTGCAGCTCGATATCTCAACAATGCCATCGAAGAAGAAGCTTCAGCACTATTCGTCGACAAAATTGTTGAATATGACCGGAATGCACTTTATGGTATTCATCACTGGCCAGACAACCGGGCACAATACTATCGAAGCAGCAGACTTAACCAAACGATGGGCGATGTGACCAGTGATTTGAAGATCATCTCGATTCAATTTATTTCGACTGTCACTCACTTTGGGTACCCCTTCCTCAGCAAAATCACACTAAAAAGACTTGATGAAAAGGAGTACGATATTTCCGAGTCTGACTTTCCACGACTACGTCTCAACGACATTGAAGACATGTACTTGCTCAAAGTTCAAGAAAAACTCTGTGGCTTGCCCAAAAAGATGCAACTTGCCTTTATCCAAGCTCTACTCATCTTCATCAGGCAGATAGTCATTAGAGAAAGAGTCGAAGATCTTCAGTTAGGAGTGGAAAGTTACCAGAAGAAGCTCAATCTCACCAAACCAAACCTGTTTGACATCCCCGACCTTCAACATCTACCTCAATATTCCTTGATCAGACGGTCGCAACTGCTTTATGGGTTATGAAGAAATTCATAAGTTCTGTGATGAAACTCTTAAGTTCGTCAGAGATGGGATCAAAGGCAGAGTCAATGACATTGAACTGGGAAAATCCAAAAGGTTGAACACCAATGAAGCCCGGGATGCTCGCAGATTCATCTTAAGGATTGAGAACAGATTGAAGCGCAGGGATCAGTTCCGAAGGTTGGAGAGCTATGTGGGAGGCAGATCCAAATTTCCGGTGCTGACATTTCAGAGGCCTGATTGGTAGATCATTGTAAGATTTTGATTTGATTTGTCAATAATTTACTTCATAATGGTTTGTGCACGCATATCAGTGTATAACCCGTACTTGTAATGAAAGGACCCTGAGGTACGCATCAGTGCCTCAATCCTGATATAAGGAGCGAAGGCTTCTTACTTTTGAGTAGAATTAATCAAACATTTATGATTTTTTCATAATTCTGCTCAAAAGGACAAGTATTTCACCTCAATAAGACCTAATCACTTGTTGAGGGGGAGCACTTGTCAAAACAAAATACTTTGTTCAAAATCAAAAGTTCTTGGTGAATCTCCCCATAAGACTCAAAAAGCATATTTTAATCAAAAAGTTTAACAAAAACAACATCTCATATGCTATTTTTGAGGGGGAGAAAATGAAAAAGTGATTAAAATATACGAAGTTAATGCTTAAAAGTTGTATCATGTGCGAGCTAGACTCAGTTTTAACCCAGGAATTGACGAGGCAATAAATGTTAGTAATATCGAAAAGACTTATCCTCGACGGGTAATAACATCAAGTTAGTTACTAGAGCTAGTTGTCACCTAAAAGCTGACAATGTATCTCTTTAACTAACCACGTAAGCGTGTCTCGAAAAGGATTAGTCTCAGTAGAAATGTACCGTCTCGAGAAACTTTCTGTGGACTTGACCAGGCCGGGTAATAACTTCAAGCTAGTTTAACTAGTGATGTAAGCGTGTCTCGAATCGGTCTTGTTCACGGAAAGTGGATCAATTCAAAAGTGATTGCTCCTCTCGCATGTGCAAATTTATTAAATACTTATGAGCGCATGTGCAGGGGGAGCCCTTCAAAAGTGTACACAAAACTCTCAAAGTGTTAACCAAAATATTTGATTATCACGAACACTTTGAGAGATTTTCAATCAAAGGTTTCTTGGCTACTGTCGGAGTTATAAGGTGATTAAGATAGGAATATCCGTCCTATGATCCGCCAGAGCCGGAGGGATCTACCCAAGGACATCTCCCATAGTTAGAATTAGAAGTCCTTAGGTATGATACAAAAAAAGGAGAAAAGAATGAAAGGGAAAGAAGGAGTTGAAGAATTAAAAAGAAAAGTAAAGAAAAGGGTGAAAAGAAATAGCCCCCCTTATGAATCAACCTTAGGGCAGACACCGGGTTCAATACATATGCTACTGGTTGTTGCAAAAGACAACACCGGTATTGAAGATTAAACCGTCATGGACCCAGTGACGCAATGCACTAAACCTTCTTAACCACTCAAGTTCTCTTAAAAGGACTTGTTTCATTCTCACGGGGATCCCGCGTAATCTATCGACCTATCTCTTAGAGACGGTTGATATTGAAGCAGGAGATACCTCCCCAGTCTCCGCATAGGAAACCTAGGTGTGCACTTATAGAGTCTAGAGCCTCGAGATACATCAAATATCTCTTAGGAACACTTAGTATTTCTACAACTGGTGTTCTACATCAATGGACACCAGCTGTAAATTATCGAGTCCTTTGCAGATCCTAGCTGCCGAGAACGTTTATGAGAGGATTACTTAAGTATTTCTCAATGATTGAACGGAAATCCTGCCAGGGTCAACATCATACAGCCCTAACAGCAGGTCACTTCGGTAACCCCACAAGGGTTACGCTTAGTGTTTGCGGTGGTTCCATTACGGTCTACAGTCGTGGAGTGATCCCCAGTGACTCACCCAGTCATTGAGCTACTTAGTAGGTCTCGTAAGCTCCTTCGGGAGTATCTGATATGGGAACGGCCTTGATAAGGGTTAGAAGGAGTCTTCACACTATGCTGTTGACGATCTCTAATTCCTTATCTGTAAGTACCGGATGTTTTATTGCTAACTGTTTACATGCAGGGACACATCATCTCCATGGAGACGGATTCCACATGCTCATACATACATCTTGAAGTCAAAGAAAACTCCTCCAAAGATCTTAAGCAACACAAAGTTCAAAGAAAGATTCTACACCAATAAGAAGAATCTACAAAGTATAAAGACAAAGATCTCAAAGCATGAAAAGGAACTTCTTGTACGTGAAAGTCTTAAGTCTAAAGGTGTATGAGTATGTTGGAATGGCGGACAACCACCACAGACGCAGGAGTGACGAACGGCAGACTACTTCATAACCTAATCACTACATCATCACCAAAGAACAAAGACAAAGAGCAAAGTATATTCATTATCATTCAACCAATTTTGAAGACGTCTAGAGTTTTACATGTCACAAGTGAACGACAAAGATGAAGACGTCGAGCAACCGTGATGACCGACCCTTAGGGGGAGATTGTTGGGATCATACTTTAGTATTTAGTCAAGTCTCGGTCATTACATTTTGTAATAGGTTGCTTAAGTATTGTTTATGATTATTGTTTAGTTAATGGGCAACATGTAAAAGCCCATAAGGCCTTGAAAGCCCACGTATGAAAGGATAAGGGAGGAAGGGAGTGTTGCCCTAGCTCCTCCCTTATAAATAGAAACCTTATGTTACATTTTATTTTGTTGGTTATTTGATTATCTTAGTGAAACTCTTGCACTCTCACCTTTCATATTGTCTTATAATCAACCACCTCTCATTCTCATCTTATTTCTTCATCAATCATACTTGTGTTTACATAAATGGTGACCTAACAGGTTTGAGCAAAGTGCGATGAATAAACTTGAGCAAATCTCAATGAGGAAACTTGACTAAATCGAAGTGAGGAATTTGGAGCAAATCGCAATGAAGAAACTATGTCAAATCTCAATGAGGAATGTGGAGCAAATCTTAGTGAAGCACCTAGTCAAATCGCAGCACTGTTCTTCTATGAGGCAAATCACTGCAGTCAAATCTCAAGGCTCAAATCGCAGCCCTCAAAATGCATAACTCAAATCTCAATTCCTAAATCGCAGCCCTCAAATCGCAGAAGTCAACTTACAACCTTAACTGGCAACCCTCAAACCGCAATCCATAAGCAGACAAAAGTGTCTCTTTCTTGCAATTTTGTCTTCTTTCCCCTTTTAGTTAACGGCCAAATCACAATCCATACACTCACAAAATCGCAACATAAACACTCCCAAGTCAACTCAAATCGCAACTTAGAACTTTTTACCGAGACTCAAATCGCAACGAAGAAAAATCCTTGAATCTTCGAAGAATCCCACCAAATCAACCGCAGATTCCCAATAAGTGATGCAAGGAAGTTTTGTGACCACAAAAGTACCAAGTTTTAACTACCCGACCCAAATCCATGATGATACGATAACTAAACTAAAACTAATAAGCCTACGAGCTACTTAAATGCTAAATAGATACTCGGGGTGACCGAGTCTTTCGTGTGAATATTTATACTCCTAACATCTTGTCTTCTGAAATAGTCTTAGAATCATACTTGAAGGCTAAAAGCTCTCTAAAAGCTGAATGTTAGTTTTTCTATATATAGGTTCTAAAAAAGGGTCGATAGGGCGTATTGGAGTAGTTCAATACGCCCTATCGAGGGTGAATAGTGTGGGCTCCTTGATTATTATATTTCAGAATATTCATCAACCGCCCTTCAAGACAGCATATAAGAGATTTTTGGATATAACATATTGATGTCTTCCCGTCATGAATGTCTTGTAAAGTTAGAATGCAGATACGCTGTATTCGCTGAGATGAATATGTCGTATTGGAAGTAAAACGTGCTTGTTCTTGATTGTTGATCAAAGTTTCATATACGGCGTATTATAGAAGTGAATACGACGTATGAATCAAAGTCAGGCAATGGTCTTGATCTCTTCTATATGGTGTATTTGTCTTGAATAATACGGCGTATTGGTTCAAAATTAGAAGACTTCATGAACTTCATCACTTTAGCTATAAAACACGTTCATTTCACTAACTTTCAACAATTGCTCGATAATATATGAGATTCATAAAAATAAACAGTTAAGTATAATAATTATATAAAATGGTCTAAAATGAGCAATATTAACGAGATAAATGATACTATAATTTAATCGTTATTTGATGTCATCAATTACGTACAAAGCACGAATGTTGTGAATAGATCTATTGGGGTTGAACCCCCTGTTTCGGTTTGATATAGCATGTCAATGGATGTATTTTATTTGAGGAGTACTAGGTGTCTTGGGATAGACTCCTGCCGGGGAAACAAACAAACAGTGAAACTTATGGCTTTGGTTTCATGAGCTTAGTGCAATAACATTGCTTTTCTTGATATTGTATGTGTTACAATAGTCACTTGAAATCTTGTGATCCACGTTTCTAATTATTTAAACCTATGATCTCACCAACTTTATGTTTACGTTTTAGTATGTTATTTTCTAGTCCATAATTTCATTTGTTTGAATTGCATGGAGCATCACATTAGAGTAACATTTTGTGGTCACTACAAAAAAGGGCCTTTAGTGGCACATGTTTTTAATGACATATTTATATGTGTCACTATATTGTATTTTTAGTGACATATCATGTGCCACTAATTTTTTTTATAACTTTAGTGGCACTTTACGATCTGTGCCATCATTGTACCTGATATTTGTGACATAAAAATAGGCATGTTACTAAAAGTCGGTATAATTTGTGATACACCTGGATATGATGCCATTAAAAGTTACTAGTTTTCTTTATTTCTTTTTTATGTGTCAATAATTTCCATCTAAAAATCAAGCAGCCTTTTCACTAAAAAATAAATTAAAATGAGCGGGGTTTTCCTTTTTAATTCCCTCCGATTGTTCGGAGTATATATCTCTAATTTAGTTTCTTCCTAATCTCTAACCCCCAGATCTTATTATAACTCACAGTCATCCCAAATTCACATTAAGAGAGTTTTCTTAATTTCGATCATTGTCTTCATCCATTTTTCAGGTAATAGGATAGAATTTTTTTATCTATCTTTTGTTTGATACAAATCAATCGAGAATCAATGTGATTATTAATAATTTTATTCTTTGATTATTACTTGTGATTGTTGTGTAGTTTGGCATTAAAATTGTATAACACACAAAATGGGTTTTGAATAAATCTTTGTTTTCTAGGATTGGCATTGTTGAGTTTCGGCCGATTGTTATCATTTGGTTTCTTATGTTGTCGGTAGTCAGGTTTTGTTATTGCTTGCATTTAAGTGTAATTTGTATAAACTTATTATATATGTGTCACAGTTAGGTAATTTAATCACCCAAAATATGTAAAATTGAACATTCTTAGTTAGATCCTGATGTGATATATGACAATGTGGTCAAATAAGATCCTGATTAGTACTTTGGTATTAGTCAATTTTATTTCCATTAAAACAAATAAGCATCAATTCACTAATTTGTTTGATGTAGTTTACAACAGGTAATTTAGTAATGAACAAATCGTGGTTGTATAATACACGAAGGTCAGGTAGATCTTTTGTGAGTGGTGTAGAAAGTATTTTAGATTTTTCGTTTGAGAGGTCGTCAAATAGTTAAGGTAGTATATTGTGTTTGTGTTCACATTGTGTAAATATTTTCCATCGCACAAGAGATGATGTGTTTGATCACCTAGTGTGTTGGGGATTCTGGAAAGGTTACTTGGAATGGAATCAAGTTCTAGGCCTAATGTGTTTATCATAATTTGTATGGGTCAATGTTCTAGGCCTGTTTCTGCTTCAAATAAAATTTTCTAAATATTATGTTCATCATAATTAGTATGGGTCAAGTTCTAGACATGTTTCTACTCACTTTTATGTTGTCTACACCCTACTTGTTTCTTTTGCTGCTTTGCCATCTTGCTAGTGGGTCTTGGACTTACTTGAGTGGGTGGCAATATATGACTCATCTCATGGGGTGTTTGGCATTAGACTTTGGTTCTTGGTTTGGTAACATTTCATTCTTATGTTTTGGTTCTATATGTTTTGGTTTATTGAGTTCATGTCCTAAATTAACGAATACATGCATATTATGATATATTGCAACTCTTATTATTTAATTTTTTAATTTCTTTTATGCTCCAGCATGGCTAGGCGCAAGAGATTGTGTATAACCTATACTGAAGCAGAAAACATGCAGCAACATAATGAATCACAAAGTTAGTCGAGTTGGCACTCAACTAATGAAACAAATGATGCAAATTCCTCTCAGATTGACACGACAACTAATAAACACTTTGATAATCGGAATGAATTAAGGGGTATGTGTCTTTTCAACACTTGAATATTGCTAATTTACTATGTTTCTGCTATATTTTTGCTTTCAAAATCTCTACATGCTTCTTTATCTTACCTTAGCTATAATGTTAGGTTCGGATATCAACCGCTTATTACAAATTGGTAGATTTGGTTTCGAGTTTATCTCGTCCATTATGAATGACGGAACTTAAATGATATTAATAGAACTTGATAGAATAGTTAATACATGTATAAAAGAACTTGATGCATTTTGGCAACTTAATCTCCCTTATAACAGTAAGCAAAAGTACATGTTGTTGAACTTATATATATAGGTTAATAAATAACCGCATCTTCTGTCAACTAACAGTGTACAAAGTTAAGGGTTGTAACTTATAGGTTTTTACAACAAACAATTAGGGGTGTTTAAATGGCCGAGTTTTAGTTTAACGGGTTAGTCGGTTTGATTTATTCAGTTTTAGAGATAAGCTATAACCACCCAATACCTAAACCAAAGTTGGCGAAAGCCATTCCAAATCACCCGGTTAACCTATATGTTTAATCATTTTGTTTAAAACAATATATTAGTACGAGCCAAACCACCTGGTTAACCTAGTGTTGTTTAATGATATGCAATTGGAAATTAAGCAACTATTATTTGATGGGCCCTTATATGATCATTAACCATCGAGATGTATTCGTATTGCCTAATAAAAAATTGGTCCTCCGACAGACACAGGACTATATTTAGTCATCTTAATATTCCATATAAAATTGAAACTGTTTTGACTCGTCTATAATCAGTATTTGCTCACCTAAATTTAGTGAAACTATTTATCATTATACGATAATTACGTGCAAAAATAATTTGATATTGCATATCATACCTCACTCTACTTTGCACACCAGTAAAAATGTGTATGATTATTGTTGCGAGATCATATATTGTTATTGTTTGAGTAATTTTAATTTTCATTCCCAATTTTAATTCTTATTGTACTTTCTGTAGTAATTTTAAATTCCCAATCTTTATAGATTCCTGATAACTTTACTCCGGGTCGAAACAACTATTAGATGTTGTGACTTATACTCCTAAGGGTAGTTTAGTAATTTTGATACTATGTAGTTTATTTTGTTTTGTAAGGGCAGTTTGGTAATTTTGGTTCACTAGTTATTGAAGTATCAGGAAACTTCTATTAAGGTCGGTTGTTTTTTTGTATGTTGGTTGTTCACTTATATAAGTAGAAACACAGAACTTGTATCTTTGACCTATCATAATAGAAATATCAGTTCTTTGCCCCAATCTTCTGTTCTTGTTCTTCTTCTTCTGGTATCCTTTTGCTGTACTTTTGCCTCTGCTACTGTTCACTTACTTATGATTATGTTTCCCTAATCATAACAAGTTGATCGACACTTGTTTCTTGTTGATTTCAAGATTCAGCATCTTGATATCATTTGGATTTGTTTATGCTTGGTGGTTTGTTGATTCGTTCAATTTGAAGACATCAGGTCTGAACTTCTTTTATGTTTGGTGGTTCCTGTCGATAAATCTTGGTGATATCAGGTTTGTGGTTTTGGGATTTTTTTTTCTTTTGTTCAATTGTTTGTTGCTTATGCTTGTTTGATAGTGTTGGAACACGAAAAGTGTAAATCATTTGTTAGGGACTTCTATTTATACTTTATCATAGTATAGGGTACGTTGTGTAATAATAGTTGTATGCGACACAAGTTTACCATTGCGGAACTTGTATATCCGCGATGGAGGCTTGACTAAATGTTGGGTAGAAATACCCCCTACCTCATGGGTTATGAGGTGTGTGTTCTCTATTCAAGCTATGCGAAACTTTTGTTATCTTTCTCTCTCTTCTTTCTAAAAGTGCTCACAACCGCTTTATACATTTAGATTAGTAGTAGACGTAATATTATTGGTACAACAATTGGTATCAAGAGCCAAATATGAATCGTTGTTTCTCGTAGTGATTGTTTTAGTGTTGTTTAATCTTCTCTTGTCTTTAGAAGCTTTGTATTTCTCGGTGTTCTTCACTTTCTCTCTCTAAAATAACTTATGCTTCATAAGTAGTGATTACATTACTCATTTACGTGGTTAATCTTGTTATACGTATGTTAGGATAACTTATTTCTGAAAAAGAAAGATTTTTTCATCATTATATTCATAGTTTCTAAGTATTTAGTGAAGATTTAGGCTGATTTTTGTCGTTTAAAGGTTTTTGAAAAAGTGTACTTTTTGTTCATAAAAGTAGGGGTTAAGATTTTGTTCGCATTATTTTGCTCGCATCGCAAGGGTTTAGGCCGCGACACAAGGGTCGTGGATTCCGCGATAGTTGTCTGTGATAAGAGTTTGTGTGTAATACAAAAGAATTGGCTGCGATACTTTCTCTGCAAAAGTTTTTGTTACCCACTATTTACGAAAGAAAACTCTACTCGGATTGCATTAGATTTCTGCGATAGCTCTTTTATAAGTGTGATTCTTCTAAGGCTCTACGACATTCGATTTTACGAGACTTACTGTTACCCATATTTTGCGAAAGAAAACTCTGCCCAATTTTCACCAGAAGCTGCGATAGTTACTGTTCACGAGACTCTTCTCCGATACTTTGACCTAAAGACTTTTATAATTTAACAAATCCCTCAAAAAGATTTAAAATTAGTAAAAGACTTTGATCATACTCATAGCACAAGATTAATTCTCCAAACATTTAACCATCACAACTCAAACAAACTAAAACACCTCACTCAAACAAAACAATATCTCATAACAAAGATCCATTTATCACAATGTCTACTACTAAAGATGTGTTGGTGACAGGGAGTGATGCTAGACCTCCCATGTTGTGTCGGGGAAACTTTGTTCAATGGTCATCTAGGTTCATGAATGTTCTTATGGGCTACAAAGAATGTAAGTTGTTGATTAACTCCATCAAGCATGGACCGTATGTAATGAAGGAAATTCCTGATACTGAGAATGAGGGTAAGACACGACTACAAACTTTAGATGACTTAAATCCAGCTGAACTTGCTCAATTTGAAGCTGACATCCGTGCCAAAAACTTAATTCTGTATGGACTAAGCAATGACATTTACAATACCGTAGATAGCAATCTTACTGCACATGATTTCTGGAAAGCTTTGGAAAGATTAATGCAAGGAGCAGATGTCGGTACTCAGACTCAACAAACTCTAGCTTTATGGAATTACCAATCCTTCAAGCAACTTCCAGAAGAAAGTCTTGAAGATGCTTACATTCGATTCAACAAACTTATCAATGAAATAAACCGTCATAACCTGAAGCGCTCAAACATTGAACATAATACCATGTTTCTCACAAACCTTCAACCAGAATGGAGACGTTTCACTATTGCTATCAGAAAAAACCAAGACTTAACTGCCAAAGATATTAACAACTTGTTTGATTTGCTGAAGCATAATCAGGTTGAAGTCAATGAAATTCTTGATAAAAAACGTAAAGAAAAGGAAAAGGAATAGTCAACTCAACTCACCACACAAACACCTGTTGTTGATCCTCTTGCTCTAGTATCAACTTATCATAAAAACCAATCCTCCTTCAGCTCCAACAATGAATCACACTTCACTCCTGTGGAAGAAGCAATTGAATCCAATCAAGATCCGACCAATGTTGAGCTCAATAAAATTGTTCAAAACCTAGCACTTCTTGGAAAACAAATTCAAAGGTCATTCTACAAACATCTAACCAACAACAATCTCAGAACCACATCTGCACCAACTACTTTGAACAAAAGACAAGATATTCCACCTAGAGGAGAAGTTGTGCATCAAGGAGTTCAGAGGAATGACAAGGTTGAAGTTGGTCAGGATGTACAGGAACCAAAGTGCTTTGGCTGTGGTCAACAAGGTCATTTTGCTAAGAATTGTCAAAAAAGTACGTGACAGAACATACTACAGACAGAAGATGATGTTGGCTGACATGGAAGAAAAGGGTAAAGTTCTCAATGTTGAAGAAAATGATTTCATGATGGATACTGATGATAAAGGAGAACTGCTGGAAACAAACATGGTGTACATGGCCTCATTGGAAAAGGTGGATGTATTTGAAGCTCATGATGGTGATTCAACTCCTAGCTATGACACAAATGCTGAAGATGGTGACACTCTTGGAAACAAGGTACACATCTTTAATGACTGTGATAATGATGATCTTGATGAATTTATACATGGTCACATTAGTAACACTAGCATGACAACTCAAGTTAGCACAAGTAGTGCAACATCTACAAATGCTACCCCTATGTTATCTGCTAATAGTACCAATAGTAATCATGTATCAACAAGTCAAGATCATGTTGATATGCTTCAAAACTATGCCACTATTCAAACTCAGATTACAAATTATGCTAACTTGATAAAACAAGAACAAGATAAAAGTGCTTCCTTAGAAAAGAAAATCAAGGACATGTTGTACAAAGAGAAGTCTGAACGGCCTTTTGTGCTAAAATGACAAATTCAAAATTTACAATCTGAGATTTTTTCTTTTAAAAGAAATATCACAATTTTTGAAAAAACCAAAAAGAATCTTGAAAATGAAGTTTCTAAACTTAAAGAGGAAAAAGCTAATTGTCTTCAGCGATTAACTAAAGTTGAATTGAAAATTCGCACTACCAGTCAGACTCCTCAGACTATGCACATCTTACTTCCCAAAACAGATTCAATCTTGGATCTTCAACCGGGACTTGGATTTTCTAACCCTTCTTATCTTGAAATGGTCAGACGTAAAACACCAAGTTTGTATAATTCTGACTATATGAGACGTGACACTTTCAAAGATTACATGTTTTTTTCCAAATGATATCTCAAATGAGGAAAAACAAAAACGTTTAATGGTCAAACAAAAGAAAACCAATTTCTTTTATTTTAGTGCTGATTATGGTGTGATTAATAAAGAAAATGCTCTTGAATGAAAACCAACAAATGCTATGAAACATGTGGAAGTACCTACGGTCAATCCATATAACTCTAGCAATTACGAGAGTTTAGCAAGAAAAACCTTTTGTCATCTCAGAAATCAAATAAGTCTATCGCTAAGAACTATTCGTGAGAAGCATGAATTCTCAAATGATGAACTTGTGAGATCTAACTCCTACGAAATAGATGTCTCAATGGAAGTTAAGAAACAGATAAAACTATTTATCGAGCCTCCCATGAAAAATATTACCGATAAACTTAAAGTCTTTAAAGAGACATTGATCACTGAAATGCAAAATGATTTGAAATACGTAACATCTCTTGAAGATGAATACGATCTTATTTGCTTAAACTCGAACATTCAATAGGAATATTTTCAAAATCAATTTGAATCAATCAAACCAGCATTTGCACTAAATGAGGATAAAATTGCGACTTTAGAAAATCAACAAACGTCACTTGAAATGGAAAACCTTGTTTTAAAATAGAGTCTAAAACAGTGTTTGCAAAAGAATGTTTAGTTGAACGAGGAATTGTCTTGTCAAAATGAAAATTTTGAAAACTCGTTTGCCAAAATTGAAAAACAATCTTTAATATTCGAATCAAATTGGCAACGAAAGATTGAAGAAAATAAGTATGACAAGCTTTCCTACGAAAATTATTTAAAACTAATCTTAAAAGAGAATGAGGAACTCAAATCTAAAGTGCTTGATTTGACAAAAACCAAGAATAATGAGTTTGCTTCAAAACGCCAGTTGGAGAATGCAAAATTTTCATACTTTTCAAATCAACCAACATGTTTGGCATCTTTAAAGCAACAAACTCATGTTCTTGAGCCAAAACAAAAAGAGGTTTTAATTAATCATAAAGTAATTGCTCCTGTTATGTACAATGTTGCTTCTACTTCTATGTGTGAGCCTTATGGTACAAATGATATGCTTTATAAGAAAGAATTAGAAAAAGCTAGGATGCAAGCATTACTTTGCAAGGATACACCTCTAGATGCACCAATGTGTTCTTTGACTCCTCCCCCAGTAGAAATGAATCCCAAAGAGTCAAGGAATCACATGTCTAAGAACCGTAAGAAACAGAAATTAGTTCAACATGATCAATCTTCAAAATCTCCTAACAAAGATTTGCTTTTTGGTCCAGGTATAGAAACTACTTGTAGCAAGGAGAGATCACTTAAGAGTAATGCTTGGAAGACTAGAGCCTCTCAGCCTTAAGTTGTAGACAAACCTAGATATTTTAATGCTTTCAATAAAAAATGCTCTAAGCGAATGGATGAATGTAATAACTTTAAAATGCATGGATCTGTTGCTTCTAATAGCATGAGTGCTTGTTCCAATTCTGTTCCTCTTAATTCGGTTTCTGATAAATGTGTGCATGCTAATATGAATTGTGTGAACATGAATGCTATGACCACTAGGACTAATACATCGAAGCTAAGAAACACTAAGCATCAACAACAAAAGCCAATAATCTCTAAGGGCAAGAATCTAGATCACTATGACTCAAACCCTAGATCATGCTTTAAGTGGGTTCCTACTGGGAGAGTGTTTAAACACGTAGGGTATAGATGGCAACCAATTAAGAAGCAAGAATCACCTACTATGTCTCCTGTTTCTATAATTAATCCATTAGGTGTGCATTCTTTACTGTCTAACTATGTGGAACCACTTTTTCAGCGGATTCCAAATTTTCTGTGTCTTGCTTTGATGTGCAGCTTGTCCAAGTGTGCCTCTGGTACCTCGACTCGGGGTGCACCCGGCACATGACCTGGAACAGGGCACTGCTCAAGAACTTCGTGGCCAAATTCTTGGGTATAGTGCATTTTGGGAGTGATCACGTAACTAAAATCACCAGTTATGGAGATCTCATTCATGATAAGGTCACAATTCAACGTGTCTACTTTGTCGAACGACTGGGTCACAACTTGTTTAGTGTTGGTCAATTCTGTGATAACAGTTTAGAGGTGGCATTTCGGAAAAACTCATGTATTGTTCGTACCCTTAAAGGCGTTGATATTCTCAAAGGCTCCCGGGATTCGAATCTATACCAAATTGCACTTAATGAAATAACATCACCAAAACCGATTTGTCTACTTGCCAAAGCAATATCATCACAAGCCTGGCTATGGCATCGTCGCTTCTCTCATTTGAACTTCAGAACGATCAATGACCTTGCTCAACATAATTTAGTCAGAGGTTTACCAAAACTATATTTTAAGAAAGACCAACTTTATTCTGCTTGTGAATTAGGTAAAATGACACGTGCAACACTCAAATCCAAACCCGAACCTAGTTCCATTGCTCCTTTGCATTTATTACACATGGATTTGTGTGGTCCCATGTACATCGTCAGCAGAAATGGAAGAAATATATTTTAGTTATTTTGGATGACTACTCACGATACACTTGGGTTCATTTACTTTCTTCTAAAGCCGAAACTCCAAGTGTCATCATCACGTTCATCAAAAGAATTCAAGTTGGTTTACAAGCTCAAGTTCGATTTATTAGAACAGATAATGGAACGGATTTTACGAATCAGATTCTTTAGAATTTCTTCGATTCGATTGGTATTACTCATCAGAGATCTGTGGCTTACACTCCTCAACAAAATGGTGTAGTTGAAAGACGAAACCGTACCTTAGTCGAAGCTGCTAGAACAATGCTATCTTCCGCAAACCTACCATTAAACCTTTGGTCTGAAGCTGTATCAACCGCTTGTTTCACACAAAACCGATCTATCATTAATAAACGATTCAACAAAACCCCATATAATATCCTTCACAAACGAAAACCCGATGTAAAATATCATTGCATCTTTGGTTGTAGATGATCGAGAAGATAATGGAAAGCTCAAAGAAAAAGAGGATGTCGGAACTTTCCTAGGATATTCCACACAATCTAGTGCTTATCGAATTTATGATCATAGAACAAAGCTGATACAAGAAACAATCCATGTTCATTTCAATGAATTATTAGAAATGGCTTCTAATCATGTATGTTCAGAACCCGTGCCAACGACTATGACTTCTAAACAACACGGTTCAGGACTCGCACCTAACCTCACATCATCAACACCAAAACTTAACCGTATTCAAAAGGAAGTGTTAGACGGACTGTTTGAAAACTTCAACGATGAATCATGTGGTGGAAACAAGATGAAAGTGTCAACATTATCCGCTGCAACTCTGATTATCGAAGTAAACAATCAAGAATACATACCATCTCCAGTGTCCAATTCATCAACAACAACTTCCCACACAAATGTCACTCCAACCTCCCACACAAATGTTGATGATCAAACATTTACCAATGCATCATCTGAAGAAGAAACATTCATTAATCCATTTGCGACTCCAGAACATGAGGTCGGTGAACCTTCAGAGCCGCAAAACATCAATCCTTCAAACATGCAACAAAATTACCAACTACATCCGCACAAAAGAAGTTGGACTCATGATCACCCTTTACACCAAATAATTGGACATCCTTCTCAACCTATTCAAACACGAAGTTCCACAGCTGATTTCTGTTTCTACAATTCTTTTCTAAGTCGAATAGAACCCGCCAATGTCTAAGAAGCACTTGCAGAACCAGACTGGATCGTTGCAATGCAAGAAGAAATCGATCAATTTACATGGCATGGCATTTGGCGAAGGGTTCCACGTCCTCTTGTAAAACTTATAATTGCTTTGAAATGGATCTTGAAGAATAAAATTGATGAAGATGGTGATTTAATCCGGAACAAGGCTCATCTAGTTGCCAAAGGTTATAATCAAGAGGAAGGAATTGATTTCGATGAATCTTTTGCACCGGTTGCTCGGATCGTAGCAATATGCATATTTTTTGCTTATGCAGCTCACAAATCCTTCACCGTCTATCAAATGGACGTGAAAATGGCCTTTTTATATGCGGAGTTAGAAGAAAAGGTGTATGTAAGTCAACCAGAAGGCTTCGTTGATCCAGATCACCAGGATGATGTATATGTTCTTGACAAGGCCATCTACGGACTCAAGCAAGCACCTCGTGCATGGTACAAAGTTCTGTCAGAATATCTCCTCAAGAACAAATTTGCCAAAGGTTCAATCGATCCAACTTTATTTATAAGGCATAAAAGTGATGATATCATGCTTGTCCAAATTTACATCGATGATATTATTTTTGGATCTACAAATCCTAAGTATTGCAAAACTTTTGAAAATATCATGTGACAGAAATTTGAGATGAGTGTGATGGGGAAACTTAAATTCTTCTTGGGTCTACAAATCAAACAAACTCCTAGTGGTATTTTTTCCATCAGCACAAATACACCATGGAAATCTTGAAGAAGTTTGGAATGGATAAATTTGACTCCATAAGTACTCCAATGCTTCACAGACATAAACTAGATGAAGATAAATCAGGAAGACCAGTTGATCCTACAAAATACCGTAGTATGATTGGTTCACTTATGTATCTCACATCTAGTCGGCCAGATATTCAATTTGCTGTCTGCATGTGTGCCCGTTACCAATCCAGGCCAATGGAAAAACACCTCACTACTGTCAAATGGATCTTTTGGTACTTAAAAGGAACAACTCACATGGGCCTTGTGTATCCAAAAGACACCGGTTTTGAACTTATTGCCTACTCAGATGCAGATTATGTAAGATGTCAAATTGATTGCAAAAGGACTTCTGGATTTGCTCAATTCTTGGGGGAGAAATTAATCAGCTGGTCCTCAAAGAAATAAAATCATACTGCACTTTCCACAGCTGAAGCTGAATATATTTCCCTCTCTGGATGCTGTGCCCAAGTATTATGGATGAAAACATAATTGACGGACTATGGTTTCTTTTACAACAAAATCCCAATTTATTGTGATTCGAAAAGTGCCATTGCCATCTCTTGTAACTCAGTACTGCATTCAAGAACGAAGCACATCGCAGTCAGATATCACTTTATCAAGGAGCATGTAGAAAAGTGGACAGTGGAATTGTACTTTTTGAAAACTGACTATCAAATTGCCGACTTCTTCAAAAAATCTTTGCCTCCCGAGAGATTTGAATACCTCCGACAACGGTTAAGAATGGAAAGTATTCTTGATGATCATGACGAGGAAACTCCAAAGGTCAAACCAGTCAACAATGTAGCAGTCATCACACGTACATCTGGTAACTCAAAACGGTAATATTCAAACATGATAGCTGTTGATCACATCACAGATCAACACCCGTACTAAAAGAAAGGACCTTGAGCGTACGCCTCAGTGCGACAATCCTTAAGAAAAGAAGAGAAATCTTCTTATTATTATGAGCAAAATCTATACAAGATTTTACAAAAAGATTTTTCTAAAAACCTTTTTATAAAATTTTTTGCTCATGATAATCAAATCTTGAGAATAGCTCGAGTAAGAATAAAACTTTCAAAAACAGTGCTTCACAACATCAACAGATAAAAAATAGTTTAAAAAATATTAAGCTATTTTTGAGGGGGGGGGGGGGGAATTTAGAAGTTCATTTCTGAAATCATGAATAACTCGCAAACAAGTATTGCTAAAAGCTTGTTAAAAAGAAAAATCAAAAACATGATAAAAAGTTGTTGTAAATGTTGAAAAATACCATCACTACGAGGGGGAGTGATTGATTTTATTTTTAAAATCAAAAACAATTTTGATATAACACAAACGTTCAATTATTTGAACCAAAATGTTTTCAAAATCTTGTTAAAATTTTAAGAATAGAAGTCAAAAGTGTTAAGTGTAAAAAGGGCTAATGTCAAGGGGGAGTTTTGTTAAAATACCCAAAAAGCTGATTTGAACCCTCCCCTAGTCCAAAAACTCTCGCAGACTTGAGTTCAAAACAAAAAGGGATCAAAACGGATAAACACGGGTCAACAAACCTCACATATGTGATGCGAGAAAAACACACACACACTTTACCAATCACTCGCATTCTCTCTCTTCTAATCAAACACACATTCACTCGCATCCACAAGAACTCTCGTATCACTAATTTTATTGCGTATTTACTCCTCCCAAACCAACCTCTCAACCAGGTGTGGTCAACGGGTCAAATCTGAGAGAAATTGAAAGATATATAATCCGGTGTAAGCACAGTGTTTTCTCGGGTCATTATGTCCCGACGAGATTGAAATTGTGTTTGGAAAACGTTTACGGGAATCAGTGACTTGGGAATAGTAACAAATAAAGATTTGGATTTGATTACATTACTTATTGATTGGTATTAAGACAAAGAAACAGTATTAACAATCACAAGATTACAGATATAAAAAAATGTAAATCAAACAAAAATCAGAAACGATTACGTACTAAGAAAAAGGTGAGATTTAAGCAAATAAAACTAGAGAGGGTGAAAATGAAAATTTTACAAACTTAATATTAAAAGAAAATTTAATTAAAAAGAAAATTAATTTTTTGATTATTTTATTATTTAATATTAATTAAAAACTATTCAAACTATTTAATAATTAATAAAAACTAATTTATATCTAATTTAAATTTAAGAAAAATAATAAAGTGACTTAGAAAAATATGAAAATTTTTGCAAAACTAATTAACCATCACAGGAATCCTAAAAAATTATAAAAAGTTTATAAAAACTAGTTTTAAACTAATTTACTAATTATTTACTTATTTAATAATTAAAATCTACTTTAACCAATTTAATTATGAAAAATACTAAATGCACAGTGAAAATCCTGAAAATTTTTATAAAAATACTTTACTAATAATAAAACCTAGAAAAAATATAAAAAGCTACTTTTGCTTATAAATAAGCAGAAGGAAAATTAATTTTTGGCTTTTTTAATTAAAACTAATTAAATTTAAATTAATTATTATAAATACTAAATTAACTCAGAAAATTATGAAAATTTTTCTTAAACTATTTTAATATATAAGGAACTTAAGAAAATTATTAAAATGAAAATTGCTTTTTGAATAAGCTAAAAAAATAAGCCAAATGGCTTAAATAGAAGTTATCACTTTTTTTATTTTTCTATATTTTCTTTTACAAATCTAATTTACCACTAAAAATAAGCAACTTTAATAAAGACAAAAACTTTGGGAGTTAAAAATAAGCAGTATGCAATCCAAATAGTAACACAGAAAGGTCTAATAAGCTTTTGAAATGGATTTTTGGTGCAAAAAGCTACTAATAAGCTATAAGTTGATAAATAAGCTACCAACAACTAAGATGTATACAAATAAGCTGAAAGGGACTAAATAAGCACAAGGAATAAGCCAGAAATGACAAATAAGCTCTTAAGCTAATCACAAAGACCAAACAGGCCAAAATCAATGGCTTTCAGTCCTCTGTGGGGTCCACAGAAGGTGACAAGGGTCCAAACTAAGAGTTGATTTGAAAAGATGTACTGGTAAGCTTTGAAATAAGCCAATAAGCAGAGCTTATGGCTCACTAATGAGCTTATGGTGGGCTTGTCAAGTTAGGTGAGTTACACTCCCTACTCAATATGCTAAGGGTGATGGGGGTAACTAGGTGTGTGAAATAAGCTATGGGCAAGGGATCTGAGATCCAAAATAAGCTTTGACCTAAAAAGCTGAGCTTATGGGATTTTCAAAAAGCCAAAGCTCAAGCCCTGGGTCCCACTAATAAGCACTAGGGAGACCTTGGAAGTTGGGCACAAATACTGAGTGACTAAGTATAGCTTGTGTGGTCAGGTCAAGTCCAAGGGCTATTTAAGCTATGGTCCATTAAGGTGAAGCCCAAAATAAGCCAAGGTCTAAAAAGCTCTACTGATAAGCTACTTAAAAATCCAATGGTGAGGTCTGGGCCCCACTGGATAAGCCAGAATGAGCTTATGAAAAATGGGTGAAATCCCGGTGCAGGGGAGGGTGTTTGCCCTGCTAGTCCAAATAAGCATTTGCACAAGCCTCAGAAAAAATCTTAAAAATAAGCCAATGATGGATTTCAAAACTTAAGCTGGTAGACTTTAACTTGTAAAAAGCTTGAAGCTTAATTTGCAGCACAAAAATTAGGAAAAATCTTTGAAAATTAGTTTTCTACCTAACTATGCAATTTTGACTTTTTAACTTGAGCACCTAATTTAACTATTATGAACTTTGAGCTTAATCTAATGACTAAAAATGATGTTTTAAGTTAAAATGAAACTGAATTAAGCTATCCTAACTACTTTCGAATAGATTTGATGAGATTAAGTCCAAAAATCCTAACAATTAAGTGCTAAGGGTGTATTTAAAGTGAATTTCTACTTTTTACTGAATGAGGGTTGATTTTTATGGTTGTTCTAAGTTATTAGGACCTAAGGTGACCTGTGTGGACCAGAAACAACACCAATAACAAACTAGAACATAGGGTAACAGGTAAATCCAAACAACCTGATAAAATTGGTGGATTATTGAAACTTGATCAAACTTTGTACAAAAGTCTAATGTATGAATTATAATCTATCTAATAAACAATAAGGAAGCAGAATAAGCACAAATATGCAGGGAATAAGCACTGGAATAGTATATGCTAAAAATTAAGAAAGTAGCTTACAAAGCCTTCCTGCCAAAACACCATGGACCAAGGACCAATTACCAAACCTATTGCTTCCCAAGAAGCTCTAACCCAAGGCAATCCAGAATTCACCCTGCTCCAGCCATCATCATCTTCTTAACCTGTATTTTTTATTTTTCTTTTATTTTTCTGATTTTTTGTATTTTTGATTTTTATGATCTAGACTGGTTTTTAAGGTTTCTAATAGCTTTTAGAAGCTATATAGGGACCTTATATGAGCTATGAAGTCCAGAATAACAAGTATCAATACTAATTAAACTATATGAGTTTTTGAAATTTAAAAAGTGCATAAAGTGAGATAAACTCAAATTGAAACTTGAAAAAGACTTTATATTAGCTGAAGTTACTTGAAATACAACATAAGAGCTTTTAATTACACTTGACTGTTGGAAATTACACTAATCGACATTATACTAGACTAATTAAGCTACATACATTGTCTTCTGCCTTCTCTTTCCTTTTATAAGCCTGAATTAGGGTTCCCTGCTCCTTGTGCACAAATACTACCAATAATATGGTCCATTGAATGTCTGAAACTCATCCAGGCCTTCCACGTGTTTTTGGCAGGAAAAACTATTTTGACCAATTTATCTGTTTTAGGTGCAATTGGGGGGGGGGGGGGGGGCGGCATTTAATGCTGAGGTGAGGGGTAAGGGATAGTGGTGTGGGCAATGGGATGTGATGGAGATAGAGGGGGTGAGGTGATGTGTTGCAAGCATGTGGGAAAGATGGTGGAGGGAAGGGGTGGTCAACGCAGTTTGACCCTACGTTTTATTAATAAAAGGGAAGGGGAGTTGGGCTTGGTGGTATTTGGGCTTGGGGATTAGGTGTATCAGGCCTGGTGGATTAATAAGGGTGGTGTTGGGTTTGTGTGTTGGATTAAAAGAAAATAAAGGGTCCGGTTGGTTTTTATTAGTAAAAAGTATAAGGACCAAAAATGTAACATTCTTAAAATTGAGGGGTAAAAATTGGTACTGTTCCAAAGTGAATGCAAGGGTGTAATTTGCCAAGCTTGAGTCATACAAGGACCAAATTTGATATTTGTCCATATTTGAAATTCCCAGGGACTAATTATGTCAATTCTGAAACTTTAGGGACTGAACTTGTAATTTCTGAAAATCTTTCACCTAGGGACTAAACTTGGCAATTTGTGAACTCCAAGGACCAGTGTTGACTTTTTCTTCCAAAATCCAATGCTCAAGGGCCATTTCTGTCAAATTTCAAACTTGAGGGACCATGCTTGCCAATTTTACAAACTTTTGCTCAAAGGACTATTTTTGGCATTTGGTGATTCTCCAAGGAGTGTTTTGACATTCTGAGCTCAAAAATGATAATTTGCTTCCCCGGCTTTGTCTTTTGATAAGATTTCCAAACTCGTGCTCGTTTTTATCCTTTTTGGCCTGATTTGTGCCAATTTCTGAAATATCCGTTCCTGCACGATCACAAACACAAAAACAAAATATCTTTTGCATTTATGGTTAGTTTGTGTCTGTTTTGGTCTTAAAATGGATTGGAAAAGGTGTGTGAATAAGCACACACCAAATCCCCCCAGACTAAGGTATTGGCGTGTCCTCAGGCAATGAGATCATTTCACGCCCTCCGAGATAAATAACTTTCATAACTCTTTCTACTAACATTGAAGAAGTAGCAATATGTTTGAAAGAGAGTACAAAATCATTTATTTCAGAGAACGCTCCATTTTTTAGCTTTATTTCCTACACTAATATTTACATACTTTTTACACTTGTTATGTGACGGGATGTTTTGACTTTCATCATTTTTCAATAACGTTTAGGGTCACAGAGTAGAAAGCACAACTCAGAGAGAAGTGTCCATACGGATAGAATTCATCGTTCCTGATTTTTCACCAGTTCCCATGCTAAACGTAAAAACAAAGTCATAGCTTGATTTACAAGTTAGATGCTAACACTACTCATGGAAGTTACATGTGTAATAACTTCTGGCTCCTATTTTTCTATTTTCCTCTATTTATTTTATTTTTGGTGAGAGATGAATTTCTTCATATTTTCTCGTTTCGATAATTTTTATTCTGATAAAGATACCATATTAAGACGCAAAGTAGTTTTCTATATTTTCTCGAGAATCACTGCTTTAGAAATGAGGTCCACATCAAAGAGTTGGGATTCACACAGACTCATAGACATTAGTTGAGGAGAAATACACGTGCACCTCATGTATCTAGTCTAGGACCCTGCACATGCACCTCACGCGCCATCAACTTTTGTCTAACACTTAAGCACATGACTCACTCTTATTCATCATCATTTTTTTGATGACATAACTTTTCTTACATGACATGGGGAATTTCCACCCTAGACGTTCCTGAAATGAGGACCCAAAGGTTTTAGGTCACTACCTCACATATTTCCGAAAAGAGGTTCGAAGTCCCGTTTTTAGAATTGAAGCTTATAGAATGACCTTGATGTGTACCCAACTTTTAAAACAAAGATTCTCTTAAGAAGATAAAGAACTAAGTTTTGTCAGAACATAATATCTTTAATTATTATTTTTACAGATATAAGGTGAGACAATTTTGTGGGAGCAAAAAGCCACAAGTACCTACGATGAGCTCTAAAGAGAACCAACTACTCCACGTTTAGCATCTAACTTGTAACCAAACTCTATATTAGTAGCTCGCTGGCACGAATATTTTGAGGCTTCAACTAACGATGATCACTAGTGCACTTCTTGGCTCGCTGGCACGATATTTGCATAACGGATGGTCACCAAGTCACACACTAGCTCGCTGGCGTGATTAGTCAATTAATCTAATAATCGGATGGTCACTACCTCAAGAAATGAGATTCGTGAACGCTTAGCCTCACAGAGTTAAGGGAACAACTAGGGCTCAGTGTGCCCGGTCAGGTCAAAATTTCTATTCCTACTCTACCTAGCGGAAAGTCAGAACAAAGTATCAAAACTTATTATATTTTTGCAGAAAATTTTCAAATTTTTTCAATTTTTTTGGATTTTTGAGAAAAACGGAGTTGCATGAGTAAACGGCACATGAAAGGTGCAAGTCAAAGCGAAGATACCCCCTAGACTAAAGTTAAACATTGTCCTCAATGTTTCAAAGGTTAAGGTCATCCTACTTTGTATCTAAGGCCGTTTATTAATTATGCCAAAAGATAATGTTAGTAAAGGATATCAGATTTCTTGAATGATGAAGCTTTTTATGAAGTAAGGACAAAAACACGAGCACGAGAGCCTTCATGCATCGGGAACAATTACCTGTAGAAACACAACAACCACAAGACAAAAGATGTAGAAGAGGTTGCCCTATTCCTGTTACTTATTAGAAAGAAGAGAGAAGTCAGAAACATGGGTGAAAACCCATGTGCATGCAAATGTTTTTGTTCACCGAGTCACTAGCTTGACTCGATCCCCGAATTCATTGGTTCGTGGGGAAAGTTTGGAGATCCGGGACAACCATGGGTGGTATGTCCCCTCCAAAGTAGTGCTTCAACCTATGACCGTTCACTTTGAAGTTGGGACCGTCGGGTTGAGATAACTCAACGGTTCCATATGGAAACACTTTGGTGATAGTGAAAGGCCTAGACCAACGGGTTTTTAATTTTCCCGAGAAAATCTTCAAACTTGAGTTGGAAAGAAGGACTCTGTCACCAACGTTGAAAATGCGGTTCTTAATTTTTGAGTCGTGTATCTTCTTTGTCTTTTCTTTGTAGATCAAAGAATTCTCGTAAGCCTGATCACGAAGTTCGTGTAATTCATTTAATTGAACCTTGCGGTGATCATCTGCTGTCTCAAGGTCGAAGTTGGCATGTTTCAAGGCCCAGTAGGCTTTGTGCTCTTGCTCAATCGGTAGATGACACGCTTTCCCATATACCAAATTGTATGGAGTACATCCGATAGGTATTTTGTAAGCTGTACGGAAAGCTCAGAGTGCATCATCTAGTTTATCTGACCAGGAGGCACGGTTTTCTCCTACTGTCCTCTCTAGAATTCTTTTAATGCCATGATTAGAAACCTCCACCTGCCCACTTGTTTGGGGGTGGTAAGCAGTGGAAAGACGGTGAGTCACACCGTACTTCTGCATTACTCTTGCAAATTGATTATTGCAAAAGTGAGTACCACAATCACTGATTATGGCACGTGGGGTTCCGAATCTGGCAAAAAGAGCTTTCAAAAATTTGACAACAACTCGGGCGTCATTGGTGGGTAAAGCTTTGGCTTCAACCCATTTGGACAGATAATCGACGGCCACGAGTATATACTTATTCCCTCGTGAAGACGGGAATAGACACATAAAATCAATGCCTCAGATGTCAAAGATTTCACAGACTTGGATGACGTTTTAAGGCATCTCATCCTTTTTGGAAATATTCCTGTGATGCTGACAAGCGTCACAAGTTTTGACAAACTCGTGGGCATCCTTGTAGATCGTGGGCCAGTAGAACCAGGAATCAAACACCTTTTTGGCGGTGTAGTTTGGACTATGATGTCCCCCCGTGGGTCCATCATGACAAGCTTTGAGGATATCCATGGCTTCTTGGCCATGGACACACCGCCGGATGACTTGATCCGCACAGATTTTGAATAAATAGGGATCGTCCCAGAAGTAGTGATTAACATCTTTGAAGAACTTTTTCTTCTGTTGGGACGTCATCCCTTTAAAAATGAAATTACCCGCATGGTAATTTGCAAAATCTGCAAACCATGGGGTAGTGGAATCATCACGAGTAGAGATCACATTGAGTATCTCGAGGGGAGAGGTTTCATTTATTTCCTTTTTCTCGAGGACATCTTGGTGAGGATTCTCTAGTCGGGATAGTTGATCAGCCGCTAGGTTCTTAGCTCCTTTTTTTTTTATCACGGATGATGATATCAAATTCTTGCACAAGCAGAACCCATCGGAGCAATCTCGGCTTTGCATCTTGTTTAGCAAAGAGATATTTCAGAGCCGAATGATTCGTATACACTATGCTCTTTCTCAGGATTAGGTATGGCCGAAACTTCTCGAAAGCATACACCACGGCTATGAGTTCCTTCTCCGTAGTGGTATAGTGAGTTTGAGCTTCAGTCATAGTTTTACTGGCATAATGTATAGGCTGGAAGTGTTTGGTTTTACGTTGCCCTAGGACTGCACCTATTGCAAAGTTACTTGCATCGCACATAAGTTCAAAGGGAAGGTCCCAATCGAGGGAAACCAGGATGGGTGCCTCAGTAAGCTTTTTCTTTAAGGTTTGAAAAGCTTCGATGCACTCGGGTGAAAAGATGAAAGGAGCATCTTTTTCAAGAAGATGGGTGATAGGCGGGGCTGTTTTGGAAAAGTCTTGAATGAACCTACAATAAAACCCGACATGACACAGAAAGCTTTTAACACCTTTGACTATAGTGGGAGGAGGCAGTTTAGCTATTACATCAACTTTGGCTCTATCAACCTCAATCCCACTTTTGGAAATCTTATGGCTGAGGACAATGCCCTCTTTGACCATAAAGTGGCTTTTCTCCCAATTTAGACATAGATTTGTTTCTTTGCAACGTTTAACCATGTTTTCTAAATGGGAGAGACAAGATTGGAACGAATCCCCAATGACCGAGAAGTCATGATGACCTCCATAGTTTTCCCCGATCATGTCGTGAAATATGGCCATCATGCACCTTTGGAACGTTCCTGGAGCATTACATAAGCCGAAAGGCATACGTCTATAGGCAAAACTTCCATAGGGGCACGTGAAGGTGGTCTTTTGTTGATCCTGTGGATCAATGGGAATCTGAAAGTAACCCGAGAAACCATCGAGGAAACAATAGTATTCATTTCCAGCTAATCTCTCGAGCATCTGGTCCATGAAGGGTAAAGGAAAGTGGTCTTTTTGGGTGGCGTCATTTAACTTACGATAGTCAATGCATACTCGCCATCCCGTAACCAGTCGAGTTGGAATCAACTCGTTTTCTTCATTTGTGACAACAATTATGCCACCCTTTTTTGGAACGCAATGAATGTGACTAACCCAAGGACTATCAGCGATAGGGTAAATCAATCCGGCATCAAGAAGTTTGAGAACCTCTTGTTTGATAACTTCATGAATTTTGGGATTAACCCATCTCTGTTGTTGAACTGCCGGTTTGAAATCATCCTCCATTAAAAATTTGTGAGTACAGAATTCAGGGTTAATACCCTTGATATCGGAGAGTTTCTAAGCGATTGCTTGCTTGTGGGATTTCAAGACCTTTATGAGAGCAGTTTTCTCCGAATCTTTTAAGTCTTTTGCTATTATGACGGGTAATTTATTATCACCTTCCAGAAATGCATATTCAAGATGAGGAGGTAAGTGCTTAAGCTCGACCTCAGGGAAATCATCAGTTTTCTCAACATTTTTGATTTCCTCTTTATGAAGTGTACGTGAAAGAACGGGAGGGGGAGGGATCTTGATTTAGTAACTTCTAAAGGAGAAGTATATCCCTTTCTGGGTCAATCTCTTGGTTATCAATCCCCTCAGAAATTGAGTCACTTCGGAGAAAGGCCTCTATTTCCTCCAAGACGAAGTCACTTCCCTCAAACGGATTGAGGGAAGGAGAAGAATTGGCAATGATAGGTTGAGAGGAAGGAGTGGGATTGTCACTCAAAGAATCATCAGCGAAACCAAGAATTTCTTGACAGTACTCCTCTGTTGCAACATCGATGACATCGATGTGGTTAAAAGATCTAGAATCATAGTTCGAGGAGTATCTCGAGGTTTGATCAAGGTTGAAAGTTATGGCTTCGGAACCAACACATAATGTGATTTCCTCATCGAATACATCGATTAGAGCACGGCCCGTCCTAAGGAATCCTCGTCCAAGAATGAGAGGAACCCTTGGATCCGCATCAAAATCAACAATCACGAAGTCTGCTGGAAAATGGAAGTTCCCCACTTTTACAAATACGTCCTCGGAAATACCTAGGGGACGAGATATTGAACGGTCTACAAGCTCAAGTGTCATGCAGGTGGGGGTGAGTTCTGGAAGAGAAAGTTTCTTCCATACTGAATGAGGCATTAAGTTGATGCTGGCACCAAGATCGGCCAAGGCATAGCATTCAACCATTCCCGGGAATATACATGGAATGAGAAATTTCCCAGGATCTCCCAGCTTTTCGGGAAGCTGTTTCAACAAAACCGCATAGTAGCTTTCATTGAGGGGAGCTTTTACCATCTCAAACAGTTTTTCCTTATTACTCAACTAGTTTTTAATTATGGATGCAAATTTGGGCATTAAGAGAATAGCATCCGCGAAGCTGATATCAAAATGAAGTTCTTGAAAAATTTGGAAGAATTTTTCCATTTGATGATTTGGTTTTTCGCGGAGCTTTTGATCTTGTAAACGTGATGGATATGGAATTGAAGGTTTCGGGTTGGGTTTCGGATTTTCAACAGCAGTCTCGGGAGGTTCAAATACGACCCTAGTTTTGCGGATCGGGACCGGGATAACTGGAGGAGGGATGTCATTGGTACCTCCGTTGTTAGTAGGAAGTGTCGTATCCATTGTAGCCTCAGTTTCACATTCCTCTACCTGAATAGGAGAAGAGATAGACAGAGCTGTGGGTCCTTTATAAGAAACTCCACTTCTCGTAGTGATCGCCTTAACATCGCCCCTCGGGTTAGCGATCGTGTTGCTTGGTAATGTACCTGAGCCCGAGGGTCGATCATTTAAAGACGTCTTGAGTTCTGAGATCTGGCTAACCAACAATTTGTTCATTTATTCTTAGGATTTCATAAACTGTTTCAACAACTCATCGGATGATGGTCCAGTTGGAACAACGGCTTGATTTTGGTTAGGAACATTTTGAGCACGGTTGTTTTGAAAATTCCCTTGATTTTGATTATTATAACCATGAAAATTATTTCCTTGTTGAAAATTACCCTGTTGGAAATTATTACCCTGATTGAAATGACCTTGATTACGGTTAAAATTTCCTTGGTTTTGATTTTGGAAAGCCTGGTTGTGACCGGAATGGAAATTCCCTTGGTTTTGAAAACATTGGTTCATTCGGTTTTGATTTTGATTTTGATTAAAATTTTGATTCCGGTTTTTATTCTGATTCTGAGCTTGATTAAACCCGGGTGGTCCAAGGTAATTATTAGAATGATAGCTCAAGAGATTATGGTTCCCCTGTGGTTGGTAGGAATTACCTCCCACATTATAGAAACCTTGAGCCGCGTATGCATTTTCATGAGCAAAGCCACCGGAGGCTGGGCACTTAGTGTACGGGTGGGGACCACCACAAGTTTCACAACTTGGGGTAACAGCTTTGATGTGATGATTTTGATTTTTCTGATGGATACGTAAAACTGCATTGGACAAATCATCAAGTTTCTTAGCAAGGACAGCTATATCATTGTTTGTTGGAGTGACTGGTTTACATGAGTCATTCCTCTCAGCTGAGGAATCCCAAAAATTGTGATGGGCAGTCATGTTTTCGATCAAATCATAGCAATCTTCAGGGGTCCTTTTCATAAAGGTGTCCCCAGCAGCAGCATTGATGGTGTCACGATGACGAAGTGACAAACCATTGTAGAAGGTATCTATAATGGTGACAAGAAGCATGTTATGATTGGGACATCGATCAATTGCAAGCTTATAGCATTCCCATGCCTCAAATAAGGACTCGTCAGGACGCTGTCTGAAGTTGCTGATATCATTTCTCAGCTTAGTTACCATGGATGGTGGAATGTATTTAGCCAAGAATTTGGTAACCATCTCATCAAAAGTGTGGATCGAATTCTTTGGAAGACGATCGAACCTGGAAGTCACATGATGAGTGAGAGAATAGGGAAAGAGATACAAACGAAGGCCGTCTTCGGTGACGGCATTTTGTTTCATGCTCTGGGTGACGGTTAAAAATTTGTCAAGATGCTTGTTAGCATCGTCACCGGTAATCCGTGAAATTGACATGAGTTTTGGACTTGCTGAATCATGTGATGCTTGAGTCTGAAGTTCGTGGCCTCAATAGTGAGTGGTCCAATAGGTCCGCCTCTCCCGTGCATGGTACGCTGACACAACTCCTCCATCGTTCGGAGATCGGGAGCTGTCTCATCCTTGGGAGGGTCAGGTGGGGGTGGTGGGGGCTCGTCCATTTTTATTTTGGGTTCTTCAATAACTGTACGTAACTCAAGTACTTTTTTCTGATGATTACGCCTTGATTGTGAACGAGTGCGCATGCACTAAAAACAATGTCAATTAAAACAAGACCAAGGCAAAACAACAAGGAACTTAAACCAATAATCACAATATGACTGGCTTCTTTGAAAAAGGTACACCAATCACAAGGATACAATGGCAAGTTTTAATCTTTAGTTTGGGAACTTATTAATGTTCATACCCCTAGTTGGTAGGTATTCAGCCTTGGTTTTCGACAATGTATTTTATGTAATTATTATTAACAGAAAACAAAATGTTTTTGGCTTTTTGGGTGTGTGTGCAAAAAACTTTTGGAAATATTTTTAGTATCGATTCGTTAACTGAAATCGTTTCCTTTAAAATTAATCGCAGGGTGGTGGGAGAGAAGAATGGATCTCTCTTCAGTTCACAATTTAATGCCAGAACTTCCGTTTACCACTTGTGTAGGTTGTAATCTTAAAGAATACGAAGTAATTTAACTTCACGATTTGTTTTGTTGTTTATGATTTTTTTTTTTTTTTTTTTTTTTTTGTTGTTAACACTTTAGGAAAAGTGTTAATGAACTTTTTCTGATATGATTAAGATTTTTACAAATATTTACAAAGTGGTGAAATTTGTACAAGGAAGGTTTTGAAAATCACTAAACCTATTTTTTTTTTAAAACACGCAACAACCTCCCTGGCAGCGGTGCCAAAATTTGACTCCTCCCAAACCAACCTCTCAACTAGGTGTGGTCAACAGGTCAAATCTGAGAGAAACTGCAAGATATATAAACCGGTTCAAGCACAGTGTTTTCCCGGGTCGTTATGTCCCGACGAGATTGAAATTGTGTTTGAAAAACGTTTACGGGAATCAGTGACTCAGGAATAGTAACAAATAAAGATTTGGATTTGATTACATTACTGATTTATTGGTATTAAGACAAATAAACAGTATTAACAATCACAAGATTACAGATATAAACAAACGTAAATCAACCAAAAATCATAAACGATTACGTACTAAGAAAAAGGTAAGATTTAAGCAAAATAAAACTAGAGGGGGTGAAAATGAAAATTTTACAAACTTACTATTAAAAGAAAATTTAATTAAAAAAATTAATTTTTTGATTATTTTATTATTTAATATTAATTAAAAACTATTTAAAATATTTAATAATTAATAAAAACTAATTTATATCTAACTTAAATTTAAGAAAAATACTAAAGTGACTTAAAAAAAATATGAAATTTTTTACAAAACTAATTAACCATCACAGGAATCCTAAAAAATTATAAAAATTTTATAAAAATTATCTTTAAACTAATTTACTAATTATTTACTTATTTAATAATTAAAATCTACTTTAACCAATTTAATTATGAAAAATACTAAATTAACAGTGAAAATTCTAAAAATTTTTCCAAAATTACTTTATTAATTCTAAAACCTAGGAAAAATTTAAAAAGCTACTTTTGCTTATAAATAAGCAGAAGGAAAACTAATTTTTGGTTTTTTAATTAAAACTAATTAAACTTAAATAAATTATTATAAATACTAAATTAACTCAGAAAATTATGAAATTTTTTTTTAAACTATTTTAATATATAAGGAACTTAAGAAAATTATTAAAATGGAAATTGATTGTTGAATAAGCTGAAAAACAAGCCAAATGGCTTAAATAAAAGCTATCACTTTTTTTATTTTTGTCTTTTTCTGGATTTTCTTTTACAAATCTAATTTACCACTAAAAATAAGTGACTTTAATAAATACAGAAACTTTGGGACTTAAAAATAATCAGTATGCAATCCAAATAGTAAAACAGAAAGGTCTAATAAGCTTTTGAAATGGATTTTTGGTGCAAAAAGCTACTAATAAGCTACAAGTTGATAAATAAGCTACCAAAAACTAACATGTATACAAATAAGCTGAAAGGGACTAAATAAGCACAAGGAATAAGCCAGAAATGACAAATAAGCACTTAAGCTAATCACCAAGACCAAACATGCCAAAATCAAGGGCTTTCAGTCCTCTGTGAGGTACATAGAAGGTAACAAGGGTCCAAACTAAGACTTGATTTGAAAAGATGGACCGGTAAGCTTTGAAATAAGCCAATACGCAGAGCTTATGGCTCACTAATGAGCTTATGGTGGCTTGTGAAGTTGGGTGAGTTACACTGTTTACTCAATATAATGAGGGTGATGGGGGTAACTAGGTGTGTGAAATAAGCTATGGGCAAGGGATCTGAGATCCAAAATAAGCTTTGAACTAAAAAGCTGAGCTTATAGGCATTTCAAAAAGCCAAAGCTCATGCCCTGGGTCCCACTAATAAGCACTAGGGAGACCTTGGAAGTTGGGCACAAATACTGAGTGACTCAATATAGCTTATGTGGTCAGGTCAAGTCCAAGGGCTATTTAAGCTATGGTCCAATAAGGTCTAAAAAGCTCTACTGATAAGCTACTTAAAAAGCCAATGGTGAGGTCTGGGCCCCACTGGATAAGCCAGAATGAGCTTATGAAAAATGGGTGAAACCCTAGTGCAGGGGAGGTGTTTGCCCTGCTAGTCCAAATAAGCACTTGCAGAAGCCTTAGAAAAAATCTTAAAAATAAGCCAATGATGGATTTCAAAACTTAAGCTGGTATACTTTAGCTTGTAAAAAGATTGAGGCTTAATTTGCAACACAAAAATCAGGAAAAATCTTTGAAAAGTTAGTTTTCTGCCTAACTATGCAATTTTGACTTTTTAACTTGAGCACCTAAGTTGACTATTATGAACTTTGAGCTTAATCTAATGACTGAAAATGATGTTTTATGTTAAAATGAAACTAAATTAAGCTATCCTAACTACTTTTGAATAGATTTGATGAGATTAAGTCCAAAAATCCTAACAGTTAAGTGATGAGGGTAGATTTAACGTGAATTTTGACTTTTTACTGAATGAGGGTTGATTTTTATGGTTGTTCTAAGTTATTAGGACCTAAGGTGACCTGTGTGGATCAGAAACAACAACAATAACAAACTAGAACACAGGGTAATAGGTAAATCCAAAAAACCTGATAAAATTGGTGGATTATTGAAACTTGATCAAACTTTGAAATAAAGTCTAGTGTATGAATTATAATCTATCCAATAAGCAATAAGGAAGTAGAATAAGCACAAATAAGCAGGGAATCAGCACTAGAATAGTATATGCTAAAAATTAAGAAAGTAGCTTACAAAGCCTTCCTGCTAAAACACCATGGACCAAGGACCAATTACCAAACCTATTGCTTCTCAAGAAGCTCTAACCTAAGGCCATCCAGAATTCACCCTCCTCCAGCCATCATCATCTTCTTAACTTGTATTTTTTATTTTTCTTTTATTTTTTTTGATTTTTTTGTATTTTTTATTTTTATGAGCTAGACTGGTTTTTAAGGTTTCTAATAGCTTTTAGAAGCTATATAGGGACCTTATATGAGCTATGAAGTCCAGAATAACAAGTATCAATACTAATTAAACTATATGAGTTTTTTAAATTTAAAAAGTGCATAAAGTGAGATAAACTAAAATTGAAACTTGAAAAAGACTTTATATTAGCTGAAGTTACTTGAAATACAAGTTAAAAGCTTGAAATTACACTTGACAGTTGGAAATTACACTGATCGACAATATACTAGACTAATTAAGCTACATACATTGTCTTCCGCCTTCTCTTTCCTTTTAGAAGCCTGAATTAGGGTTCACTGCTCCTTGTGCACATATCCCACCAATAATATGGTCCATTGGATGTCTGAAACTCATCTAGGCCTTCCACATGTTTTTGGCGAGAAAAACTGTTTTGACCAATTTATCTGTTTTAGGTGCAATTTGGGGGGGGGGGGGGGGGCAGCATTTATTGCTGGGGTGAGGGGTTTGGGATAGTGGTGTGGGCGGTGGGATTTGATGGAGATGGTGGCGGGGTGAGGTGATGTGTTGCAGGCAAGTGAGGAAGATGGTGGAGGGAAGGGGTAGTCAACGCAGTTTGACCTTGCGTTTTATAAATAAAAGGGAAGGGGAGTTGGGGTTGGTAGTATTTGGGCTTGGGGATTGGGTAGATCAGGCCTGGTAGAGTAATAAGGGTGGTGTTGGGTTTGTGTGTTGGATTAAAAGAAAACAAAGGGTCCGGTTGGTTTTTATTGGTAAAAAGCACAAGGACCAAAAATGTAACATTCTGAAAATTGAGGGGTAAAAATTGGTACTGTTTCAAAGTGAATGCAAGGGTGTAATTTGCCAAGCTTGAGTCGTACAAGTACCAAATTTGATATTTTTCCACATTTGAAATTCCTAGGGACTAATTATGTCAATTCTGAAACTTCAAGGACTGAACTTGTAATTTCTGAAAATCTTTCATCCAGGGACTAAACTTGGCAATTTGTGAACTCCAAGGACCAGTGTTGACTTTTTCTTCCAAAATCCAATGCTCAGGGGCCATTTCTATCAAATTTCAAACTTGAGGGACCATTCTTGCCAATTTTGCAAACTTTTGCTCCAAGGACTATTTTTTGCATTTGGTGATTCTCCAAGGTGTGTTTTGACATTCTGAACTCAAAAATGATAATTTGCTTCCCCGACTTTGGCTTTTGATACGATTTCCAAACTCGTGCTCGTTTTTGTCCTTTTTAGCCTGATTTGTGCCAATTTCTGAAATATCCGTTCCTGCACGATAACAAACACAAAAACATAATATCTTTGACATTTATGGTTAGTTTGTGTCTGTTTTGGTCTTAAAATGGACAAAAAAAGGTGTGTGAATAAGCACACACCACCTATTCACACCGTTTCGTGCAAAAAAGTAAGCTTTCAAATTAGTTTAAAATGATGTTTTACATATATATCTTGATTATCTACCCTTAATTTTAACTATTTCATACCCAATTGGGATGTTAGGGTTTAGACACCAAGTATACGTATGTTTCACTATTGAGATTCAATTGTGGTGTGTTAGTGTCAAAACTTTGTGGATAGATCACTGAGATAGACCGGTTTGATCACTAATTTGAAAGAAAGTTGGTTTTTGAACGGTTTGATTTGGTTAAAATGGGCGGATTTTTGGAAGAAGATGAACAGTTCTCGATGCGACATTGTATTGGATGCGATCCGAGACTTTAGGAAAGAGGCAAAATGTGCATTTAATATTATTTAAATAATACGGGAGTTTTAACTGCGATGAAAACTTTTCTTCGCATCGCGGATAAAAGCTCCACGATACGAGCCTTTCTAAATGTCATGCAATGGCTTGCCGTCACAGTTTTCAATACAAACATTTTGGATCCAAAACTTTATGTGATGGCTTACCATCACATCTAGTTTGGTCCACGATACATGTCTTACCTTCAATGTGAAGTTGACTTTCATTGACCATTTGCCCGCGATACCAGATATTGCGAATCTTTTTCACCCACTTAAACTAAAAGTTACTTTGCCAAATTTTTTAAAATATTTGCAAAACTTTTCTAAATCTTATATTTATATAAAGTTTTACAAACATTTTATTAAATTTTGACTAAGTAACAAACATTGATCAAACATTCTTTCTCAAATTAAGTCACAATTTGTTCTTAATGATTTTCAGAAAAGCCAAGGTGATTGAAAAATCTACACAAATATTTTTCTCAATTTGTTTTCATCAAATACACTTTTTTTTCTCATTTGAAGATGAAATGAAAACCTTTGAGACATAGAATATTGCATATGCTTAGTTTTTTTGTTAATTAGACTAGGATTGTATCACTATTTTTGGCCTTAAACGAATATGTGATGCATGCGTTTATTTACTAGAGTTAGACTTTTTTATGATTGCAATTTTTATGAATACTTTGTGTGCATGACTTATTTGACGGATATGTTTACAAAATGTTAGTGATTGCCAATGCCATGAATTTAATTTTAAACCAATTCATGCAATCACTTAACAGATTTTTCACTCATACTTGTTTTGATTCAGATGGTTTTGAGACGACCCGACACTATTTAAACTAAGGGTATCTCATCTTTAAGGTGGTTATTAGGGTTAGTTATCACCTAAAAACTGATAATGCATCCCTTTAGCTATGCAACGTAATAGAGTATCCAAAGTCTAGATATGTTTAGAGAAAATCTCACACTTATGCAATAAAATCTCTTTTGAGACGTATTACAATCTGACTTTACTTAAAACTTCTCATCTTCAAGATAGTTACTAGGAATAGTTATCACCTAAAAGTTGATAATGGACTCCTTTAACTAGGCAACGTAATAGAGAGTTTAAAGTATCGTCATTGGTTAAGAAATCTCACGCTCATGCAAGCAAATTTTCTGTGAAAGTTTTTATTTCCCAAAACAAGTATTCTAGTTTAACTAGATTACTTAAGTTTGAAATCACGGTGATACTTTTTCCCAAAACTTCATAATGGTATGATAAACGTATATTTTAAAGCATGAGCATTAAAAAACAACGTTTTATCGTTACCTTAAATATCTTTTGAAAAAGTATCACTCTCAAACAAACTCTTGGTGAGAAAAATAAAAACAGAAAGAGAGAATTAAATCGCATGTGAAAAGAAAAGAGCATGCGCTTATGCTACAAAAGCAAGAAAGCATAAGAAAAGAAAAAGAAAATGAAATATGCTCGAAAGAGAAATGCCAGCGCATATAAAAACAGACAGAGTGAAAAAAATAAATATTGTAAACTTTATCAAGATACTTACATCTTTTAGGTCATTTTAGAATCATTCATCACAATGGCTCAAGAACAAACTCATGATCAACCACAACACACTCAAGAAGATGCTCCAACTGTACAAATACCAACTAATGAAGAACTTGTGCCAACAGCTGAACATATTAGGATTGATGAATTCAATCATCAATTCCCCATCTCTGAATTTGAATGTGATCACCCCATTATACCTGAAATCCTTCAAAATCACCCAACTTATCCAATGCTCTCATTATCCGACTCTACCACCCCCATGATATACCTACAACAACTCTGGCGTAATGTTGTGTTTCTCGCTAAAACTAAACCTGACACTATCCAAAGCATCATTGAAACACAACAAATCACACTTACATCAGAAGATCTTCGTAGGGCACTAAATCTTCCTACTACTGAACATGGAAACCTCACAGCTTTCCAACAACCACCTAATGTCAACCAACTCATGGAATTCTTCATGGAGCAGGGAGCCTGGGATACGATAAGGAAGCTGATGACAAGCACAAGTTCAAAGTCTTGTCAACATTCAAGAGGAAGTGCCTACCTGTACAATGGGCTACGCTATTCTTAATTCTTAATCGGTGCGTAACCAGAAAAGAAACGGAAATGGATTGAGGCACTACTTCAGTATATCAAATCATGTATGGTATAGTGAAATAGTGTCACTTCCATTATGCGAAGCTACTTTGGACAGACATTGTGGACCATGTCCGAAGAATGACGAAGAAGCAGAATACATGCATTCCGTTTGTCAGATACTTCACGATTTTAATTGCTCAATTTATGAGGGAACACCCAAGTATCTCACAAAGACAAGACAATCCAACACCCAGAGTGCCACATATTCACAGCACAAGTGGGGACTCTGTTGTTTGCAACAATGTCCCGATGACAATACCACAGGGTTTGTTGGAGCTTGCTAACAAGGAATCGCATGCATATAAGGTGTATATGGGAATAGAAAGCGCTCCTAGCTCTAAACCGAGCGGACCTACGCCGGATGCGTTTAGGGTTAAAGTAGAGTTTAGCACCAAAGTAGGAAAACCTAGGATGCGTCGAAAACAAACGGCTAGGAAACACTCTTAGAAGGGAAGCCAATTGTTAGACGAGGAAGAGGAAGAAGATAGGAAAACAAACGAAGGCGAATATGATGAGGGGAAGGATAAGGAGAAAATTTAACCTTCTAACGAGGATAAGGATAGTCAGGAGTTTAGGTTTAGTGATGTTGGTCATGATGATGACGATGGAGATGACACCCATAGACCGGAGATTAAGAAGAAGATGAAGTATGACAACAGTAGGTCTAGATCCTCTGAGCAACACCAGCTCACCCCTCCCATCATTATCGATGTGGAACAACCATCATCACCTCCATAACCAACAACAACAACAACAACAACAACAACAACAACAACAACAACAATAACAACAGCAACAATAACTATTCACACAACAACAATTCCACCAACAACTCACTTTCAACAACCGTCAACATCAACATCTCACCCAAAACACATACCAAAAATGTCCAGCTCCACATTGTTTCAGAGATTCCGAGCTGATCCGGTACCACATGTAACAACAACACACTTTAATGAAGTAATGGGAAAACTTCGTGCTGACATGGAGTCAAGGTTTGCAACTCTACGACAACAATCAACATCAGCTGGACCTTCCACATCATCAAGATCTTTATCACTGGAACGCATCTCCGAACTAATGCTTGATAAAATCTTGAATGATGAATCACTCATGGCAGCAAATCCCAACCTCTACAGTGGCTTACTAGACCCAGAAGCTCAACCACCGACACCAAATCCTGTCACGAATCAAGTTTAAGATGTCGAAACAGAAATTACAAAGTTGAACTCTGAGGCAATCAACCTTATTAAAAAAATTATCCTCAAGAGTTACGGGGTTGGAAAGTCAATGTCGTCCACAGTCAAGGAAGCGCAATCAGGATGATCCAGACTCGGACAATCCTGAAGGGGAGAAAAGCGCTAAAATACAAAGAACAACAACCAATGCAACGTTCTCATCCCAAAAACAAACATCATCTCAACAACAACAACAAAAAAAAACGCACAACAACAAATTGATAATCCAGAAGAAGTGAATGTTGAAGATGTTAAGTTGAGATTGATACTCAACAAGAAGAAGTAGGTGGTAACAAGGATGACTAGGACGATATGACTTACAGGGAAGGTGAAATACCTCCAGAGATCGGTGGATTTGATGTGTCTGATGTTGAAGATGACGATGTGTTTGAGGAAGTGCTGAGGGATCCGATACAAACTGAAAGACAAATTAGAGATCCTACAGCTGAAAAGCTTGACTGCATGTTCTCAGATCTGCATGAAAGGTTTGGAATCAACATTCAGGAAGACGACACAATGGATCAAAGAGTTAATAGCATATATGACTCCTTAATATACAAGTTCAAAAGTGAAAGAGATTTCAATACCAGACTTATAGATCAAGTGGTCTCAAAAGCTCTTGGCGTGTCTTCTTCTTCAACGTTTGTTAGAGAAAGAAGAGAACGCTCTCCATTGTGGAAACAGATTCCCAGGGTTCCAAGATCTGACTCCGCACCCTTAGTTTCGTACTTCAATGACGATCTCAAATATATGTTGAACGGTCCAAAAGAATACCTACCATCTACAAAGGAAGTTGCAACATATGAGGAAATACCTGAACCATTTCTAGAAGAAGAAAAATTTCTGGATATATTCTCTGAAGAATAAGTTGATCGTAAGGACTAAGAAGAAGTTGATCGTGAGGACTACAACTTCGATACATTCATATGGATTATTAATGTTAATGAAAGATCAAAGGGATTCTACCAACTAAGGTAAATCAAAAGGAAGCCTCATGATGAAGTCTACTCAAGTTCCAGAATCCTTAGATATGTTGAAGTTAACTCCGAGTATCAGAATTCACATGGTTATGTTAATTATCATGTAGTTCGAACCGACAATCAACATTACCGCTTCACCGAATCAGATTATTTGAATCTTCATCCTCATGATCTTGAAGATATTCTAAAAAGAAGAAGAGACTGCTACCACAAGAAAGCCATCGATCAAGACGTGATCGAATCAGTCCAAATTTTCATGAAAGCTTATGTTCTAGTTATTCACATTGAAGACTTCCAGATGGGGATCGAAAGCTATCAAAGGAAAGTCAACCTAACTCCTCCAATGTTAGCAAGACCGATAAGAAGCAGAAAAGAGTACTCGAAAGATCAAGTGTTGGACCTGCTTCACTAGACCCGGACTTGGACTTTGTGTTGTTTACAAGACCGATAAGAAGCAGAAAAGAGTATTCAGAGTCGTTGAAGTAGCTAAGTTCTCCTCAGGTACCTTAATCAAGATACTGAAGAAACTTGAGTGAATTAAGTGACGTGTGGAGAGACTGCAGATTGAGATGACTGCAAGCAATCATCATTTGTTAACTAGAGTTGTAAAAGTGATAAGGGAAAGGCTCACGCTTCGTGCATCATGGAGAAGAATGGAACAAAGAATCGGATGTCGAAGCTGGCCCAACCGAATACCCATAAATAGAAAACCCGAATGATCTACCCTTAGGGGAGATTGTTGGAACACGAAAAGTGTAAATCATTTGTTAGGGACTTCTATTTAAACTTTATCATAGTATAGGGTACGTTGTGCAATAATAGTTTTATGCGACACAAGTTTACCATCAAGGAAAGTTGTATATCCACGATTGAGGCTTGGCTAAACGCTGGGTATAAATACCCCCTACCTCATGGGTTATGAGGTGTGTGTTCTCTGTTCAAGTTATGTGAAACTTTTGTTATCTTTCTCTCTCTTATCTCTAAAAGTGTTCACACCCACTTTATACATTTAGATTAGTTGTAGACGTAATAGTATTGGTACAACAGATAGATTGAAGGTCTTAGTTCATTGGGATTTAGCATAATCAGAATTTGTATTTTGAGAGGTTTTGTTACAGAACAGTCATTAGTAAAACCCCATTGAATAATTATGGCTTCTCAAACATAATCACCATCACTTAGTAGAATTGAGAAGTTTAACGACAAAAGTAATTTTAGTTTATGGCGAATGAAAGTTCGAGCCTTATTGAAACAACAAGGTATTTGGGCACTTTTAGCCGATCCCAAACCGGCTGATATGACCAAAGCAAAATATAACTCACAAGATGAAAAGGCGCATTCCACTATTTTGCTATCTTTATCGGATGAGGTTCTTTACGAGGTTCTGGTGAGAAAACGGCTGCCGGTGTGTGGAATAAATTAGAAAAGCTTTATATGATGAAGTTTTTGACGAATAAGTTGTTACTGAAGCAACGTTTGTTTTCACTATGAATGAAAGAGGGCTCAGCATTAAAAGATCATCTTGATGCATTGACTTCAATCTTGATGGATTTAAAAAATGTTGATGTCAAGATTGATGATGAAGATGCGGCTCTTATTCTTCTACTATCATTGCCTCCCTTGTTTGAGAACTTTGTAAACTCCTTTGTTGTTGGTAAAGACACCATCACATTAGAAGATGTTCGGTCCGGTTTGCATTCCTGAGAGCTTCGTCATCAAGCATTGTGAAATTCGGAATCTCAACCCGTCGGCTTATCAGCTGCAAGTCATGAAAGGGGCCATGATAGAGGTAGACATCGAACACCGAAAGGCAAACGGAAAGGTAGATATAAAGATAGATCGAATTCCAGACCTCGAGGATCAAATCCTCGAGATGTTTGTAATTATTGCAAAGAGGAAGGCCATTGGAAGTACAATTGTCTTAAATTGAAGAAAAAAGGTCAGGTAGCGGCTGTTGCTAATGACGACTCTGGTTCAAAATGCGATGTGGTACTATCAGTAGTTGATTATAAAGGTGCACCGGTTGCTTGGATTATGGATTCTGCTTGTTCTTTTAATATGAGTCCCAATTGGGATTGGTTTGTGACATATGAAGAATTTGATGTTGGGCATGTCTTCATAGGTAACGATTCATCGTGCAAAGTTTTTGGCATTTGAACAATTCAATTTAAGATGCATGATGGAGTTGTTAGAACCTTCACTAATGTTTGCCATGTTCCAAATCTTAAGAAGAATTTGATTTCACTAAATATGTTGGACTCGAAAGGTTTCAAATACACTAGTGAGAATGGTGTACTCCGTGTTTCAAAATGTGCTTTGGTGGTTATGAAAGCAATTAAAGATACTTCTTCTCTTTACACTTTACAAGGTGAAATGATAATTATAGGTTCCGCTTCTATATCTTGTTCAGAGAAAAGTGATTCAGATTTGACAATGTTGTAGTATATGCGCCTTGGCCACATGAGTGAAAATGGCATGATCATATTGAGCAAGCGGAGACTACTTGATAGCTACAAGTTGGCTAACTTGGAGTTTTGTGAGCATTGTGTCATCAGGAAACAAAAGCGGATGAGTTTCTCAAAGGCAATTCATCAACCGAAGGCGACTCTTGATTATCTTCATGTAGATTGTTGGGGGCCTTCTCGAGTACCTTTTCTTGGTGGTGCTTGATATTTTCTCTCAATCATTGATGATTTCTCAAGAATGACGTAGGTGTTTATGATGAAACACAAGAGTCAAGCGTTTGAGAAATTTAAGAATTGGAAGGTTCTGATTGAGAACCAAACTGGAAGAAAGATCAAGCAACTTCGCACTGATAATGGTTTGGAATTTTGTTTGAGAGAATTTGATGACTTTTGTAGAGATGAAGGAATTGCTAGTTATTATATGGTTCGTTGCACTCCTCAACAAAATGGGGTAGCTGAATGAATGAACATGACTCTATTAGAGAGAGCTCAATGCCTATTCTGCTGGATTAGATAGAAGTTATTGGGCTGAAGCACTCAATACGGCTTGCTATCTAATCAATAGGTCTCCAACCACCGCTATTGATTATAAAACTCCGATTGAAGTTTAGTCTAGGAAGCCGGCAGATTATTCAAAGCTTCGTATTTTTGGATGCCCCACGTATGATCATGTTTGTGAAGGAAAGTTAGATCCGAGAGTCAAGAAAGGGATTTTTGTAGGATACAGTGATGGGGTTAAAGGCTATCAAATTTGGTCACCATCTAAAAGAAGAGTTATTCTTAGCCGAAATGTGATATTTGATGAGGATTACTTGTTTCATGTGAAACAAGATCCAGCTGAATCGAAGCCTGAAGAGGGTGTTTTTAAAAAGGTGGAGAATGTTCCTAAACAGGTGGAGCACGTTGTTCTAGAAGATATGGATCACGATGTTACTTCACCAGTAGTTGATGTAGATGATCAACCAAATTCACCACATTTAGAACATGCGCAAAATAGGTCTATAGCCCATGCTAGACCTCGTAGAAATGCAAAAGCTCCTAGTCGATTTGGTTTTGAGGACTATGTTGCATACACATTGCAAGTAGCTGAAGAGGTGGAGTCTCTTGAACCGGCTACTTTTCAAGAGGCTATTACTTTTAAAGAATCTGATATGTGGGATTGCGACTATGGGTGAAGAGATAGAATATCTTCATAAGAATAATACATGGGAATTGTGGAAACTACCTGAATGAAGGAAAGTCATTGGTTGTAAGTGGGTTTTTCAAGATGAAAACTGGCTTATCAGGCTCGAACATCATTAGGTTCAAGGCACATTTGGTCGCGAAGGGATATAGCCAAAAGGAGGGAATCAATTACAATGATATTTTCTCCCCAAAGGTACGTCATACATCTATTCGGGTGTTACTATCCTTAGTAGCACATCACGACTTGGAGTTAGAACAATTAGATGTAAAGACTGCATTTCTTCATGGTGACCTTGAGGAAGAAATTTGTATGAGCCAACCCGAAGGTTTCATTGTTCAAGGCAAAGAAGACCACGTTTGTAAGGTTCGAAAATCTTTCTATGGTTTAAAGCAGTCACCGAGACAATGGTACAAGAGATTTGACAGCTTTATGGTAATGCATGGTTTTAGTAGAAGTGCTTATGATTGTTGTATCTATCATAAAAAGGCACCATCTGGATCACTTATCTACTTACTCTTATACGTTGATGATATGCTTGTAGCGGCTAAAGACATAGAGGAGGTTAAGTTGAAGATTCTTCTCAACACAGAATTTGATATGAAAGATTTGGGAGCAGCTCAAAAGATTTTGGGTATGGAAATAGTTCGAGATCGAAAACATGGTAAGCTTTTCTTATCACAGAAAACTTATATCGAGAAGATTATTTCTCGTTTTGGCATGAGTTCGGAAAAATCAGTAAATACTCCTTCCTCGGCAAATTTTTGTTTATCTACTGCTTGTGCTCCTCAAAGTGAGGCAGAGATAGAGTATATGTCCCTAATACCCTATGCTAGTGCTGTTGGGAGTTTGATGTATGCTATGGTTTACACAAGGCCGAATATAGCTCACACGATGAGTGTTGTGTCACGATATATAGCTCATCCCAGAAAAAGCATTGGAATGCGGTGAAACGCATTTTACGGTGGTGAGCGTGAATATTTGGTTGCCATCTGATGTTGGCCTAATTTACGCTGGTGAACGTGAATATTTGGTTGCCGGATACTCAGATTCGGATTATGCTGCGGATCTTGATGCTAGAAGATCCTTGACAGGTTATGTTTTCACTATTGGAAATTCGGTTGTAAATTGGAAAGCTACATTACAACCATCTGTAGCTTATCTACTACCGAAGCCGAGTACATGGCTTTAACCAAAGCAGCTACGGAACGAATTTGGTTGAAAGGTTTGATTGAAGATATTGGTTTCCCTCAAGATCAAGCAACTGTGTTTTGCGATAGCATGAGTGCTATTTATTTGGCTAAAGACCAAGTATACCATGACCGGACTAAACACATATATGCTCGTTATTACTTTATTCGTACTGAAAGAAGAATCGATGTGAAGAAGATTGGCACTCAAGACAATCCTGCAGATGTGTTTACCAAACCGGTCCCATTGAGCAAGTTTCGTCACTATTTGGATTTGCTCAATATCGATAATTGGAAATATGGTGTTACTTAGGAGCTAAAGTCAAGGTGGAGATTCTTAGATGTTGTAACTTATAGTCGTAAGGGTAGTTTAGTAATTTTGGTACAGTGTAGTTTATTTTGTTTTGTAAAGGCAGTTTGGTAATTTTGGTGCACTAGTTATTGAAGTATCAAGAAACTTCTTTTAAGGTCGATTGTGTTTTTGTATGTCGGTTGTTCACTTATATAAGTAGAAACACAGAACTTGTATCTTTGACTTATCATAATAGAAATATCAGTTCTTTGCCCCAATCTTCTGATCTTGTTTTTCTGGTATCCTTTTGCTGTACTTTTGCTTCTGCTACTGTTCTTTTACTTTTGATTATATTTTCCTAATCCTAACAACAACTTTAATCATGGAAATCAAAGAAATTCAAATCAAGGATCTTCTGTTGCAGATCAAAAGAAATTGGTAAAATACCCTCTTCTTTTTATTTAGATATGGCTACGTAACATTAGTTCGCTCATCAAATTTTGTTTCTTTTTAACTTAGGTACTCCCACAAATCTTTCTTGAGTATGCTTTTCACAGGTACACTTCCTCTTCATGCGCCGAAAATTGTTTACTTTTTACACTTTTTTTAAATCAAATTTAGAAAATTTGTCACATATTCAACGAGAATCTTGTAAGTTCAGGTAGATGTTTTGTTGCCTTCATCTTGAATATGAATTTCTACAATTTTGTATTTGTTGGCTTATAGATTCTTAGGGTGTCAAGAGGTCAAGAGTTATCACAATGCTTGCTACCTTTGATGAAGTTACAATAAAGTTGGCAGTTATTAGGTGTCTTTTATGATATTCAATTGGAGATTTAGACTTAGTTTGCTTTTTTGTTGGTTATTCAAGAATATTATCTACTCTGCATATGTTGAATATTTGTATTTTGATAAGAAAAAAAGCCTTGTTGAGTGGCAATTGTATTCTTTTTTAAATTTGAAATTGTTAGTTTTTCTTTTGTTGTGAAATCTAGTAATTGAGAATTAATATTCCATTGAGCCACTATATTGAAAACTTCACGGCAAACACCAATATTGTAACAAATCTTTATGGCAAATGTTTTGTCACTAAAGCTAACTTACTTTGTGATCATTGTAATAGTATAATGACACAAAGTAAGTGTCACAAGATCCTAAAGCTTCATATGATAGATAATTGTGTGTCACTAATGTTAAAATGGTCAATAGCAACACAACATAAAAGTGTCACTTAAACCCATAGGGTTTGCAGCAACATAAGTATATGTGTCACTAAACCCTTTAGTGGCAGCGACATTAGTGGCACTTCTTTTTTCTGCCACCAATTCCCCTTCGGGTCATTAGTGACACCTTTTGTGTGCCACTAAATGGCCTTTTTTGTAGTGTAATTTAATAATGATGAAGACTTGTTGCATAACTTTAAGTTTGATTGTGAAATAAAAACTTCTTTATATTTTTTGAACTCTTGGGTGATATTTGTGTAAACTTTATTCCTTTGGTTGAACGTGTATTTTTCCAAACGGTTCATGTAGAAGTCGTTCTTTATATCTTGTGTCTTAGTGCTATAAAGTTATGCCCCAGTTATATTCCGCTGCGATATTTTGGGGGTCTGAAAGAAACACAATCTTGGTTTCAACAGAGAAACGATTTGTATAAAAAAAATCTTTTAATCTAATCATTCTGATTGTAACCAATAGTGTCTTAATTATGTTAAGACGAATCTGTTTTAAGATTGTAGGGAAATGGTTACACTTTAATTAATAAATAATATTACAATAATAAAATTAAAATTAATTAAAGAACAAAAAATTAAACACAAACAATAGGGGGATGAAGCACAAGATAAACTCTTATTAAGCGATAATTAAAAGAGAGCATTAAAGGTCAAGGCACTATTGTTTAACCCGATTCCTTTAAACCAAATTCGTTTTCTGTTTCCCAGGGCAGAAACGCCAAAGCACATGCACTGCCGAACGTGATAAACTTGCCTCAATGATTACGGAAACAATGGCGTGTTCTTGATCGAAACTTGGTGGAAATCGTCTGCATGGAGTAAGGTTTTTTGTGTGTAAACACCAAACGGGGGCTTGTCTTATCTTATAAGATAATATCACTGTCATAATAAAACAAATCTCTTATAACTAAACAAGATTTGCATATATTTTATTATACAAAACCGACTCTGTCATAATAAAACAAATCTCTTATAAATAAACAAGATTTGCATATATTTTATTATACAAAACCGACTCTGTAAAACTTGATCAATAAGTTTATATATTTCTATATAAGCACCTCCACATTCGTATTCGCATGAGTATTTTTGGAGCTGCATTGATGTCCGCAGGTTACACTGGCTCGCATGAGTTCACAAGCTTGAAACCAATATTTGGCCCATAAATCGTTTTTATGCAACCCCTACGTATGCGTACGTACGCGTTGGACTAAAATAAACCAAAGCAATTTGTTAGTTGATATCAAGATTTCTATATAAGCACCTCTACACTTCATAGTTTGGGCGATATGATATGCAATCCCATATCCATATTTTGTGTTTCAAGTGTCTCACTTTAAGACATGATATCCCATTCATATTAACTCCTTTTCAGACACTCTTTAGCTCGTTGCAAAACTCTCTTAATGTAGAACGCAAACCCACTAACCAATACAAGTATATATAATCTACATATACTCCATTAAATAGTGTCCAAAGTTTGCAAATAATTATTTTTGCAAAACATATTAATTCTGTAGTCAAGAACAGTATACACATTCCAGACCACTTTGGTGCTTATTGATGATTTGAAAAAGAAGTAAATTAGAGAGAAAACCAAACGTGGATTGTTGTCCTAATAATCGAAAGTCGTTACAACTTCTAGCACTAAAATAGGCATGATCTATCATTTTCTAGCTAAATGCTTTCTTGTGCAAGACCTTTAAATCCATCCAGAGGTGTGATGGAAGGCTAATAACTCACCAACCTTCTTTAAGAAACAGGCACATGGAATCATTAATTATATACACCGTACATATGAATAAAGAGCTACTCAAAGTAGGCATCAAACCTCCCACTCTATTGGAAAAACAAATCCGAAAACTAAGCCAAGACAAGCTTTTGGAAAGATATTTGAGTAATAGGTACGTGCACACGCATCAGACAATCTATCTTAACTCACACATATATAGTTATTGCTTCATGAATCATGATCCAAGCGTTCTAACTCTTAAGACTATGTTTATAGGTGATCTAATCCAATCGGTTGGAGGGTATAAAGGACACAATCATTGAATATTATATCAAAAGTACATCAAAGTAAGAAAGAGAAGTGCATGAACTGGTCACTTGGTACAATGATACATGGTTGGCTAGCTCTTGGTACAATGATACATGGTTGGCTATGCATGTTGGATTGGGTTGGGTTGTTGATAAATAGTAAAAAAAATTGAGATTAGTTGTATGTATTAGTTGTATATTTGGATGAGTGAAAAATAATATTTTAATGAAAGATTGGGTTGGATGAGGTTGTGAATAAAGATAGTCTAAGTACGTTTTTAATACATTGCGGGTTCACTCCAGATTTAAGAAAGCAAATGTTTTGGAGTCTTACTGCTGAATGCGTAACGTGGAGATATCCAAATGATGTGTCTTTTGTTCAAAATAACCGAGAAATGACACATTATGGGACGATGTAAAACTTTATCTTTTTATTGGGCTCAAGTAGGAATTAATGTAAATTTAAATTAGATAGAGTGGACTTGTAACTGATCAATTTCTCCATGTCTATTTCCTTGTGATAATGTTCTTGCTACTTAGTAGTTGCTAATACACTTCGCCAGTTCAATATACACGTCCTTTCATCGGTTTTTTCACAAAGCATACATGTAACGTTGTTAACTACGTATTAAAATGGATTCGTCACTAAATTTCAATTCCAAACTAGCACAACCGTCAAGTTTTATTTTTTCAAGCCAATTGCCCATAAGCTTGTATACTACTATACCATCATCATTAGCAAGTTACGTACATGACAATCACATTTGTAGTTCGTAATACATGTTTAACTTAATTAATGACATTATTTATCATGTGCACAAAGAATCTTAAAACAAGATATATCATGCCTTTTTGGTGTAATTAGCTAAAGTCTAGCCAAATGACTAATATCATATGGAGATGAATCCAAGGGAGATTCTGCAATATATGACCGTATTGCAACGACTTCATTTGCAAGTTCTGTGGGATGAAAACCATCATAGAAGACATAATAAGCCTGATCAACACAAGGGGTTGAGTTTGGAACACATTGTCCATCTTCCCCTACTTGACAGCAAGGAAGACTTGGTATCGGTACTTCTGCAACATCAAAACAATTTATTAAAGAATATCTCCGATAGACATTAATGTATCCAATAAAGTTACGAGGATTCCCTGTTTAGGTTACTAAGGGAGCGCGAGCCTTTTTTACTCCGACGTACGCGGCCTCACCAGGTTAATCCAGAGACTGTTTACGACCCTTTCCTGGCCACCCCCCAAATGTACGCATTTACCCCGGTTTGAATCATTGCCCTCTTGTGAGGAAACCAAGGACATTACCACTTGGTGGTGGTTACATTAATGTATCCAATGTGAATATTAAATATTTTAACCATGACTTACGTCCTTGAGGTGCTGATATACTAGTAAGGTTGATGAAAGTGAATCTTGCATCAGAGCAATCATTGTTGAGCTCATTAATAAGACTCATAAGCCTTTCATCAAAAAGCTTCACCGCGTCATCAATCCACTCTACACAAGGTTTTCCATTTGTGCCATACTTTGCTATCTCAGCTGGGGTGCACCCTATCTGTCCGAGTCCAAACACGGCAACCTTTCTAGCGCCCAAATTGTAAAGGGTCTGTCATGTAAATTAAATACAAGGTTAGGATTGTCTGAATCGAGAATACTAACATGTAAGAAACAGGAGTCAATAAAAACAAAAGATAAATACACAGCCGTCTCAAGGTTTCGAGAGGCTAATGCAATTGTTTTGATAGGGCCTTTAAAAGTTCACGATATATACTAGTAGATACATTATTGTTTGAGCTTCATTTTTTCTCTTATTTTGGAAATATATAGTAATCGAATTTGTATTCCCATGTTGAAATTATATATTGTTAAACTAACTAACAATTTAAAGTTTTAAAAATATAAAATTTCGGGGACTTTTAATTTAGAATCTGCGGCCTAAAGCACCTGATTTACTAGCTTTCTGTTTGAGATGACCTTGCATGTAACTACTTCGAATTGTACCATACTAAATGCATGAGAAAATTAACGAAGAAAGTCCATGCTATGAAAAATCAGACTATATGTTTTAGCTTGCGTACCTTTAGCTGTTGAGAATACTCTTGCACAAGGACTGCTGCATATTCATCAACGGTATATATGTTGCTCGTGGGGTAAATATTAGGTAGCAAGTAATTATTGATATAATCGTTGCTTCCTATATTTGCCAAGTAAATGCACTTTTTTAGGTGTTCAACAGTATATGTCTTGTTGCTTTGCGCTGAAAGGCTTGAAATTGTTGTTTCGTGATTAAGTAGTTGCCTATCCAAGCTGATCCGATCACCCTGCAATGAAGTAACACCACCATATAAATAAATACTTTAATTTGCTTTGAATTAACCTGCAAGTGAAATTAAAGAGAAGTTGCAATATATTCATGTTGAAGACTAAAATCTATGTATCCATTTTGGACTTAAATATCGCCTGATCAACGTTGTCTATAATTTCAAGTATGTCAGTTTTTGGTCGGCAACTGTCAGACGAATCTAGATCCATATGTTTTTGAAAAACGCCCTTATGCCAATTTATAATTTATATAGCTTGTTTGTACTTGTACATCTAAAGGTCGACATGTGAGGGTTTCTTTAATAATGAAAAATTAAGTAACAGGAGTCAGTTCTTCGCAAATTGTGATTACCAGATGACTTCCAGATTCCTCTCGAATACCAGCACTACCACTACCGTAGTTAACACCTGTGCTGATCTCTTGGTCAGTTGCGGTAGCGTATGGTGGAATGAACTTAACAAAACCTAGAAGTTGTCCTGAATTTAATCAAGCAAATGATTACTAGCTTTGCTCTACATCAGCAATTATATATAATTCAAAATATATATATATATATATGTAAGTGCTTGACTATCAGTACAAAATATTTAAAATGTATGTAACTTTATAACATATATTGTTATGAGAAACTTGTGTAAAGAACCTAAGTTAATCATTATTTGATGTAAAATTTGCCTATGATCCAAAATTATGAATTTAGACACGAAAAAAAATTGCTGTATACCCAAAATGAAAACAATTGACTTTGTCTTGGATGAGACTGAAAATAACAATTTTCACATGTTCTCTAAGATAATCTTTATTTTCTGAAAAAATAACTGTGAAAGTGGTGGTAACAGATTTTACGATGGTAATGTGAAAAATAGTAAGCATAATTAACTTGACATTTAAGAGAGACATAGTGACACAGACCGATAATATCAGCAAGGGTACGACCATTGGTAAATCTTCCAGTTACGCCTTGCGGAAAATCAATTCCATAAGGCCGATAATTAGCCTTAGCCGCTGTCGCGAGCTTATTGTTATTGCCACTGTCAACCAATGAGTCTCCAAATATAAAATAACAGGGGACTTGCGGTTCACCAACAACTACAAATGTTACAATATGTATCACCCCTACAAATATGAGAAAAGAACACAATAGTCTAAGTTCACGAGCCATAATACTTGTACAATAGAGGTATGAGATAGATTTTGAATGCAGAATATACTACTTAAAGAAGGGAGAGAAAGAAGGGTGGGCAAGTGGGAATCTGATCTTGAAATTAATTAGCATACATGATTTCATATATTCTAAATTTCACTATTTTGGCGAGTTTAGCAATTACGAGTACTTGTTTACTGTATAATTTTCGTGCACCTAGAGGCTTTTACGTAAGCTTTTCATTATATACTAGCAGGTTCCCGCACGTTGCAGTGGCGGGTGTCATGCAATTAAAATATCCAGCAATATTTTTTAGTTCTATATTTTTATGATACAATATATATACGGATGACGACAATTTTAGTTTTGAATAATTTTATTCTATAATAATATTTTTCATATAAAAAGTTTAGATTATTCACATGATTTTGTGACAATACTAAGTTGGTAGCGGGTATATTGTAAATATATGAGGTTAAAGTAATTGTCAATGACACGTATTCATAAGTTATCATTAAATAATAACACAATAAATAATTTTAAAAATCACTTACATTATACTAAGGGTGCTCATTGGTTTAAAACCAGACCGGACCGAGAAAAACCGGACCGGACCGAGACCGAATCCGGCAAAAAACCTAAACAGAGACCGGACCAAATATGGTCGGTCCGGTCTCGGTCCGGTCCGATCTCGGTCCAAATAGGCTAAATGTCTGGTTTTTAAGCCAGACCGAACCGAACCGAGACTGAAATTAAGAAAAACCATAGACCGAGACCGGACCGAATGTGGTAGGTCCGGTCTCGGTCTGGTCCGGTCCGGTCGGTTTTGTCGGTCGGTCCGGTCCGTTTGCTCACCCTTACATTATACTAAGAAAGTGTAGTTCTCTAAAAACAATGTTTGTTATATTTGTCCTAAATATATAGATGATACAAGTAAAAGAGTACTTATAAAGATAAAGAATAACTAAATATTCGAAAGTCACGTGGGTTAATTTAAAGAGTATAATAATTGCAAATATATATAATAAATATAAATTATATAATTAGCACTTAACACTTTGCATCCTTTGCTTTGAAAAAATTGTCCGATTTTTATAAAAAAAAAATTATTAGTTTTTACGGTAAGTTTTATCAAAAAATTCTAAAAGGTTTATATGTTAGTTCTCAAGACACTCTTGCGATTTAATAATATTTTTTAAACATTTTAATTTAGAATGCATTTTGAAACTCTATTGATTTAATAGTATCGTTTTCGGACGACTTTTATGGGCTAGCCAAACCGGTAGTGACTTTGGTTCTCGGTTGAACCCGTTGGTCCGGTCCATTTTTTAAAACCATATGTACCATCAACTTGTTTACATATAAATTGTATGAATCTTTGTGTGTTTTATTAGTTTGTACAATATGTATAATAACACGTATTTTTCATATTAGAGGTATTTTAAAAATAACATTTATTAGTTAATTATTGTTATAAATGTTTTTTTTTTTTCTTCTTATATTAAATTACTTTGTATTTTTCTTAAAAACAACTCTACAAAGAGTGCTTTAAAGTGTTGCAACCAATGTTATTATAGATTTACTTGTTAAAATTTGTCATTATAAGCAAGTGTTGGATCTTAATTTTTAAGTCTTTCATTTTAGGAATATACCAAATGTTTTATAATGTAGTATATATTAATACTGATTAATATTTTGTATAAATTTATGTTGCATAATTTGACTTTGTTGTTTTGGCATTTTGTTGAGATTGATGGTTGTTATAAATTATAACTATTGACACCATGGTTTAGATAATATGTATGTTAAAGAGCACGTATTGAACAGTGATGAAGTTTTAAAGATAAAATAATAAAAATGATAATCTGATTATTTTAATTACTTTTTAAATAGAAATTACATGAGTCGTTGTTACATCTATAATCATGTAAAATATTTCGTATCATTGTAACCCGTGCTTACATTTCGATTTTATATTCCCGTTGATAATAATTTTAACCGTATTTAATTTTCAAACTCATGTACACACGAGTTAAAATTTTATATAGAATAACATGAGTCGTTATTAAACGCAAATAGGAAAAAAAATAAAAAATAATAAAATAAAACAAAATAAATAAATAATCGAATATCCTTACTTAAACTCATAAAAGGTAATAACATAAGTTATTTATATAAGTATAACATCGTGTATTCAATTACATATCGCAATAACACGTGTTTTGATTTTTATATTTAGAATCTTGTGCATATATAGATAATAATATTAATAAATAACAGCAAATATGTTTTATTTTTGAATATAAATTCTAGGGGTACAAATATAAGGGGGTATTTGATTATTTTATATAGTTATTAAAAAACCATGGAAACTATAAGTTTACACTTACGTAATATAGTTTATTTAAAACCTCTATAAACTAGTCATGTCATCAATTTACAAAATATATATATATATATATATATATATATATATATATATATATATATATATATATATATATATATATATATATATATATATATATATTTCTTAGACCTAGTTACACTATGCATAAACCTTTTAAGGTTCATAATATGCCTTCATAATATAACTATAAAAGGTTTTGAACCACTACATATGCCTAGACCTCTTCAAGCCACCAAAACATGAAACTTGTATTCACCATGCCTTAAAATTTTTATCCAACTTCATTTTTTTAAACATTTGTTACCATTCACTATAGTATTTCTCTTCCATAATAAATCTTCTTTTGTCAAATGTCTTATATTAGTTTGATTGTATCGCTCATGGGGTATTACATCTTAATTCTCCTAGGCACGAGATAGGCAAACTATCAAGTATAAGATCCTCTATATACACACCTATTAGCCATTAACTTTTGGTAGAAATATTTCTATATGTGAAAAACTAGAAGGGATTGAATAGTTTTTACCATTTAAAGTTTGTTTTAAGTAAATTTAGATTTGTTTGCTTAATGTGAAATCAAATCGATACGCAAGTATGTAAATGAAGTGAATAATAAATAAATGAAAGAGAGTAATGGGAAGAGCAAACCAAAGACACAATGATTAATAGTGGTTCGACGCGAAGCTTCCTTCCTCACCCGACTCCACTCCACGGATACCCAACTCTAGAGTTTGTAAGCACTTTATCAATAAACTCCCTTTTAGTGGAGAAAACCTTACAACGTCGCTTAACTTCTTTACCGATACTAAGCTAGATATAAAGTCTTTGTCATTGTAAGACCAACCTTTCTTCACAATGCATTCTAAGACCTAAAATACTAACCAGCCCCTCTAAGTTGGCATATGATGATGACTAACAACTTTGGTGTATGATGGTGGAGTATAACAAACAAACAAACAAACAAACAAAAAAGTTAAACATATGTATAAGGGTAAACACTAACAACTACAACACTTAGAATCTTGGTGATCTTCTTGTGCACTTCACTTGTACATAAAGTGGTAAATGATAGATCACTTCTAATGAGTTATAGAATGAGTGGAATGATCAAAGGGTGTAATGAATGAATGCAGGTAAGTATTTCAAAAGAGGTTATATATATATATATATATATATATATATATATATATATATATATATATATATATATATATATATATATATATATATGTGTGTGTGTGTGTGTGTGTGTGTGTGTGTGTGTGTGTGTGTGTGTGTGTGTGTGTAAATGGATAAGCCAAAAATGAGAAAGTATGACTCTATTTATAGGCAGAAAACTCTGCCCAAATTTTTGGTTCCGACGAATCCACGGATCCATTAGTATGGATCTGTCTTTGATCCTAACGGATCCGCCGGGTCTTCAGGAGAAAATATTTGGCTTTTGTGGTTAACCAAAAATCTTTCCTAATAGTTCTAAAATCTTATTAAGATATTTAACACTAAAAAGGAAATATTAACTATATTTGGTTAGCTTTATTTCTTAATATAGTCTAATTATTTTGTATCATTTGATTAATAAATTGTCCTATATGATTAGGAAATTAACTGGTTATCTCACCATGATTATTTTAGTTAGAAAACATTTTTTAGTCATGTCAACTAAATATAAAAATGTTTAATGCTATATGCATGCAATTTTGTTTTTTATCATTCGACGAGCTTTATAATCTCACTATTTATACCTTAGGTAATGGTCGTCAAGATGAAAACTTACGACTAATAACTTGGTTACGTAAACTTTTATGTCGTGTGATTTTTCAATTGCCATTATCGAAATATTGAGAGACCGTAAAATAGAAATAACGTTGTTATATGATATTTGTATTAACTATCTCCCCTTTTTTAATAATGGCTAAATATAAACTAAATTTTAGTAAAAGTCTTAGTATCCAAGCTTTTAGTTGTGAGTTTAAGTCATTTCTCCCTCATTTTGCCAAAACAAAAAGTGTTGAGTCGAGAAGCGGAAACAAGGTGATGACGTAAATGACTCCCCCAGTAGATGCTTCTCTTGTTTGGGGCATCAAAGAATCGAGCTATGGAGAAATGTTACAAAACAAAGTTAGTGTACGAGCACGAATATGACGATTACCACAATGTGTCAACCACAATATTCAAACAACCATAATACATAACAACAATAAGTAAATTATCATGACAAACAATGCATGAAGACACAAAAATGCATGAGAACACAATTTAGATAATCTTCATTTAATAATAAGAAAATGAAGATGAAATTTCAAAGACAAAAAGATAAACTAGAAATATATAATAAACATAAAAATGAAAAGTAGTCTTAATAGTTTCCAATAGAGAATATTGCTTAAGAAAAAGTGAATGGCTAGCTTGGTGGAAGGTTTAGTTGTGCAGGTGGTGCTTCGAAGTGGTGCTGGTTCAACCACTCGAGGAATCCTGGAGGACAGTCTTGTCAATTTTTGAAAGAGGGTAAGAGATTCTTCCCTATGACTAGTGAAGGTGGTGGTGGATGATGAGATGGTCTTGGTGAAACTTCATACATGTTGTTGAGGAAAGGGTTTGAAGGTTGTGAAGTGTGAGGATGAGGTTGTGAGGTGTGTGGATGAGTCACCAAATGTGGTAAGTTAGTTGTTGGAGGAGTAATAAGAACACCAACATTGATTGGTGAGGGTGGATGTGTTGATGGAGAGGTGTGGAAAGGTGGGGAGTTTGCTCTTTGTAAAGATGGTATTTTGGATGGAGAAGGAAGAAGAAGCAAGATTTGAATCTTGAAAGTGCAAGTAAAATGTAGAATGGAAGAGGTGACTATAAAGCTAAAATGGGGTAATATATTTTCCTAATGTGTATGGATTTAGTAAGTTTAATGTTTTATCCTAAAGAATAAGGATCCGGATTATGAAAAATTTTGTATGTTCCAAATGTTAAAAGACAAGATTTGAAATCTGCAACCCTGACAGATCCTTTATTAAAGAAGACGGATGCCTTATAGGGGATCCTTGGATCTGTCGGGCATTAAAAACTTTTAGATACAAAATGCAGGAAACGGATCCCTTGACGGACCCACTATAGAGGATCCATGGATCCCCCAAAAGCCAAAATATGGACAGAAACTTTGTGTAGGTGGACTAAACCCGAAAATGACCCAAGTGACTACTCAAATCATAATCTCGTGCAATGTAAAAGCATATAATAACATGCAAGCATCATATAAAGCATCTAAACTAAGATAATTAAACATCATAAACCAAGATATAAAGTATCCTACCACATAGCCACATACCACAAAAGTTAATAATCAAAGTGCGTGTAGGATTCTTTATATCTTTTGTGGTAAACTTGTATATTAAAAGGAAAAGTAAACTTGTATATTAAAAATGTAAGTATACTTTGTAAAATAAAATACCTAGTTAATTATTTGGTCAAAATAAAAATATATTTTATCAAGTGTAAGTAAACTATAATGTTTGTATGAGAAAAGTGATTAGTTTACTTATACAAATAAAAGTATATTTGTTAGTAGATATTTTACGAAATATGTATTTGTATAAAATACTTGTAAATTCAAGTTGTTTTCATTTGATCATTATCACAATGTTAAATATCCATTTATACATTTACAAAAAAAATAAAAAAATAAAAATAAAAAATAAAAAAATGAAGAAGAATAAAAAAAAGAAAAAAAAAAAAAAAGACCCCCAAGTTTCTCTCTCTCTAGTGAAATTTTAAATCCCTAAACTCCTTAAATGCTTTTCAAAAAACTCTCCTAAATCTTATGATTTATACTTTGATGATTAAAGTTCATGATTTACATCTTGTTTATCATTACTTGATTGACTCGATGCATAAAACATAGTTCTTAGGATCTTTTTGTTTCAAATCGATTTAGGGTTTTATTACTGTCAAACCGATTTTAGGTTTTCTAATCGGTTTATTATTAATCGTTTAGGGTTTTTGTTTCCAGATTTATTATAAGCGATCTTCCTTCCACCTATTACTTCATTAATGATCGATATCATGGCTGGAAGATAGCTGTTTGTGGGGCTTACATTTAAACCCTAACTGATTAAGTTAGGGATTTCTTTTTCTTTTCATTAGTTGTTTCTTTGGTCGTTATTATTTGTGATTGTTGGTTGTAGGTTATTGAGAGATGAATAAAGGTTTTCTTAACAACATAAGTGCGTCTAAGGTTACTAATACTTTTGTTGATAATGTTAACATTGACATTGATGCACTAAATGCTCGTATGAAGTGATTGAAAGGTCTAAACACTGATGTACCTCCGATTAGGAAAGATGCTATGGTTTTACGTAACCCTAGCAATAACATCAAATAATATGATATTTTGCATGTCAAATTCCCATGTTTATTGCCTCATTTGTATTAATATATTACTTAATTTGTTCATATTCATTCATAATTGTTCGTATGTACATTTCAGGATTAATGAGGCGTTGGAGCTGAAAATATACGAGAAAAGGCCAACAAGTGCAAAATATAACTGAAGACAAGTTACGGCGTAGATTGTACATTGGACTACGCCGTAACACACTATAAAGGCCAAAGTTTCTAAGTATTGTGAAGGTCACGTCATGAGGTTACGGTGTAGTTGTGACACCGTGAGGGATTAATGTGATTGAAAACATTACGGCGTAAACTATTCACGGGGTTACGCAGTAATTAATTATTATGAAGGCTACGACGTAACTTGGTAATTTGGTTACGTCGTAGACATATTAACGAGTGGATAAGGATTGACAGACGAAGAGTTACGGCGTAATTTAGTAATATAGTTACGCCGTAATTAATTACGTGGGAGCGAATGAGAAGAGTTACGGCGTAACCAGGTGACTTAGTTACGCTGTAGTCTATATACGGACGTAATGCTATTAAAGTCCGGGGGTTGATACTGCCAAAAGGATAAAGATTTAACACATATTATGTGTGTTCAATATTTATTTATAAAGAAAAAGGACCATAAATGCCATGTGGTGCAAGATTAAGATTTATATGAAAAATTGATTATTATAAATAGAGGTGGAAATCATGTACATAATTCATCAGCGGTGAATTGAAGGTTTTTGTGTGTGGGGCTACATAGTAGACGCAACATGGCCGGATCTAAGGGTGTGCAAAGTGTGCAACCGCACAGGGCCTCCGGATTTTTGGGGCCTCCGATGTTACAAAATGCAGGGTTGTTTAATTCAAGGTTTAATGTAAATTTTTATGAAAGTGTATTTTTAAGTTCAAGTGACGTTATATAAATGTAACACAGATTAGCACAAGCAATTTATAACGGAAAAAAAACAGAGTTACAGACCTCATAGGGTTGAAGAAGATGATAATTTTAAAAAATATTCATTTTGAACCCTAAGGTTTATAGAGTTTCACATTTTTATCCTGATTTTTAGTTTTATTTCTTGCTAAGTACAAATAGGTTTACAAAATCTACACTTTTAGCCAATGTTTAATAGATTTGTTAGAATTAGTTCAATCAGTTTTCTAAAAGAACTTTTTTATACATTCTCTATAGAGAATAGTTGATGTTATAATAGTAATGTAATAAATATAGATTTACACACAATTATGTTTATTTTTGTGGATACTTACCTTATACTATACTCATATCCCGCTCTAACAAGATTGCAAATTGTGGTTTTTGTCGTGCGTATTGTAATTGTCATATATTTAATTTTTTAATATAACTATCTTACATATATTTGATTTTTTTTTGTGTTGTTCAAGAGGCCTATACTTTCAAAATGGCACAAGGCCTCCAAAATCCATGAGACGGCCCTGAGACGCAAGGCAGGAAAGAAAAGAAAGAGAGGCGCTGCTGTTGGTTTTCGAAGGGGCAAACCCTTCGGGGTTTTGCCCGGTACTCGACTAGGGGATCGAACACATTTATTTAGCACGATATGTATCATTTCTCGACACTCAATTATTTATTCAGTTACATTATTTTTTATCACAATTTCGATTCTGCTTGTTTGTCGATTGTCATGGTGCTTGTTGTGTTTATTTTTTGTTATCGATATTTAATTTATTTATTATTAGTCGATTAATTATTATTGACTTATAATTAATTAATTAATTGGTGATTAATTGTTTGGTCTTTATATGCTCTCTTTTATTATTATTTTTAGTATGTGCATTCTTAGTTTGTCATAAGACCATCTAGTTTTGGTAGTTTTGAAATCCGGTAGTATCTATTATGCTAGATGATTTGAGCAGACATCACTCTGTCTAGTAGGCCTGGAGAATTCACCATAGGACCCTAGCCTGGTACATTGCGAGGATATGGTTGGGATGACAACTAACCACGGACCTTGCGTACGAATTGACCATATGATCACCTATCGATGTTGGATAAACTTTAGTAGTTAGAGTATGGTCTATTATCATGACAACGAACCATACATGATAAGTCTAGCATGTAGTGGCACTTAATGACTCAAACTCGTCTACCGTACGTCAGCTTACTAGCATAGGGGTAGTGCCTGTGGTTCCCGGCAGGATTCGGTGGGAGATAGGTTAGGGAACTTGACCATATGAACCTAGTGATATATGTCCGCCCCATTTGAAGTAGTAGAAAGTTTGTAAGATTTAGACCATTACAATTATCATTTCGTTTAGTCGTTTGCCAAAAAATCGTGCATTTTCATCACATTGAATTCACCTAATTTTACCTTTCGCATTCTATTCGTTTTATGCTATTAGTTTAATTTATCAAACCATCCTTAATCAATTTAATTCATGACATAGACTTTTATTAGAATCTATCACACATAGCTCTTGGGACGACCTCGGCTTTATCATTAACTAGTCTACACACGACCGGATTCTCTGTCCGTTAATGCATCAAGGTAGACCATAGGTAAACGAGACAAAATATAAATATTAAAACCTGGTCAGTAAAACCTGCATCAAGTTTTTGTCGCCGCTGCCGGGGAGCTATTAGGATTTCAATTTAAGTTTTTCTTTTATTTGCTTTTTAGGAATTTTTGTTTTGTTTGTTTTCCTATTTTTGTTTGCTTTTGAATTTCAGATAATAATAGCGATGGAGCCGGATATTGATAATATGACATTGGAAGAATGCTTAAAGTATTCGCGCGAGGAGAATAAAAGATTTATGTGGAATCTTCGATCAAGGACATCTACTACAAGACCTCCTCCTCCTCCAAAGCCTGTATATCAATCTCCCCGAGCATATGCAAATAGGTGTTATGTATCTCCTCAAGTATACGATGAAATAGACATGGATAACATGACCATTCAAGAATATGAATGGTTCATTGCCAATCAATGTCGAGAGGAGGTTAGTTTGAATAAGCACACTCGCAGGGAAGATCCGGATTCCGTCAAGGATGAGGAGAGCGATACTGGGTGTGATGATGAAGAATTCGGGAATGTGAATCATGAAAGTGAGGACATTCTTAACTTTTCTATTTCTCCCATTACTAACGTTTTTGCTAGTGTTTGTGAACAGGATATTGATTAGGACGATTTCGACACTGCAAAGGAGAAAGAGGAAGTGTATGAGGAATATGAGGAATGGGATTTGGATGCTTATTGGGATATCATGGTGGAGGATGTTGAAAAACTTAGGAAAATTTTAACACCCACTGTGTTTAACGAACCTAACCCAATACCGGAAGCACAACCCTTGACCTCACCTATCACACTCCCCGATGATAATTATGTAGCACCTACTACCAACCCAATTTTGGATGAACTTTTAAATGAATTCGAAGATGAGATTTTGGATGAAGCCGAATGTGACCCTGCAAAGGATGTGAAGGAGCTTGAGCAATTTCTCTCTAAAGATCCTTTATCATTCACCTTGGATGAAGGGGTGAGCATGGCTTTTGTTGAGATGCCAATTAGTCAACAACAACACTGAATGAGCCAATCATCAAAACCATCAACGAATATATGGATACGGATATGGTAAGGAGGGAAATGAAATCTCTGTTAAGGTACAATTTTAATATATCATTTCCCTATCTCATAGCTAATTCACAACCTCATGGTGTCTATAGCTATTTTCGCCAACACTTGATTCCAAGTGAAGGGATGAACACCCTGATACGTAGTAAATAAGGGTGGATTCAAGCTGAGACTCAAACAAAAACAAGTGCTTCGTGGGAGGCACCCCATGCTTATTTTTTTATTTTTGTTTTCTATTTTATTTTATAGGATTTTATGCTTGGTGTGTTTGTTTTCTTATTTTGCAGGAATTGGAGCAATGAGTTTGACGTATGGCTCACTTACGAAGAATCCTGGCTAGGATTTCGTTCTGCGAACCAGCTACGATGTAACCTAACTCTATGGTTACGCCGTAACCTCCACTCCGAGAGCTGGTGATTCTCAGCTTTTACCAGTTAAGGCGTAACTCGTTATTGTGGTTACGCCGTAATGTTTCCTATATTTTTATTTAATCTTTCATACCATGGCCTTGTATTAATAATTAAATGTATTTTGTGGGTGTATTCACTGTAAACCCTCACGAGACTTCACTCGTCCACTTGGAACACCAAGTGGTTCAAAAGGCTTGTTGCATACGCTAAATGCAACCGTGATTCCTACGAAAGTGAGTTAGGATTTATTTTGTTTTTGTACATTTTTGTGCTATTTTGCTTTTATTCGGATTTATGCTTTTTGGTGTTAGTTTTCTTGTTAGCTCACAGGATTGTGGAATATGATGAGGTATATAGCTAAAAGAAAACACTATCTTTTCATTTGGTTGAGTATCGTGGCGGTGTTAATGATGAATTGAAGATGGAGTTGGATGTTGCTCGAGAAGGCATGCTTGAAGCATGTTTTTGGACATACACTTGTGATCATACTGGGCAAATCCAGAGGAGTTTTCCGTTTCATCTCTAACCCTTCCTATTTTTCTTTTAAATCCTTAAGTATGACCCAAGTAGGAGGAAGGGATTAGAAATAAACACCCACCTGATTTTACTTGCCTTTGTTTTTCTAGTTTTTTTATGAAAGGTATTTCATTAGTAAAATTTTGACATGTTTTTCATTACTTAACTAGATTAATCTATACTGAGCACACCGACCCTATATTTCCATTGTGTAAGGATAAGCCTTTTCGTTTTCCCCTTATACATAAAATACCACTAAAATGAGTGTGCCGGTGGCTGTAGTAGACTTTAGAACTTCTCATTGATTATCTTTTCGAGACCATTATAATGAGCATTGCACCGAGGCAACTCGGTGTAATCGGTGCAGCTAGGATAAAAGGCTTTTTTTAGGATAAACCCAAATAGCCCAAAAATTTGTATTGTGTTTATTGACTTTTCACATCTGTCAATCCTCCTGTGAACCCCTTTTGTTGCACTCATTATTAGTGCAAGATACCCCTAGATACACCCTTCAGAGCCCTTCCTTTCATTTTGTTCACCCAATATATGTTTCGTTACACCTATCACGTGGCCTACCCTGTAGTTTCTAATAGTCCACAGTCCGGGCGTTGTTAGTCAATTTTGGTTTCACCGGTGGAAGTCACGGGTTTTGAATAAAGGGTTTTGGAAGAAGATCAGGTTCAGATGATAGTAGATCTCAAGTGGGGGATGCTTTATGTGTCTGTATTATTTTTATTCATGTATACCTTGTCTTGCATGTCAAAAAAAATGTGAGAAAAGAAAAGAAAATATAATAAAAAAATAAATAGGATGCAAGCAAGAGTTTGTTTTTGTAGTATAATGGCAAGTGTTTCCGCCTTGTTCAACTGGCGCTGTTTCTACATATCCGTTTTGATGTCTTTTAACGGATACATTTATTACCCACATATTTCTATCTCACCTTTCACGTTTAAGTCGATATTTGTACAATGAGGGCATTGTACATCACAAGTGGGGGGAAGGGAGAGAGAAATGTTTGATTATACGGTTTTTGATCAAAATATGATCAAATTTTACCAAAATTTTAAAAATTTTGGAGCACATAATTTTTTTTCATTGAAGATGAAGGCCGAGTTAATGCATCTTACTTGCCTGGCTTATGGAGTTTGTGAGGCATTACATTATATTTTATATGCATTAACTCGTGTATTGATGATATTGAAGACCCCTTGACTCTTGGCCTTTGGTTTTTGCTATGGGATTGAATGCGACTAGTGACGGGGCGATTGTGGGCTTTAGGAAACTATTTGTTTCGTGTCTTTTTGTTTACACCCATTCAATGTCTTCCCATGTCTTATCCTACCCTTTAGTCATGAATCATGCTTAGGTGATTGTCGAGCAGGCATTGGTGTCTTGCCCAGCGTTCTGGTCATGTACCAAGTTACCAACGTTCTTTGTCGCCTTTGCCGTAGTATGTTAGTAGTGACATAATAACCCCATAAGCATTTATGTCGTGTCAACCCTTTTGCCATTTAGAATAGTTGCATCTATAGACTCTAGTGGTGGAGATTAGTATCTTTGCTAAGCCTATGATATAATACTCGCCATGACTGAGCTGTTGAGTGATCACCCCTAAAATAAACACATAAATAGTGAGAGAGAGAGAGAGAGAGAGAGAGAGAGAGAGAGAGAGAGAGAGAGAGAGAGAGTGATTTCAATTCCCTTTTTGTAAGGTGCTCGGTTTGTGAATTTTTTAGATTAGGTAATTTTTAAACTCATATTTCCAAGTAATCTTGGGAGATATCTTTTTAGAAATAATTTTAAAAGTCTACTTAAGGGCAAGTAGAGTTCAAGTTGGGGGATATTTAATAACATCCAATAATATGATATTTTGCATGTCTAATTCTCATGTTTATTCCCTTATTTGTATTAATATATTACTTAATTTGTTCTTATTCGTTCATAATTGTTCGTATGTGCATTTCAGGATTACTGAGGCGTTGGAGCGGAAAATATACAAGAAAAGGCCAACAAGTGCAAAATATATTCTGAAGACAAGTTATGGCGTAGATTGTACATTGGACTACGCCGTAACACACTATAAAGGCCAAAGTTTCTAAGTATTGTGAAGGTTACGTCATGAGGTTACAGTGTAGTTGTGACACCGTGAGGGATTAATGTGATTGAAGATATTACGGCATAAACTATTCACGGGGTTACGCAGTAATTAATACTTATGAAGGCTACGGCGTAACTTGGTAATTTGGTTACGCCGTAGAGATATTTACGAGTGGATAAGGATTGCCGGACGAAGAGTTACGGCGTAATTTAGTAATATAGTTACGTCGTAGTTAATTACGTGGGCGCAAATGAGAAGAGTTATGGCGTAACCAAGTGACTTAGTTATGTCGTAGTCTATTATACGGACGCAATGTTATTAAAGTCCAGGGGTTCATACTGCCAAAAGGATAAAGATTTAATACATATTATGTGTGTTCTATTTTTATTTATAAAGACAAGGACCACAAATGTCATATGATGAAAGATTAAGATTTATATGGAAAATTGATTATTATAAATAGAGGTGGAAATCATGTACGTAATTCATCAATGGGGAATTGAAGGTTTTTGTGTGTGGGGCTACGCAGTAGATGCAAGGCAGGAAAGAAAAGAAAGAGAGGCGCTGCTGTTGGTTTTCGAAAGGGCAAACCCTTCGAGGTTTTGCCCCGGTACCCGACTAGGGGATCGAATGCTTTTATTTGGCAGGATATGTATTATTTTTCGACACTCAATTATTTATTTAGTTTCATTATTTTTATCACAATTTTGATTCTGCTTGTTTGTCGATTGTCTTGGTGCTTGTTGTTGTTATTTATTTGTTATCGATATTTAATTTATTTATTATTAATCAATTAATTATTATTGACTTATAATTAATCAATTAATTTTTGATTAATTGTTTGGTCTTTATGTGTTTATTATTATTATTATTATTATTATTATTATTATTATTATTATTATTATTATTTCTATCGTTTGGTCTTTATTGTGTGCATTCTTAGTTTGTCATAGGACCATCTAGTTTCGATAGTTTTGAAATGCGGTTGTATCTATTATGCTAGATGATTTGAGCAGAGCTCACTCTGTCTAGTAGGCCTAGAGAATTGACCATAGGACCCTAGCCTGGTACATTGCGAGGATATAGTTGGGATGACAACTAACCACGGATCTTGCGTGCGAATTGACCATAAGATCACCTACCGATGTTGGATAAACTTAAGTAGTTAGAGTATGGTCTATTATCGTGACAACGGACCATACATGATAAGTCTAGCATGTAGTGGCACTTAATGACTCAAAACCGTCTATCGTACGTCGGCTTACTAGCATAGGGTAGTGTCTGTGGTTCCCGGCAGAATTTGGTGGGAGATAGACTAGGGAACTTGACCATATGCACCTAGTGATATATGTCCGCCCTACCTTAAGTAGTAGAAAGTTTGTAAGATTTAGACCATTTCAATTATCATTTCCTTTAGTCGTTTGCTAGAACCATGCCTTTTCATCACATTGAATTCACCTAATTTTACCTTTCGCATTATGTTCATTTTATGCTATTAGTTTAATTAATCAAACTATCCTTAATCATTTTAATTCATGACATAGACTTTTATTAGAATCCATCACACATAGCTCTTGGGACGACCTCGGTTTTACCATTTACTAGTTTAAATGCGACCGAATTCCCTGTCCGTTAGTGCATCAAGGTAGACCATAGGCAAACGAGACAAAATATAAATATTAAAACCTGGTCAGTAAAACCTGCATCACCTAGCTTGGAAACTGATTCAAACGAGACATGTAGTGATGCTACTGTGACTGGTAATGATTATTATACATTTGTCTCGACTAGTGTTACGACAGCTACTACTAGTTTTGGTGAGTTGAATTCGGTCTCAATGATGAACCCTTGTAGTTTTAACGAATTGGGTGTGGAGGAAACTATGTGGTCTACATGTGGCGCTAATTCTACTACTTCTGAATTTCCCTCGCTTGCTGAGGTTACTGAAGAGGTTACTAAGGTTACTGGTGGCATTAACTCTACTCCTCCTAAGGTTACTGGTTACGTTAATAAGGTTAATGATTTTGGGAGTATGTATACTCCTAACTCTACTGCTCGTATTAGTAAACCTAGTTTTGGTGAGGTTGGTTATCAAAGTCTTAACGCTAATATGTATAGTACTAATGAAGGCCATAAGGAGGTCCAACGTGACACTTCTAGTGATCTAAAACTGCCTCAACCTAGTCCTACATGCGTGATTGTTCCTACCCATGTGGATGTTCTTGTTTTGACTCCTAATTCTAACGAGTCGCCTTTGTGGAAAACTAGAAGGGGGGTTGAATAGTTTTACCGGTTTTTCGTTTAATTATCTTTTGAAACTTTCCGTTTAATCAAAGATATAAACTCAAAGACAATATATAACATGCAAGTATAAAGAAAGAAACAATCAAACCACAACACGAGTATTTATCGTGGTTCGGCTAGAAGGACTCTTTTTCCATGCCCTACGTCCACGCCCCGAGTATCCAACTCGAAAGTTTCTTTCACTAGTCAACAAGCTCCTTTCACCGGCGGAGAAAACCTTACAGGTCACTTACACGATTACCGACACTAAGCTAGATGTCGAGTTCTTTTACAAGGGTACAACCACTCCCGTTAGTTCTTTTACAAGGGTACAACAAATCCCGTCACACTATGTATTTTAAGGCCTAAAATACTAACCGATCACAACTGAAAACACACAATCAAATTGATACGTGGGAATCGTACCAGGCTTTACCTCCAGAGGGATCTCGAGAAGCTTACAACCCCCACCAGGCAGTGTACCTGATCGTTGTAGTATAGTATAGTGAAAAGTACCGGGGGATTGATCGTTCAACTCAGGAATAGTGTCGCTAGGATTAGAAAGCCTAAAAACTAGGTCTAGAGGTGAGAGATGATTCTTTTTGTATTTTTATATTTTATAAAAACAAGTAAAATCTCATGTTTTGGAAGAGTGGGCGGAATTAGTTGCTAGCCAACTAACCCAATTTACTACAAATGCAATTAAAATTAAATAACAGAAATGAAAATGAAACTAATTATACTAGTGGTGTAAACAATGATGGGGAAAGTTGTGTTTACTTAGGTTTCATTACTCCCTAGATATCTTTTACACATTGATAGCTTGTTACAATTGCATGGATGACGGGTCATATTCCTTAATACTAGTCGTAGGGCCGTGTACAATATTCCCTAACTCTATAGGATCCTACTTCACTCCTATGTCGAGCCGTTAGAAGCTCCTAACATGGGATCATTAGAATTCTCCTACGCATTAAATACAACCAGATATCGTAGTACACCTCCGATCATGTTTCTTAAGACGTTCAAGCAAGTTACCAATGGAAGTCTGCCAGTTTTCTTAAGCCTAACATCGAATACAATCATCCGTAACAACTATAAACACACAATCAACCCATAATTAACATCTAGGTTTCACTACATCTAAGCAAACACAAAAGAGATCTAGCCGAGCATGTTAAATTAAAGACAAGCGTAAGATATATTCAAACAACACATAGACATATTGAATGAATTGAAAGAGTACTTATCTCAATTAGAACATAGAAGATTAAAAGGGTTGAAACCCTTGAAAAAGCTGGAAAATTGGACCTAGGGTTTTTCCCTCAAAGTTGCACACTAATAAATAAAATTTGGAAAACTATATATAGATAATGCAGGGTGACGGCGTCATGTGTAAACATGTGACACCGTCAACTCGCCGCCTATAATGAAATCAGATTGCCTAGATCCACTTTTGACGCCGTCATGTGTAAATTTCTTCTGGGCCATCACCAATACTTGGACCATGACGGCCTTGGATGACGCCATCATCCCCAATGCACAAAACTCTTCTAGATCGTCACGTGTATAGTCCACATCCACCTCTTGTATTACTCTTGACGCCGTCACTTAGAAACTCTTGACGTCGTCAGGTACTGTTCCCAGCAAGGAAAATTAAGACTTTGCCGTTTTCTTCACTTTTATGCTCCAAAAACATCCAAAATGCTTCCTTTTTCTAGATTTCCCTCCAAAATACCTAAAATGACAAAAGGAACGATTTAGGGCAATATTTGATCAAATAATCTTGACTTCGAGCTTAAATGACCCCTTAAAAACGGTTCATTTTTTGCCTCATCAAATACCCTCACACTTGAGATTTGCTTGTCCTCAAGCAAATGCAATTTTATTCTAATCAAAATACAAGTTAGGGGTCATTTAACACTAATATAAAAGTAATTACAACAAATAATCGTTCCACTAAAGACCAAAGACATGCACGGAGGTCATACACTAGCACCTTACAAATAGTGTTTAGATACTCACATCTCTCAGGTGTAATAAAGTATATATCACAATATGGAAATGAAAAACATCTCTCACTACCTGTCATAGCAAAATAGATTACCATAGGCTTGGGAAACGATCAAACCTCCACCACTTGGCATAAGCACCTAGGATAAACTATCAAAGAGGCCTTTTAAAGGGTTATAACGTTAGGTGTAGGGATATGGAATACACGGTTTTGTTGGATAAAGGCAATATTTACTGGTGGCGAGTTAATCATCTTGGTTAATTACATGTACAATATGGCGTTGCTAAGCCAAGACTAGACTCGACTTAAGCTAATGAATCAAAAATAACAAAAACTTAAAACAAACATAAAATGAAACGGGATGGTAGTCCGTATGTTTTTTTTTTCTCTTTTTTTTATTTTTTTTTAATTTTTTTTTTTGCATATATTTTTACCCTGCCATCCAAAATAATACATCATAGGGAATGTACATTCCCCTTACACTTGAATTTTTACATACTTAACAATAAACTAATCTAATGACTCGAATTAAGATAATCAAAACACTTGGAGTACTTTTTAAGATTAATGCACATATGGGGGTAATATATGATGTTCTTCCCCATTACTCCATAACACAAGTACTTTACCCATGAGTCCCAATCATCCCAAAACAATATGCACAAGATATGACTCGACTTAGCAACCATGTAATCAAT